>JAJEJO010000343.1:0-30698 GCA_020662805.1 Glaucomys volans | reverse complement strand
CACGCCTGTAATCCTAGCACTTGGGAGGCTGAGGCAGGAGGATCGTGAGTTCAAAGCCAGCCTCAGCAACTGAGCGAGGCCCTAAGCAACTCAGTGAGACACTGTCTCTAAATAAAATACAAAATAGGGCTGGGGATGTGGCTCAGTGGTGGAGTGCCCCTGGGTTCAATCCCCAGTACCAAAAAAAAAAAAAAAAATCTTATTAATCTTGTTATTTTTAGAGGAACCTTGTTTTTACAGCATAAGTTAATTAAACAAGGTTTTTTGAAAAAATTAGAAATTGTATGTTTGTTATGAATGTAGTATAATGCTGAATTTCAGTTTTCTGAGACATTTTTAAATGTCTTTAAAAGGCAACAGGTGAACAGAGTTTGATACTTGACAGAGATAAGTTAGTAATTCACTTAATGGTTGAAAAGGATCATGTTTATAATTATGTGTTTAATATTGTTAGAAAAGCACATCAGCATCTGAGAGGGATTATCCCTAATTAAATAAAATTGGTTATGTAAAGCTCAGGATATTATGTCCTATTATATGTTTTGGGAACATTTTATCCTACACCTGTACAGAGATGGATGTTCTATTTTTCAGAATGCAATTTAAACTGCTTTGTGGAAAGTAAGGGCAAAAGGAAAACATTGGACCATTGATAGAAGACTTATTAAAACTTTATTAATAATTGTTGCTATGTATGTTATTCACTGTAAAATCTATAATATATTCCTGTTATAATAATATAAATCTAATAGCTTCATGGTGAAAAAGAATAATTGAACAGCACATGGTCTTCTGGTGGCAATTAGAAGGAAATATATGCCCAAATAAAAAATAAACATGAGTTTATGGCATCTCATGATCTGTTGGCAAAAATTAATAATTTTTTTTGGTACTGGTGATTGAACCCAGAGGCTCTAAACTACTGAGCCACATCCCCATCCTTCTTTTGTATTTTATTTAGAGACAGGGTCTCACTGAGTTGCTCTGGGCCTTATATTAAAAAATATAAAGTTGGGCATGGTGGCACACATCTGTACTCACAAGAACTTGGGAAGCTGAGACAGAAGGATCACATATTCAGGACAAGCCTGGGAAACTTAGCAAGACTTTGCTTCAAAATAAAATTTAGAAGGGGCTGGAGATGTAGTTCAGTCAGTGGTAGAGTACTTGCCTTACATGTGTAAAGCTTTGGGTTCAATCCCCAGTGCTGCAAAAAAAAAAAATTGTTTTAAATCCCTAACTTAGGTATATTTTCCACCTCCAGATGTGACACTAATCTGCTGTGAAACTTGGAAATTAGTGTGGAATTGTTCACTTCCTCCTCAAAATCATGTTGATATGCAATAGACCAATGAATGAGAATGTTCTCCAAGTTCCATCACTAAAACTGGTAGAAATTCAGAGAGAGTGATTTATGGTAGATTAATATATAGCACTTCAATACTCAATATCTAATAGATTAACGGACATGAAGATAACATAAATAAGAGACAGAGATTGCCATAAATTGTATTCTACATGCTCATAAGACTCTCCTTTAGGGGCAGTGTATTCTTTTTTTTTTTTATTTACTTATTGATTCATTGAACACAAATGGAGTACAGCTATTGTTTCACTGGTTGTACACAAAGTAGAGTCACACCATCTGTGCTTTCATGCATGTACACAGGGCAATGGTATCTGTCACACACTCTGTTATTAATTTTACCCCCCACCCGTCCCCACCCCTCCCTTCCCTCTATGCTAGCTATCTTTCCTCCATTCTTGCCATCTTTCCCCCCCACATTATGCATCATCATTCATATATCAGAGAGACCATTCGGCTTTTGGATTTTTGGGATTGGCTGATCTCACTTAGCATAAGAGTTTCCAACATCATCCATTTACCTACAAATACCATAATTTTATTCTTCTTTATGGCTGAGTAATATTCCATTGTGTATATATACCACAGTTTCTTTATCCATTCATCTACTGAAGGGCATCTAGGTTGGTTCCACAATCTAGCTATTGTGAATTGAGCAGCTATGAACATTGATGTGGCTGCATCACTGAGGCAATCTGATTTTAAGTCCTTTGGGTATAAGCCAAGGAGTGGGATAGCAGGGTCAAGTGGTGGATCCATTCCAAGTTTTCTAAGGAATCTCCACACTGCTTTCCAGAGTGGCTGCACCAACTTGCACTCCCACCAGCAATGTATGAGTGTACCCTTTTCCCTACATCCTCGCCAACACCTGTTGTTGCCTGTGTTCTTGATAAAAGACATTCTAATTGGGGTAAGATGAAATCTTAAGGTGGTTTTGATTTGCATTTCTCTTATAACGAGTGATGTTGAACATTTTTTCATAAATCTGTTGATTGCTTGTAGATCTTCCTCTATAAAGTGTCTGTTCATTTCCTTGGCCCATTTATTGATTGGGTTATTGGTGTTCGTGGTGTAAAGATTTTTGAGTACTTGGTAGATTCTGGAGATTAGTGCTCAGGGGCAGTGTATTCTTTGACAATAGTTATATATTAGAAGAGGCGAGATCAGTAAATGAAACTTCCATCTTTCCTGTTGCTCCTCTGTTCAGTGAATTTAGAACATACATCAGGCAAAATTCTGAGTTTCTAATGCTTTCATTCAATCTCCCCCCTCCCCTGAGTTAAGCTTTTTATTGAATGTTATAAAAGAGACCTAGTCCTAAAGACCAAAGCCATGTCATCATAAGACTCCTCAGATACTTCCTTTGTTTCCACTTTCTTCTCCTTAGCCAGGAAGCAGTGGTGGAGTAGGCAGACCCTCCTACTGACGTAGCACCAGCTGCTGGAGCAGGCTGACCAGTCCTCATTGCAGATGAGATTCCCAAGGTTTATGGTGACCAGGGCCTTTGCAAACAAGCCAGCCCAAAGAGGTTCAACATTTACACCAACTGTTTTAATGAAGACATTGACCTCATCCTCTGTGATACTTACCTATTCAATGTGCAGAGTGAGTCCGAGCAGAAGCAGGCAAGCTAGGAGAACAAGGCCATGTTACAGGCAAATGTAGGGCTGGCATTGCCAGGTGCCATGAATGTTGCCCAATGAAATAAGGACCTCATCCCAATGAGGCTTCTGCTTCCCAGGAAGAGCCAAGCATCTTGGCCCCAGGTCAGGAAAGACAATTTTAATATAAACATGTACAAGAGAAGGAAAGACGTAAAGCCTAACCGAGGATTATGGTGCCTTTATTAAAGAGGCTTAACCAACACCCATGATATTGAGTGATTGTGGAAACAGAATGGATGGGGAAAAAACCCACAAAACATTAAACCCATAGGTATATTTTTGGCAGATCAATTTTTTTTTAAATGAAGAAACATCATATTATTCTTTTCAAGATCTGAAACAAGACAAAGTTGCCCCCACTATCTCTCCTATGATTTAACAGAGTGAATCCTGGCCAATGCTATAAGAAAATTAAAAAGAAATAGTACTTGTAAAATTGAAAGGAAGGACATTAAACTTTCCTTGTATACCAAATTGTGATTGTCTGTCTTGAAAATCCCTACAACTATTAGACAGATAAAAGAGTTCAGTCAAGATTATTTAAAAAAAAACTTGACTTTAAAAGTTCAATAGAATATATCAGTAGAGATTATATAACAGTATTGTGAATTCACACCCTTTATCACATAGCTTTGTACTTCTATCCTCCAGCCCCCACCCCCCACTATGGGCAGAGTACACTTCCTTCCAAAATGTCATTGACCTTGACAGTGTGCCTTGCTTTAGCCAATGGCTTGTTTGTGCACTGAATAAAAACAGGAACTTTAAACCCACCTGCATGATTTTGTTTCATCCTTTTACACTCCTGCTGTTTATCAGAGAAGAATATTCTTTGGATAGCTAGTGTTTCAAGGAGAATGAAGAGATCTATAGAGCAGACATGCATCAAATTTGTAACCTCAAGTCAAGTCCAACCAATTTTGGCCAAGTTCTGCAGAATTGTGACCAACCTGCAGACCCTTGAGAGAAAATAGACATGCTTAGTTTTGTTGTAAACTACTGAATTTTAGATTGACTTATGCCACATTACGGTGGAACACTGATGCTAATACTAATGAAAACTGTGATAATTAATTTCAAATATAACCAAGAGTGAAACTTAATAGGTATTGAACTCAAACATTGACCTTGATGGCTGATCAATTTTGAAAAGAATACCTACATAAATTGAGAATATGGAAGTTAGTTATCTTAAAACTGCTTCAATATTCCTTAGAGAGTCTTTGCACAGGAGTATGCATAAGACTGCTCACACAGAGAATAGAAATGAGAAAAGACAGCAAAATGAAACAAAGCAAGTCATTGAATAGAAAGCTTTAAAAGGGAAATGATAGTTACAGAAGATAAGCCAAGGAGTTCAGTGTAGGGTCTTCAAAGAAGGCAACAGAAATAATGAGCAGAACAAATAATTAAAAATTGAATTCAAGAAAAGTTTCCTGAAATTAAAAAAAAGAATGAATCTATGAGGAAAGGATACAAGTAAGAAATACTGAATCACAATGTTCAGCTTAGAGATATATCCTCGTAAAATTACTAAACCTCAAAGAATTCTTTGGAAAGCAGGAAACTTTAAAATGAGTTCCCCCTGGGAGAGAAAATTGTGGGGCTTATTAGACAAGCCTCAAAGTAATTAAAAGACAACAGGACATATTTTCTTGAGAAAGTATGACTTGATAATTTTATTCCTAGCCAAACTATCATCCCAACCAATACTGCACTATAACAACAAAATGTTTTGAATGTGCAAGAACATTGTAGAGAGGATATTGTTTCATTGAACCTTTTTGATGAATACAGCATACTTTTTTTTCAGTGCTGGGGATTGAACCCAGGACCTCACACATGGTGGGCAAGTGCTCTATCATAGTGGGCAAGTAGTCAAAAGAGCTATATCCCCATCCCTTTTTATCTCATTTGAGATAGGTTAGGGTCTTACTAAGTTACTCAGGCTGGCCTTGAATTTGTAATCCCACCTCAGCCTCCCAAGTAGCTCAGATTGCAGACCTGTACCACCATACCCAGTAAAAAGCATGCATTTTAATTATCTAAAAGAAAACTGGGAAAACTACAGCAAAATAATCTAGTGGTGAGCATTGAATCTACTAAACTACAGAAATAAATGAAAACAAATGTGGAGTTGATTATAGAAAAGAATGTAAATATTATAAACTAACATATGAAAATGAAATTAAGTAACAAAAATTGTGAGGAAAAGGGATAAAGACCCTACTGTTTCAAATACAACAAAATCTTTAAAAGCTGGGTGGGGGTAGTCAAATATCATTTAATAATAGGAATGTAAATATCTTTTTTATGATATTTTGTATTTTTTATGAATGTAAAACAGACTAGAAAAATTCCAAGTGTATAGTAAATTTTCACAAAATGAACATGTGAATATACCCATACAAAAAGACACAGAGGAGACAGACATCGGGCTCAGCCCAGAACAGAGGCCTGAGACCTCTGCACCTGGTACGTCAGCCCTAAGTGTTCCCTTGAAATTTCCGCACAAGGGCAGCTGGCACAGCCCAGAAATGGGAGACCTCAGCATGTGGTAAGCAGGTGCAGTGGACACTTGAGTTTCCCCCTCAGAGAGGCTCAACTCATTGGTTTGGGTTCTGACAAGCCAAGTCCCCTGAGACTTCCAGGTCCAGGAGGCAGGCACAGAGAAAGATCTAAGGCTCAGCCCAGTGCAGACACCTAAGCCTTCTGCACGTGGTACTTTGGCCCTGAGTGCTCCCATGGGACTTCCACACAGGGGCAGCTGCCAGGAGGACCAGCCCAGAGGCCCAGACATACCCTAGCCTAGCCCCAGCCTGTGATGTAGTGTTACTGAAGACTAGGAGGTGAGGTATTGGAAACCTGCGGGGACACCACAAGTCTACAGGGGGGAAGCTGCAATACCTCAGATTCTCATGGATAGAGGAGAAGATACATCAGCAACATGAGAAAACAGGGGAAGAAAGTGTCTCAAACAAACCTAGATGCTACATCAACAGAATCCAATGATAGCAGGGCAGAAGAAATGGCAGAAAGGGAGTTCAGAGTGTGCACAATTAAAATGATCAGAGAAGCAAACAATGTGATGAGAGCAAATGCAGGCAATGAATGATCACACCAATCAACAGTTAAAAGAACAGTTACAGGAAGCTAATGATCATTTCAATAAAGAGATAGAGATTCTGAAAAAATACTAAACAGAACTCCTGGAAATGAAGGAAACAGTAAACCAAATTAAAAACTCAATAGACAGCATAAGCAACAGGCTAGATCACCTGGAAGATAGAACCTCAGACATTGAAGACAAAATATTTAATCTTGAAAATAAAGTTGACCAAACGAAGAAGATGGTAAGAAGTCATGAACAAAGCCTACAAGAATTATGGTATATCATGAAAAGACCAAATTTGAGAGTTATTGGGATTGAGGAAGGCACAGAGATACAAACCAAAGGAATGAACAACCTATTCAATGAAATAATATGAGAAAATTTCCCAAACCTGAAGAAT
This sequence comes from Glaucomys volans, assembly GCA_020662805.1. Taxonomy (NCBI): domain Eukaryota; kingdom Metazoa; phylum Chordata; class Mammalia; order Rodentia; family Sciuridae; genus Glaucomys; species Glaucomys volans. The sequence goes on along the minus strand of JAJEJO010000343.1, from coordinate 24,156 downwards.
GAAATGGAAAATCAAATACAAGAGGCTTACAGGACGCAAATGTACAAAACTACAATAGCTCAACACCAAGGCACATTATAATGAAAGTACCTAACATACAAAATAAAGATAGAATTTTAAAGGCTGTGAGAGAAAAAAATCAGATTACATTCAGGGGGAAACCAATACAGTTATCAGCAGATTTCTCAGCACAGACCCTAAAAGCAAGGAGGGCCTGGAACAACATATTTCAAGCTCTAAAGGAAAATGGATGCCAACAAAGAATTTTATACCCAGCAAAACTTACCTTCAGATTTGAAGATGAAATAAAATCTTCCATGATAAACAAAAACTAAAAGAATTTACAAATAGAAAGCCAGCACTACAGAACATTTTAAGCAAAATATTCCATGAGGAAGAAATGAAGAACAATAATGCAAGTCAGCTTAGGGAGGAATTACCCTAAAGGAATAGCCAAATAAAGGAGAAACCAAGTGAAGTTAAAAACCAAAAATAAGTCAAAATGACTGGGAACACAAATCATATCTCGATAATAACCCTGAATGTTAATGGCCTGAATTCATCAATCAAAAGACATAGACTGGCAGATTGGATTAAAAAGAAAGACCCAACAATGTGCTGCCTCCAAGAGACATATCTCATAGAGAAAGATACCCACAGACTAAAGGTGAAAGGATGGGAAAAAACATGCCACACACGTGGACTCAGTAAAAAAGCAAGGGTTTCCATCCTCTTATCAGATAAAACGGACTTCAAGCCAAAATTAGTTAGAAGGGATAAAGAAGGGCATTTTATACTGCTTAGGGGAAGCATAAATCAGCAAGATATAAAAATCATAAATATTTATACCCCAAACAATGGCACATCCACATACATCAGTCAAATTCTTCTTAATTCCAGGAACCAAATAGACCAAAACACAATAGTACTGGGTAACTTTAACATACCTCTATCACCATTGGATAGATCTTCCAAGCAGAAATTGAACAAAGAAACCTTAGAACTCAATAACACAATCACTAACTTAGACTTAACAGACATATGTAGAATATTCCATGCATCAATAAGCAAGTACACTTTCTTCTCAGCAGCTCATGGATCCTTCTCTAAAATAGACCATATGTTATGCCACAAAGCTACTCTTAGCAAATACAAAAACATAGAATACTACTTTGTATTCTGTCAGACCATAATGGAATGAAATTAGGAATCAATGATAAAATAAAAAACAGAAACTACTCCAACACCTGGAGATTAAATAATATGCTATTGAATGATGCATGGAAAACAGAAGACATTAAGGGGGAAATAAAAAAATTCTTAGAGGTCAAGGAGAACAAAGATACAACATATCAAAATCTCTGAGATACTATGAAAGCAGTGCTAAGAGGAAAATTCATTGTGTGGAGTGCATTCAATAAAAGAATAAAAAGACAACAAATAAATGACCTCACATTGCAGCTCAAAGCACTAGAAAAAGAGGAACAGTTCATCACTAAAAGTAGTAGAAGACAGGAAATTATTAAAATCAGAACAGAAATCAATGAAATTGAAACAAAAGAGACAATTCATAAAATTGATGAAACAAAAAGTTGGTTCTTTGAAAAAATAAGCAAAATTGATAAACCCTTAGCTACACTAACGAAGAGAAGGAGAGAGAAAACTCTAATTACTAAAATTCGTGTTGAAAACAGAAATATCACAACAGACACTATTGAAATACAAAACATAATAAGAAGCTATTTTGAAAACTTTTACTTCAACAAAATAGAAAATCTTGAAGACATCAACAGGTTCCTAGAGGCATATGAGCCACCCAAACTGAATCTAGAGGATATACATAATTCAAATAGATCAATTTCAAGCAATGAAATAGAAGAAGTCATCAAAAGCCTACCAACAAAGAAAAGTCCAGGACCTGATGAATTCACAGCCGAGTTCTACAAGACCTTCAAAGAAGAACTCATTACAATACTCCTCAAAGTAGTCCATGAAATAGAGGAGGAGGGAACCCTTTCAAACTCATTCTATGAAGCCAATATCACCCTGATACCAAAACCAGACAAAGACACATCAAGAAAAGAAAATTTTAGACCAATATCTCTAATGAACATAGATGCAAAAATTCTTAACAAAATTTTAGTGAATCGAATACAAAAGCATATTAAAAAGATAGTGCACCATGATCAAGTGAGTTTCATCCCAGCGATGCAAGGTTGGTTCAACATCTGGAAATCAATAAATGTAATTCATTACATCAACAGACTTAAAGTTAAGAACCACATGATTATTTCAATAGATGCAGAGAAAGCATTTGATAAAATATAGCACCCCTTCATGCTCAAAACACTAGAAAAAATAGGGATAGTAGGAACGTTCCTAAACATTGTAAAGGCTATCTATACTAAGCCTACAACCAACATCATTCTAAATGGAGAAAAATTGAAAGCATTCCCCCTGAAAACCAGAACTAGGCAGGAATGCCCTCTTTCACCACTTCTATTCAACATCGTTCTTGAAACTCTAGCCAGAGCAATTAGACAGACCAAAGAAATTAGAGGAATACGAATAGGAAAAGAAGAGCTCAAACTATCCCTATTTGCCGATGACATGATTCTCTATTTAGAAGAGCCTAAAAATTCCACCAGAAACTTCTGGAATTCATAAATGAATTCAGTAAAGTAGCAGGATATAAAATTAATGCTCACAAATCTAATGCATTTTTATTCATAAGTGATGAATCCTCTAAAAGAGAAATTAGGAAAACTACCCCATTCACAGTAGCCTCAAAAAAAATAAAATATTTGGGAATCAATCTAACAAAAGAGGTGAAAGACCTCTACAATGAGAACTACAGAACATTAAAGAAAATCTTAGAAGATGGAAAGATCTCCCATGTTCTTGGTTAGGCAGAATTAATATCGTCAAAATGGCCATACTACCAAAAGCACTATACAAGTTCAATGCAATTCCAATTAAAATCCTGACAATGGACCTCATAGAAATAGAGCAAGCAATCATGAAATTCATTTGGAGGAATAAGAGACCCAGAATTGCTAAAGCAATTCTTACCAAGAAGAGTGAAGTAGGAGGTATCACAATACCAGACCTTCAGCTATTCTACAAAGCAATAGTAACAAAAACAGCATGGTATTGGCACCAAAACAGGCAGGTAGATCAATGGTACAGAATAGAGGACACAGAGACAAACCCACATAAATACAGTTTTCTCATACTAGACAAAGGCACCAGAAACACACAATGGAGAAAAGATAGCCTCTTCAACAAATGGTGCTGAGAAAACTGGAAATCCGTATGCAGCAAAACGAAACTAAAACCCTATCTCTCACCCTGCACAAAACTCAACTCAAAATGGATCAAGGACCTAGGAATTAGACCAGAGACCCTGCACTTAATAGAAGAAAAAGTAGGTCCAAATCTTCATCATATCGGCCTAGGACAAGATTTCCTTAACATGACTCCAAAAGTGCAAGAAATAAAAGCAGGAATCAATGATTGAGATAGAGTCAAACTAAAAAGCTTCTTCTCAGCAAAGGAAACAATCAACAATGTGAAGAGAGAGCCTTCAGAGTGGGAGAAAATCTTTGCCACACACACGTCAGATAGAACACTAATCTCCAGAAAATATAAAGAACTCAAAAAACTTTACCCCAAGAATACAAATAACCCAATCAATAAATGGGCTAAGGAAATGAGCAGACACTTCACAGAAGAGGATCTACAAGCAATCAACAGGTATATGAAAAAATGCTCAACATCTCTAGTAATAAGAGAAATGCAAATCAAAACTACCCTAAGATATCATCTCACCCCAATTAGAATGTCTGTTATCAAGAATACAAGCAACAATAGGTGTTGGTGAGGGTGTGGGGAAAAAGGTACACTCATACATTGCTGGTGGGATTGCAAATTGGTGCAGTCACTCTGGAAAGCAGTATGGAGATTCTTCAGAAAACTTGGAATGGAACCACCATTTGACCCGGCTATCCCACTCCTTGGCCTATATCCAAAGGACTTAAAATCAGCATACTACAGTGATGCAGCCACATCAATGTTTATAGCAGCCCAATTCACTACAGCTAGATTGTGGAACCAACCTAGATGCCTTCAATAGAGGAATGGATAAAGAAACTGTGGTATATATACACAATGGAATATTATTCAGCTCTAAAGAATAATAAAATTATGACATTCTCAGGTAAATGGATGGAATTGGAGAAGATCATGTTAAGTGAAATAAGCCAATTCCAAAAAAACAAAGGCCAAATGATCTCTCTTGTAAGTGGTTGATGACAAATAGCGGGGTGGGGGGAGGCAAGGGAAGAATGGAGAAGGGATGGATTGTATAGAGGAAAATGAGGGGTGGGGAGGGGGTGGGGAAGGAAAGATAATAGAATGAGACAAACATCTATACGCTATGTATATGTATAAATATGCAAATTGTATGATTCTATTTTGTGTACAACCAGAAAAATGATAGTTGTACTCCATTTGTGCGCAATGACCTAAAATTTAAAAAAAAGACACAGACCAAGAAAGAGAACATTACCAGCACTTAGGAATCTTCCTCTTATCTCTTTTAGTCACTGTACCTCCCCAGGGGTATCCACTGTACTACTTTCAAACTGAATGTATTAGTTGTGTCTGTTTTTGTATGTTACATAATAAAATCTATATACTATGATGTGTTTGGCTTCTTTTACTCAATATTATGTTCTCAAGATGCATGTTATTGGGCTGGGGATATAGCTCAGTTGGTACAGTGTTTGCACAAGGCCCTGGGTTAAATCCCCAGCACTGCAAAAAAAAAAAAAAAAATTCATGTTATTGCATGTGACAATAATAGTTCGTTTATTATTACAAATATAGGGTACTCAATTATAGAGTATGTCACAATTTAATTTAATCCACTCTGCCATTGATGGACATTTGGGTGCACTTCAGTGAGTGACACAATGAATAATTCTGCAATTCTTCTAATCGTCTTTTTGGAGAACATGTTCCTGCTTTTCTGTTGGAAATTATTATTTGAGAGAAAATAAAACATGCTAATTTAATGTTTGCAAAAATATTATCCCTGTCATATAAAATGTAAACTATATTATTTAACAAAATGATGATATAACTATAAAAAGAAAAGGATAGGGAGAGGATATAACTAGGTTTAAGAAAGGTATAGCTTTACCATCTGAAATAAGAAATAGATAATATCTATCTGTTTACAAATCAGAATGTGTTATAAAATAATGTCTTATAAATATTATTTTAATGTTTAACTTTTATAATATCAAATTCAAAGTTAGATATTTTCCTATATAGAAACCAAATTAGAGAATTTATGCAATAAACGTTTTTCATGTCCACGAGGGTTTCTTTTTGTTATTTTTTTAACTTAAAATTATGAAGTGTTAGAATTTTGTTTAAAAATATGGAGATAAATGTCAAAAGAAATTTAAAGTAATTACCAAGAAAATTGAAAGTAATTATCTCAGAGAGTTGGGGAGAACTGCTGTTGGTTAAAGGTCTGTGGTGCTATTCAACTTTTCTCTAAGGTCCTCGTACTACTTGATTTGTTGACATGTACATATATTACTTTGGTAAAATTAAGGGGTTTGTTGGTTTTATTTTGTTTTTGCACAAAGTTAATGAGCAATAACAGCTCTGCATGGAAGTGATTGTGAATCATATAAACATATCTCACCAAACCCAAACTAAATATACCCCCAACTCAACTTACTTTTAGCCAGATCCTAAAAATGCCCTCGGCCACTTAAAAGGTCACCCAAAAGAGAGGAAAGTTGGAATGAAAAGACAGTCGTTTTAACTATCATTCACTATCTTACATCTCCAAATTTTACAAAAATACATGACTATAAACACCACTAGGGCCCCTCCCTGGGTCACGGACATCATGGTTCTAATGTGGGTCTGAAGCTTGAGCATCAAGATAAATCCTCTCCTGGGAGCAAAGAGAAGAGATAGAAGAAAAGGCAGATTCAAGCTCAGTGCTGCCATTTAGGAGTTGTGGGATATCAGGCACTTAACTGCAGTGCAGGATGTTCATCCAAACCCAGAAAACAGAAACTGATTTGAATGGCCATTTTCTCTATTCTTCCAAGGACTGTACACTACTGCTGCCATTCTCAATGCATGGGGGGGAAGGTAATTCAAGACAGTGATTGTTGCCTCAGAGCATCTGAAGTTAATGTGGAAATATTTGCAGGATATAGTATAAGTTGAAAATATATAAATTATGAAGTGAGGAAAGTAAGATGGACAATAAGTAGGATGTATAATTAGTTCCTTCCATATAAATATAAAAGTTATCACTATGGTTGCTGGAATGCCAGGGAAAGCTGAGCTGAGGCAGGCTGCAGGGCTCAGAGCCTTGAGTGGTGAGCTGGGAAACAGCAGAGGCCTCTGTTAATGGGAGCTGAATTCATGAGCCATAGTTCAACGATGCAGGTCCTCTGTCATTGGCACAAGCCAGCTTTGGCCTTTGTTTCTTGCCTCAGACCATCTCCCATCTCTTAAATAGGATGCCACTGATTTGTCAGCTTCAGGATAGATTTAGTGTATGTTCCAGGGAAATGGAATCAGTAGGAAAATAAATAAGCAGGAATTTCCATTTGGTTCTAACTCCTCCTCCACATGGCCCGTGCCCCTTGGCCTTGCCTGGGATTGTGTTTCAGGCCACTCCTGTGCATTTACAAATAAAACCAGGCTGCTCTGGGCACGCTTGTGAGGTGACGCCTGGAGGCTCGTAGGGTTGACCAGAGATTGATACGGTGTGTGCACGCCTGGGCCAATATAACCCTTTTGATCTGTTTCTAAAGGCAGCTTTTTGCCTCCTGCTTCAAGTGATTGATTAAGTTAGGATCTCTTTTAGGAATTCTCTGCACTCATGCCTCCTCAAGGGCTCACAGTGAGCCTGCCAAATTTTACTCTCCTTTTATGCTACAGATTGTTCTGTTCCAAATGGCTAAATGGAAACTGTTCCTAATATGCAATCAGTTACCTAGTTCTTTATATGCAATCAGTTACCTTGGAATTCCTGTTTTGCATTCCATATGGCACGGTCACCCTCTTATCACATCATCAGTCACATTTCTAGCAAGGTTTTGGCCTTATGGTTAGGGAGTAGCTTTGCTTCAGAACATTCTTTCCCCCCACTCTCATCCTGGTGTGTGAATCATGGGAATCAAGGGTTGATACCATTTGTTTTAAAACAAGCCAGTGCAGGTGTTTGTAATGTAAGTGGACTCACACGGTCTTCTTTAAGTGAAGGGAATTTTGGTCCAATGGGTCCTGGTGGGATGGAGATCCAAGCTGTTTCAAAAGCACCAGTTTTCCTGTCATGCAGACTCGATTGCAACTCCTGCCTCCAAGCACAATACCTGTGAAGACTGGAGTTAGAGCTTCTCTCTTGCATGCATGGTGAGGAACATTGATGTGAATGAGTGACCATGGAAGCAGGTTTCCATCTCCTTCTCTATATCTGTCCCCATTTTATCCCCCAAACCTTATATTGTCTTTTCTAAAGTGGCCCATCTTCAATATACTAGAAGGCCCTCAATGAAGGTCTTCCTTCTTGTAACACCTAGGACCTTACTCATTGTAGACCACACTTTTTCTTCAGTTTCCTGGACTTGTTTAAATATTCTGTTCTAGTCTCCGTTCAGTTGTGAGAAATTGGAGCTGGGGTGAAAGCAGTAATGGTTCAGAGCTCTTAAGACGAGTGGGAACCTTCAGGGCTATTACCAGACAGGCAGGTCCAGCCACCCCTGCCCCCGTGACACACTCTTCCAACCCTCTGAGACCTGTGTTTTGCTTTAGGAGTTCTATTTATAATCTATGGTGTCCATTTTAGTGTTTTTCTTTCTTTGGGGATCTACTGGTTTTTTTTCCCACAGAGAAACCCAGTTTTTAAAAAATTACACCATGAGATTTATTGTGTACTTGATAATAAGGGTGTTGCATTCATTTAGATCTTCTTTATTTATTTATTCACTAACTCATTCAACAAATATTCCTTAAGTATCTCTTATGTACCAGGCATAGTTCAGGTACTGGGATTATAATAGCAAATGACAAAAGTGTGTGTACCCTTGTGATCTGCCTTGGCACAGCATTCAACACTAGGAGAGTCTGAACAAATGTGAGAGGAATAGCCCATCAACATCTACCAACTACTGCCACAAGACAAAGAGCGGATGAGCAAGGGCTGGTGTGGCAAGTGGAAGAAATGCAGTTGGAAGCCTTGAGGTCAGAGTTGGGCCAATGGAAGAAGAAAGGAAGCATTATGGGCAAGGGAAGATGAGAACAATTAGCAAAGTCAACCCCACTCAGGGGGGAATGAGATCAGAGTGGGAAAAACAGTGAGCACACTTGGGGAGCAGTAGGTACACAGTGTGGAGGTCCTGAAAGCTAGTTTATGACCTGGAGAGAAGGACTGTGCCTGCCACTGCGTTGACCTGCAGGGGTTTTAACTCACAAAGGAAAGAATGTGATTTCTTTCAAGTTGGAGTAAAAAGTCTTTCAGTGTCTGATGGTCCTTGGAGAGGATTGGAAAAGAAAAATAGAGGTAGGGAAGACATCCTGCCATCTTGGGGCCACAAGATCATAACCTGGGAGGGTGGCTTCTGTAAGCTCCAGGTACATGTGTCTTAAGCTGGTGGCTCCTAGCCCCTCCAAAGCCAAGCGAACAACCCAGGCCACTGCCTTCATGTGACTATAATGCATAGTCATGAAAAGATTTGCTAGTATTCATAGTAACAAAATATCCCCTTTCTTTGACAGAATGAATGAGCCATGCAGAAGATCGAGGTTAAAACTGTTTCCACCTACCCTCTAGCTCTTCATTTTCATGACACTTTGATTGTATAGGTATTTGCATTCCCACCCAGTGGACATATATTTTCACACTGACCTGCTACTTGCAAGGCCATAGCAGTGTGTGCCCAGGACACTGAAGCATCCACCTGGGGGGTTCTGGCAGTGCAAACAGCAACCCCTGGTGGGCCTGCTCTTGTAAGTTATTCAGAGTGGGAGACACATGGGGTGGTGCAATAAGCTCCAAGGCGTGGATCCAAATGGAAAGTAGAGGGAAGTGGCTTGGATAAGTGTGTACCCTTGTGATCTGCCTTGGCACAGCACTCAACGCTAGGAGAGTCTGATCAAATGTGAGAGGAACAGCCCATCAACATCTACCAACAACTGCCACAAGACAAAGAGCGGATGAGCAAGGGCTGGTGTGGCCTGGTTCTGGGCATGGACATGAGCCTCTCAGAGAACCAGAGACTGGAACTGCTATCATGCAGGCCTGGATCTCCTCCAGCTTTGTCTTTTAGACCTTGATCCTTGTGCCCAGTGGGCTGCTGCCACTGCAGACAGAGAGACACAGGTGTCAAAAATGCAGAATGGAAGAGGGCAACAGAGCTCATCCTAACCACAGGACAGAGCAGGGACCTGGACCTTGATAGGAAATTATGCTTCAGTAGCTAAGAAACCCATCCTGCTGCCACAGGAACATTGCTCCAGGTCATTTAATTTCCTACCTCACAAGAACAAAATCTCCATCCCTGTGGAAAATAAATGCTCAGTTTACCAAACAGGAAAGGCAAACAGTAGATGATAAGAAAACAAAACATAAAAGAGCATGCTCTGAGCCATCTTTGTCCTATTATATTTTGTCTTCCAAGTGGAGCATCTTTACATGCAAATCCATTTTTGTATATTTTGACTGATTGCTGGCAAGATAGAGAGACATAAATATTTCTGGAAATGGACATGGCATAAACATATCATTAGCCAGCCTGCAACTTTGTGTGCCTGTGCATGGGCGTGTGCGGTTTGAAAAGATGTTTATGGTGAGTTCGGTCAACAGACCCTCCCCTCCTCTCTCTGTTCAAGCATCTTTAAGCACTTAAAAGCATCAGGCATAGAGAGGAGAGATGGGAGACATTCTTGGAGCTTGAACATTCAGATTTTAAGCATTAATTAAGTTAGAAACCCACCATCTGCACACTTGCTCATAACCCTTCTGATCATCTTTCTTAATTTTTAAATGTGTGAAGCGTATGATGCCTAAACAGGCATCCCCCTGACGCTGATGCTGCTTTAGAAATTCCAGCTGTTGAGGAGCTCATGTTAACGACATTACTGGGCAACTTGGCCACTGTGAGAGGGAAGGTGTTTCTGACCTCAGACTCCAGCAGAGCCCAGGCCTGTAAAATATATGTAAACAGGCGACTGCAACTTCTTCTTTTCCTTTTTAAAAATCAGACCTCGTCCCACTGAGGCCCTGCTCCAGTGCAGGAGGATTGAGTGTAAAGACGTTAGCAGCTGAGTTGAGATGGGAGCATTTTCACGTCTGGGATATATTGCTTTGTCTAACAAGGCGCCCCAGCAGGCTTCCAATTGTGGTGTCTCCAGACCCTCCCAGCTGCGCGGGCTGATTGACAGACTGTGGGCAGATGCGGTGCCAAACTCCAATAAAGAGAGGGCCTTGGGAAAATATAAGGCAATTATTGATGGGCAGCAATCCACTAATCAGACAATTTCAAAATTAATCCCATATTCCCTTACTGTATTAGCTTTCTTTCTTGTTTGTATTTATATAGCAAATTCATGACTTCAGTGAAAATTCTTCCCTCCAGCCCAATTATATCTCTCCGAGGGCATTAAATTAAAAAACAAGGGATATTGAAAGTGGCTTGCAATTAGTTTCTTTAGTTAAAGGTGCTGTACGTACTTAGTGACAGTTGGGTATGTAACAGGATGCATAATAATAAAAGTAAATACTCCTATTTTTTCCTGTCTTGACAAGGTTAGGGGTTGGTGAGAATAATGTGCCTGACATTACTCTGGACTGGGGATAATAGGTTAAATAATTGTGATTTGATTTTGGAGCTGATTAGATTTGCATAAAATCCTACTCAAATGTCTTGACAGACTCCAAACATCTCAAGACACCCTGCCCTCCTTCTTCCTGTGGTCCAGCCTGATGGCCTCCAGTTTTCCCATGCCTCAGTAAGAATGTGGGTTTCTACAATTAAATCACTCAGAGAAAACCCAGCCAGTTTCCATTACAGGTTTCACAAGCAGGAAACCTTCCAAGTAGTGATGAGCTCCTTAAATATACATAAAGAAATTTCACATACTTTGCCATTTACTAATTATAGGAATTAAACTCTCTATTAACTATTTCCATCCTCATTTCATCTCCTTTCCCCACACCCTCACCCCTGGTTTTTGTTGGGTTTGGGGGACCTGAAAAAGATGGAATTCTCCTTTTGTTCACTGTTACAAATCATTTCTGTAAAATGCTTCCTGATTGTAGAACTTCACCAACTAAACTGAGGAAAGTCAAGAGTCAGCACAATTTGGAGAGGCTATAAATGGCCAGAGCCTCATGTTGGCCTGCAGATTGTGGCTGAGTCCCACCTTGTCCTCAGCCTTGGCCCACTATCTCCCCACACTCCCAACAGGCTCAGCTAGGTTGTGGTCTGCCCCTCAGCCTGTCCTTGGCAGGATATTGAGGTAGCTCTGTTCCAACCTCAGGACTCAATAGCATCAAGTACCATTTGTTGCTCTTCCCAAAGGGACCCTGTCCTCAGTTCCTTGTTTGGAAATAGTCAACATTCATGTTACTACGCTTCTCTCCTATACTTGGAATGACTATTAGTAATCAACCACAAAACTCTTTTCTAGTCTTAGCATCTTGTCTTAGAATCCAAGAATCAAGATGAATGAGGTGTTGAGAGCATCCAATTAGCTGAATCAAGAAAAGAAGGCCAGATGTAAAGAAGCAGACAAGAGTGAGAATGGCTTTCCATTCCAGATGTTGGGATGGCGAGTGAGAGGAAGGAAGGAAGAGGAGAAGTAGGGAATATAAGTGAAAAATATGCAGAATATGTGAAGGAACCATGGGGAGTCGAGACTGATTAAAATTAAAAGGCAGAAATGAGGCTGCAACCAGTCAGAACTGGCATGCAACCTGGCCAAGATCTTGTCCCTCATCCAGATACAGATCTGGGTTGCAATTCTCTGTCTATGTCCTTGTTATTGATGGTGTTCACAGAACACCACTTTCCTTAAGATGAAGGCTCTAGGCCTGAGGCTTGGCCACTTGGTGCAAAACTTCCTGGTGTCACTGTCTGCCTCGTTCTTGGGGCATTGCATATTTCTGGATGTCTGATCCTTGCATCTATGGAGAGATCACCCTTGAGACCCTCATTGGGTTAACCCCTTGATGACTGCTGCTGTTGGTCTCCATGCCCTTTAGATGCCACATTCTGCTGTTATACTTGAATTCTTCCCAGAACCCTCTATACCTTAGCTGATGCATCGAACTCCAGGTCCCACCCCATGCCTATGCACAATCATGCAAAGAGATGTATTACTTACCAGGTGAGGAAGACATAAAACTATGCCTTTACAAGGGTTGGTTTTTCTGTGGGTTCATGAAGGGGAAGTTCAAAAGTATCTCAGAAGAATGCAGAACGTGTATTTTTTCCTTCCCTAGGAAGTAAGTCGTAGGACAAGAAAGGAGAGCACAATGTCTTGGATAGTTTAGAACTTCAAATCAACGTCACATAAAAAATACAAAGAAGGGTCTGGACATGGACGGTGATGCACAAATGTAATCCCTGCAACTTGGGAGGTTGAGGGTGGTGTAACGCAAGTTTAAAGACAGACTGAGTAACTTAGGAAGATCCTGTCTCCAAATAAAAAATAAAAATGGCTGGGGGTTTAGCTCAGTTTAGAGCACCCCTGGGGTTGATTCCCAATACCTGCCCCCAATACAAAGAAAACTCATTGCATAGGTGATTAGGATGCAATAGGTTTAAAATACTGAAGAGCCATCATGTAGAATAAAGAGCGAAAGAGCTTCTGAACAGCCCCAAGAGGTGAACTGAGGCAGTGAGTGGAAGGCACAGGAGGTCAGGTTCACTATCTAAGGAAATAGTTTCTAAAAGCCAGATAATTTCTAAAGATATTTCACTCCAGTAGATTGTGACAACACTGTCACTGGGTGGTAGGGTGGGGTTCATGCAGAGGTCCGACAATGATTTGGCAAGGATATTAATTACTTCAGAATTTGAGTTTCACATGAAAGTATCAATGACTTGAAGGTCACTTCTTAATGAGAAACAATTTGGTATGGCTACAGAAATAAATGACAAGGCCATTATTTTTATGCCTGTTGAATCTTAATTCTGTAGGGGGTCACCTTCTATTCTAGAAGGATCAAATGAAAAAGAACATTGGGATTTTCAGACCTTTCCCCAATATCTCAGAGTTAAAGTTTTCTGTGTAAGCTTGTGCACTCTCCACTGGGTCCATTCCTTACAACATGGCCCCCATTTAGCTGGTTATTAAAATCTTTCCAGGCTACCCACAGAAGCTACAGCTGAGACCCATGAGCAAGTGGTTTTGTTTTAGTGACTTTTGCCTGTGGTCAACTTACACATTGGAGACCCCATTGGTCCCCTACTCAAGAAGTGCCAGAGACTTCTTGCTGCCTGCTAGAGTGGGTCTCCCTCCTTAACCTACTGCCTATGGCTTTGTAATTCTGGTCCCCCCCACCCAGTTCCTGTCCTCTCATCTCTGCCCTTTTTGCTCCAGACAGGTTGGACTCCTCGTGGTTTCTTCTATATGTTGTCTATTCTCCACTCCCTTCCTTGGTGTCCTTCCTCCCTTTATCTTCCCCTTGTCTCAACATCTGAAATGGAAAACCCTCCTCACTCTCCTGTTTCTTTACAGCTACCCCCCCACACCTCATTCATCTTTGTATGTCAAAGCCTCTGAACATCACGAGAAGCCTTCTTGCAACTGGAGAGGACTTATATGGGGCAGGAGGAGACAAATGAGGGAAAAAAACAGGGACTTCTTTACTGCCTTCCTGTGTTTGAGGTGTTTAGTCAATGTCAAGATCAGTGGGACATTCAGGGGAACATATGGCAGCTAGATAATGGTTCATACTGCAGGAAGCTCCTTGCTTGGGTGAAATGGGAATTGGGTGACCCATTTCTGTCCTTTTGACCTGTGGAACATGAGCTCTGGAGGGTCAAGACTGTGGCACATGTAGATGAGACTAAGGGCTGAAATCAGAGGTACTGGACTCTGGAAGTGGCTTGCTGCTGTGATGATTTAAAAGCACTTTTGGTCAGATTGCATATCATCAGTAGGGAAAACAGAGGGTGTTGGCATTTAAAGGCTTGAGTTTCAGTTCCATTTTTTCTACTTGTGAGCTGAGTTATGTTGGCCAATTTGCTTCGTATTTCTGAATTTCAGTTTCCATATCTATAGAATAGCAATAATAATTCTGCCTTCATGATGGTTATAAATATCAAGTTGGAAGGTTATTTGCAAATTGTAGTGTTAGAAAAAGTTTTATACTGTATAGACTTTTTCTTGAAAGGAGTTTTTGGTTCTGGTCCCAGACAACCGGTGATGAAAGAGGCCTCCTGTGAATAGGAGGTGCAGTGGGAATAAGTGCTAGGTATGGACCATCAGGAGGCAAATCCCTCTTTTTAAAAAAGAATTGAGATATAATTCATATAATACTTATTGCATTCAGTGGCTCTTAGTATATCACCACTCATTCCAAAACATTTCCATTACCCCAAAAAGAAACCTGTTAGTGGTCTCTTCCTCGACCCCCAAGTGTAAGGGGTAGATAATCATGGAAACCACTAATCTACTTTATTTCTCTATGGATTTGTCCATTCTAGACATTCCATATAAATGGAATCAAAAATATGTGGCATGCTATGTTACCATGATATTTTCAAGGTTTATCCATGTTGTAGCATGTGTTTGAATTATATTTCTTTCAGTGACTAATTAATATCCCACTGTTTGAGTACACTTTATTTGTTATTCAATACATCAGTTGACAGGCATTTGGGTTCTTCCTACTTTTTTTTTTTTTGTTACTGGGGATTGAACCCAGGGGCACTCAGCCACTGTGCCACATCCCCAGCCCTATTTTGTATTTTATTTAGAGACAGGGTCTCACTTAGTTGCTTAGGGCCTCGCTAAGTTGCTGAGGCTGGCTTTGAACTTGAGATCCTCCTGCCTCAGCCTTCCAAGTACTGGGATTACAGGTGTGCGCCACTGTGCCCGGCCTTCTTACATTTTTAATATGAATAATGCTATGAACACTGTTGTACAAGTACCTGTCTGAGCCCCCTTTCAATTCTTTTGGATGTATACTGCTATTGCCTGAATGATTGTGTGCCTCCAAATTTCCTGTTGAAACCTGATCCCCTTCGTGATGCTATTAAAAGGTGGCTCCTGTAGGAGATTAGGTCATGAGGACACCGCCCTCAAGAATGAGATTGGTATCCTCATTAAAAAAAAGGTTGGAGGGAACCTCCTTCCCCCATCTTGTTAAAACATATAGAAGGAACCTTGACCAGATACAGCTTATTGGCTCCTCAATCTTGTACTTCCCACAGCTTGAACTAGAAGCAATAAATTTCTAATGTTTACAGTATTTTTCTTAGCCTGAACAGACTAAGACATATACCTAGGAATTATTGGATGTATGGTACTGCTCTGTTTGCCTTTTTGAGGAACCACTAAACTGTTTTCTACAGTAACTGCACCACTGAACTTACCAGCAATGGATGAGGATTCTAATTTCTCAACATCCTTGCCAACATTGTTATTTTCCAGTTTTCTTTATTATAGCTGGTTTAGCCTCATCAAGTGGTGTCTCCTTATGGTTTTGAGTTGCATTTCCCTAATACACTGCTAACAGAACTGAGCAGTCAGGGAAATAAGACATCTTAAAAGCTGCCTGGCAGCCCTTTCTATTGAAGTAGAGACTCTGAGATTTGCATGTCACCTCCACCTCTACTGCCACCACCTCTGCTCCTAGTAGCCAATGCTAAAAGTGCTTCTATGTGCCAAAGACAGTGCAGTGGGCTTTAAGATAGGTGCTGTTATTGTCCCATTTTGTAGCCACAGGAGCTGGGGCTTAGAGATGTAACCCAGCTTGCCCGAGGTGATAGAACTGAGTGGTGAGACTGCTAGGATTTAATTCCCAAGCCAAGCTCTTCACCACAATGCCATACTGAGTCCTGCCAGAGAAGGGAACCATCCAGCAGACTCTGTACTTTTTCAAAATTCAACAAATGCTTCCCAAGTGCCCAGTGTGTGCCAAACCTGTGCTGGGCTTTGCGGCACGAACAAAACTGCTTTATGGAGGAGCTCAGTCTGGAGAGTTCTGAGTTTGCCAGTGATTTTTGTAGAGTGAAGAAATGAGTTTTATAATTTTTATTTGATTTAGCTCTCAAGTTGTTAACACCTCCAGTGCAGGGGCTGGGAGAGGGTTGTCTATAAATATTAGCTCCCAAAGTAAAAATGACGCTTTCATCTCGGCAGACTTAATTAAGCTGTTGATTAGAGAGGGATCAACACTTCCTCTGTAACAAAAGACACTGTCTGTCAGCGGGAGGTTGTCAGGGCGATTTCTCCTGCAATTTAGAATGTTTGGGAGGACAGAACCCAGGTGACCCAGGGTGTCAAAAGGATAAGTCTTATTTCACATGACTCCCCACACACATGCACGAGAACACATAAAGCCCCAGGAGACTGGAAACCTTGCAGCGCTGCAACCTGGGAGGCATTTACCATTTCTGTAATAGACATAGAAGCTTCGAGCAATAAACAAATTTACCGACAGAATCAGCACCGCTTATGGGCACAAATGGGGGCCTGGGAGCCCTGTAGCATCTGCTCTGTTCGGAAGACTCCAGTCAGAAGAGGGGTTGCAGGCCAGGCTCTCACCTTCCTCCTGGGCAACAAGAGAAGCCAGTCCCTTCTTCTCAGGGACCCTGGTTGTCCCATGGGGCATGTAGATGTGGCAACCCTTTCCTAGGAGCAGTTGTGAGAAACTGAGTTCCCTTAAGCCCCTATTGCGAGGAATGGGCCTTTGCAAGGTGATCCGGAACAGGCAAGAACGAGAAGCATCTTCTTGCAAGAAAGCATGTCTCCTCCACTGTGGAGACAGATCTGGCTGGTGAGTTGGCAGCAAGCATTCACCCCAGCCTCTACCCATTCCCACCCCCAGGCATCCACAGTAACAGCAAGAAGGTGAGGGAGTCTGAGTTTCATTAGATGCCCTTCCCTGGGAGTGGTCAACAAGGGGTGAGGACCAGCCTCCCAAGTCTCTGGGCCGGTGGGATGGGTAGTGCAAGTGAAGAGGGGTCGGCTCTCTCTGTGGGGAATGGAGAGGGCCATTCTAAATGTCCACTACCAGCTGGCATTCATGGAGCACTTGTTCTGGGATAGGAACGACTCTGAACAATGTACACATATTAACTAATTTAATCCTCACAATAACCATATGACCCCAGTTACAGATGAATAGACAGAGCACTGAAAAAGTTGAGGGACTTGCCCAAGAGCATAAGATGACAAGTGAGCCCAGTCTTCCTCCTGAGTCCGTGTCCCTAACCACTGTGCATGATGAGCTATGAACAATAATCTAATGTGATTGGTCCATAAGAGTCTGATTACATTTAACAGTATACTCAAGATGATGCAAGAGGGAAGGTGGCTGAGCAGGGTGGGATTCTCATAAGGGAAAAGGAATAAGGGAATGGATAAGTTCATCCATTCATTTTTATTATGAAACTGCTATGTACCCGTTTTAGTCTCCGAGTTCTTGGAGGAAACCAAATTAAGAAAGATAATTAAAAATTGCAAGTTGTGGTCAGTCCCAAGGAGATAGCAAAGGAGACCACAATAGGTGATGACTGGGCTGGAAGGAGAAATCAACATTACAGATAATCAACATTACCTTTTAGATGACACTACAGCGGAGACTAGGGTTGGCCACATGCAGAGCAGGGGGAAGGACATTCTAGGGAGGGAACTGCAAAGGCTCTGGGTGGCCAGATAACTGGAAGTTGAGAAGGGCTGTGGGTTAGACCAAGAGTGGAGGCACAGAACGCAGAGGCAGAGGAGTGAAGACTTTGGATTTGGTTCTGAAGACAATAAAAATCCACAGAAGTGTTTTAAAAGGCCCGTGGTATATGTGAGGAGAACAGATTGGAGGGAACAAAGGGAGAGACTAGTAAGGAGGTTGCTGAGGCAGCATAGCCAAAGACCCCATGGGGGAGTGAAAGAGGCCCAGGAGGCCTGGGAGGAGTAAAGAAGGGAGGTAGTGATGAGAGGCAGGAGCCACTGGAGATGGGGCAGCCACTGCACAAAGTGGTGTTTCCTCTAAATGGGCAACATCTCTGGGGGGTGTTGCCAAGATTATGAGTGTACAAAAGTCCTGGAGTTGCCCTATAGCTACTAGCAATAGCAAACACCTTCAAGATAGGAAGAGGTTTGCAAGCTTTTGGCCCAAAAAGTGATGCTGGAAAAGTAAGGAAAGATGGACCGTGGTCCTGAGGGATGGCAGAAGGGAGAGTAGTGGTGGCTTCAAGAAAGGCTGAACTCTGGTGCCTGAGAGAGAAGAAGACATCAGAATTAGCTGCGGAGTGACCAGCAGGGCCAGAGGTACCACCTTCTCCAAAGGCACACAGTGAGTCCCCACCCTGCCACAGACTCTTGGGGAGCAGAGGAGGACTTCATGGTGGAGGTGACCTCGGGATGCAGCAGGTGGAGGGCAGGTTGTCCAAATGGAGCTACAGCTGAAGAGGGGCTACAGCCCAGGAATAGGCAGGAAAAAAAGGCTGGGGACAGATTGTCAAGGGTTGGAGGAGAGTTTTCCACCACCAGCGCCCTGATCCACCCCACCTAGTGAAAATAAGCTATAACAACTGGGGCGGGGCTCTCAGCCTAGCCACCTGGTGTGTCAACTTGGTGCCTCCCCAGGCCACAGGCCCACAGCTAAGAGATCTGCAGCTTGTTCCTCACTGCCTGCTGGTGCGGCCACCTCACATACTATGCATCCAGGAAGAGAATCAGTCATGGTGGATCTAAATGTTAATAAAAATGAAATCCCTGAGCAGTCACCAAAATTAGCCTGGGTATGATTGAAATGCCAAGGCAGGTCTTGTTATTTTTATGAAGCCGTGAATAATATAAGTATCCAATTGATAAAATGTTATTAAAGCTGACAGCCCTTAAGTGATCTAAGTGGTAAATATTGAAATGAGGTCTCTGCAACACCGTGCCCGGGGGCCTGCGGCGGTAATAAGCATTGAACAATGATTCCACGGGCTCTGGGGGACTGCAGAGCTTGGGGGGAGCAAAAGCACTCTTCCCCCTAAATAATTAAACCTGGATTCCAGGGATGGATCGCAGGTCCTTGTAGTGGTTTGTTAACGTCCAAAGGAGCTGGCTTCGGGCAAGGGTTCTGTTCTGCCCACTTGGGGGAGGGCAAGGAGTAGGGAGGGAGCCAGCTCCCTCCAGCCCCTAAGGAGCCTGCATGGAGCAAGCTGCATATTTCAGCCTTTATTTATAATATAAACAGACTGGCACAGCCTGAGGGCAGCTAATAGCTGATGAGCAGTGGGGCTGCCACGTGGGTTAGGGATTTTATTAGCATTGCTTAGGAAAAAAGAAAAAAAAAAAACACCAAGGAGAGAAATATAAAATGCTGTGTCTTCCTGATCATTGGTTCCTTAAAGCTGCACAGGGACAATCTTTCTTCACCCTGCTCTTGGAAAAGGAGTCCAGCGTTCTTTAGAAGCTGTCATCTTCCACCTTTAGTTCTGGGCCAGCTGTGCTGGGGTAGCCTGGGCCTCCTTGCACTTGACTAGGTAGAGCATAGGATCCTTCTTTTTTTAGATAACTTTAAGCTGATCTGTGAAGGGTAGGGAGGTGGGGATTTGGGTAGAGCTCCTGTGACCTTTCCTATCATAGAAGGGCCAGAAGAGTGACTGAGTCACAGACTTTGGTACTGGTCCAGTTGTGTCAAGAATGCCCCAGGCCCTATCTGGTAGGGGTGTGGAGAGAGAGAGAGGCATGAGGCCTCTTGGTCTTGGGAGCGCTGCTGGGGTGGTGGCAGTACCAGGGGATCAGGGTTTAGGGGCAGATGGAGAAACCCTGCTTTAATCCATGCCATAAAACTCCAGGATATTCATGCCAGGAACCTGGCATCTTTAAGTTGAAAAACTGTGCCCTCTTGGCTCAATGAGCCAGCCTGAGAAGACTGCTGCAGGTCTGAACTGGCTCCAGGCTGCCCCTCCTGCAACCTCCTTCCCAATCATGCAGGGGGCAAAGATGAACCGGTATATCCACTGAGTGAGTCCTCCAGGCTCCTGGTGAAAAGTGGCAGGAACCATAAGGTATAAGAGTTGTTCACCTAAGTGATTTTCACTTTAAAAAGTTAATTACTTTTCAAAGTTCATTTTATAAGTAAAGACACTGAGGCTCAGAGAAGTTAAGTAATGCATACAGCAATGCAGGGTCCTGGCTCTGAAAATCAATACTGCTGACTTTAGGTGCAAGACAAAATTGGATTTAATTGAATTTCTTTCCCTCAGTCCTGATTTTATCCTTTGTTTCCAACCAACTATCAATTTTGTAGCTTCTTGGGGTTTTTAAAAGCTGAGCCATTCTCTCAAACTCATCTGTGGGCCCATGTTGCTTTCTGCAAAGCCTTGGAGGAGAGGTCTGGATGACAGGTTCACTTTGGGCTGTGCTGCGAGCCAGCTGCCTCTGCCCATCTCACTGCCCAGTTCACACCCCAGCTCTGCCCTCCCTTTCCCTCTGATCCCAGAGTGCTACTCACAGCTGCCCTTTTCATGTTTGTGCACAGAGAAATTGCTCCTTCCCTGGCCTCTGGGCCTCCAAATCCAGACAATGAAATAACACTGCAGATGTCAATCTGCAACAAGAAGACTTCCTTACATGGCCCAGCTCTTCCATAATAATTGTTATACTCAGGCTTGTGACAGCCCTGCAAGTGGGCAGGGAAGTTTTCTCCAGGTGGCAGTTGGGGCCACTGGGGTTTAGAGCAATGGATCTGAACTTAGCCTTGTTTACCAAAGTCTCCAGGTGCCAAAATTGTCTTTCTACCATGACCTCACTGATGGCTGGTGCTGCTGGGGATAAAGGCAGCCTAGAGGTTTTGATGAGGAGGCAGGATTCTCTCTGGGAGAGGTGAGCATTCTGTTGTGGATAACCTAATGCACTGGAACTCACTTTACCAGCCACTTTTGGCATCAGAAAGGAAAGATTATTAGATATTTTTAAGGTACAGATGCAAGACCCATTGGGGGTAGGCAGTGGCTTTGAGTCTAGCTCAGGAAGACAGAGCAGTTGGCACATGCATTAAAGAACATTTAAACTTCCAAAAGCTTCAAGTAGCCCATTTGTATGTCTCAGTGCCTCTTTGGGCCTCTGTAAACAGCAAATCGATTGAGCGTCAGACTTGTTTCCATAGCTGTCCCGCACACTGGGAGTATTAGATGAAGCAAACCTTTTATTTAGTTCCTGACAGGTAATTAAATTCGCCTCTGCATTGGTTTGTGATCCAGCCAAGGAGCCAGGAGCAGCATTCTGCATGGCTGTAGCTATTTGCTGGAATATTACAACTTAATTTTGCCTCTCAAGTTGCAAGTAGAGATCTTAATTCTGTGGAAAGTTTGACTCACACTTGGGGCTCCAGGTCGGAGATTTCATTTTTTCCAACAGGAGTTTGTTCTCCCTCTCAAACATGTGAAAGCCCCATTTCCACATATTTTCCAGAGTGACAAACTGTGGGAAAAACTGAAAGTTACAAAATAAAGAAAAATGGCAATTGGTAATAGCCAAGAAAGGAATTCAAGGCCTTCCAAAAGACCTGTTTCTTGGGAATCAGGGATTATTTCAGTGGCAAAAAGAAGTCCTGGATTCTGCATTCATCACAAATGCCAGAGAGTGCTACTATGGCTCTGAGAGTTTGTGTAAAAAGCTTGTGGGATTGGGGTACGTAGGTGGGGCCTAATGGGTGCAGCTTCTCCCATGCCCAGGACAGACCTTCTCTGGGCATCAGACCTGCAGGCTCAGGACAGTGGCCGCAGCTCCTCAGCCCTGCTCCTTCCTACTGATGGGGCCAATCTCCTTGTTCTAGAAACAAGTGAAAGAATTTACAGCTCCTAGCCCTGGGCTTCCCTGAGTACTCCTTTTCTGAGTTCTGATAGAGCCAGTTCCAGGAACTTTTATAGTTTTCCTTTTCTCCTGGATGGTCTTCAGTTTCACTGTGATGTATCAAGGTGTTTATCTGGATCTGTACTCAGTAACTACTTTCACTTTGGTGAGTTATAGCTCTTCAGTTTCAGAAAATTCCCAGCACTGTCTCTGTTGCTTCTGTTATTCCTGCTTTCTTGGTTTTTCAGTGGGATTTCTATTAAATATGTATTTGAGTTTCTTAATCTATCTTCCAGGCCTCTTAACTTGCATATATAATTTCTTTTTCACTATATGCTACATTCTGAGTAAATACTGTGGTATTGTCTTCTAATTCATTTTTTCTCTCTTTAACTCTATCCCACACAGAAGCTATTCTACTAATTTTTTTATTTCATTTACTCTATGTATTTTTACTTTCAAGGTTGTGGATTTTATTTATTTTTATAGCTGAGTCTTCTCGGCTTGTTTATTTTTTGTTACATAATTTTAAAAATATTTCTTCTTTTGTTTTACCTCCTTTACATAAATATATTTATTTTAAATTTGCTTTCAGAATTCTCTATTATTTTTATTTAATTTGGAATGAATACATTTCCCAATAGATTTTTTTTCCCTAAGGGTTAGTTTTTCTTGTGTGTTCTGAAATTTTTGTTTGTAAGCTTGTTTTGAATGGAGTTTTGTGTTCTCTCTCTCTCCCTCTCCTGCTTGCTACTTGCCTCCATTTAGCAGTTTTGCAGAGTTCCTGGGTCCTGTGTTTCATGTGCATAGATACATTAGAGTCCTACCTTCTGCAGTCCAGGGCTAGTGTTGTGCCTTGGGTCTCCCATCTCAAGTCAGCAGGAGCTGGCCCTGGGTCCTGGCTTTAAGCCTGCACTGTTTCCCCACCTGCCCAGATGAACCAGAGCCTAGGGCAACAGTCAGGGCTATTTTCTACCTCATTTCACAGGCACGGAAACTCCATTCCAACCCCTGATTTTGGACCATGGGTCTGAATCCAGCTTTTTACCTCTGTTAGGCACTTTTAGGGCTTGCTATCCTTCAAGACTTAAGCTGCTGCTATTTGCTAGCTTGTCTTTTGTTTGTTTGTTTGTTTGTTTTTTTCAGGTCCTTGGAGGTGTTTGTTTTGAGCTCCTGGAGCTCTGTCTAATACTCTCATCTTAGGTTCTATCCAATGTTGCTATGTTCTGGACGGCAGGAAGGCCTCCAAGTGTGAACTAACACCACCATGTTGATGGAAGTGCTGGGATGCAGTCTGAAAATGTCAGCACATGCTTGGTTTGAAGAATGGAAGAGAGAAGACAGGTGGCTAAAACACAGAAGTAGAATCGTAGGAACCTCATTGTTGACAGAGATATTAAAAATCTTCAAATAGTACTCTCTGCTCCTCTATCCCATGATTCTGGCTATAGCACCATAGAAAGGACTCATCCACACTGTGAAAGAACAGCTCCAGTGATGAGAAACCCACTACCCACCCATGCAGCCTTCTGTTTGTCTACACAACTCTATTCTTTCCTTTATGTCCTGAAGTCTGTCTCCTTTTAGCTTCTTCCCTGTGGTCCTCCCTTGGAACCATACAGAAAAGTGCAATCGCTTTTCCACCTGGCACATGTAAATGTTCAATAACTGCTCTCTACAATTATTATTTCTGAACACCATTAACCCAGCCAAACTCCCCGTGCACCGCTTGCCCCGGTGGTTCACAGCTCACCTCCAGGCGTGATGTGGTTTGGCAGTCTGCTTCTGCTGCCTGGAGTTTTCTGATGATGTTGTAATATCACTGTTGCATTTCTCAGAGCAGGAATGGAGCCTTTGCAGCATTCCCTTCTGCCCACCCAATGGTATGTGTTCCTTGTTCACTAAGAGAAAGGATGTTAAAGCCAGAGGTAGAAGCAGCTTACTCTTTCTGCCCCCAAATCAGTGCAGGTGGGGTCTTGGGGGTTTCAGGAGGCATCCCTTCTGAAGCAAACAGCCTGCAGTTCTGGGATGAGATAGTAGGAACTGAGAGGAGGTGGCCTGGCAATGGTAACCAAGGATACTGAGTTT
>JAJEJO010000342.1:366837-656043 GCA_020662805.1 Glaucomys volans | reverse complement strand
AGCTGCTGGGGTACTAAATCTAAAAAAGTATTTTTATTTTTTAAATTTTTTTTTGGCAGTACTAGGGATTGAACCTGGGGTCTTGCACATGCTAGCCATGCACCCTAACAAGCCCTTTAAATTATTATTTTCTTTTGAAATAGTGTCTTACTAAATTGCCCAGGATGGCCTCAAATGTGCAATCCTCCAGCTTCAGCCTCCCTCAGAGATGACAATACAGTTAGCTAGCTAAATTTAAATAATATATTTAAAAGTAAAATGCATTCCTCTTTTAAACTGTTGATTGATTATTGGAGAACTAAAACAAAAGATGAAGAAAATACAATACTACAGCAGTTATTGTTTAGCCAATTTTTTCATCCATGTGACCAAAAGACTTGACAAGAACAAAGTAGTGGAGGAAAAATTTATGCTGACTCACAATTTCAGAAGTTCAGTCCATGTTCAGCCAACTCCATAACTATGGGCCCCAGGTGAGGAAGAACATTATCACCATAATGTTGGAGGAAAGCAGTTCAGGACATGGCATCAGGAAGCAGAAAGAAAGCTCCACTCACCAGGGACAAAATATAAACTCCAAAGTGGTGTCCCCAGTGATCTACTTTCTCCAGCCACAACCTAAGTACATACAGTTACCAACCAGTTAATTCATAAGCATGTATTAATCAACAACTCTCACAACCTAATCACTTCAATTCTAAACATTCTTGCATTGTTATACACATGACCTTTTGGAGGAAACCTCATATGTAAATCCTAAAATTTACAGTTTAGTGGTTTCTTAAATTGATTTCAGATGTTCCAGTTGTATTAAAAGTCACTTATTGACAGGCCACTTATTTACATATTTTAGAAGACTTTCTTTTGAATATCAAATGTCTCTGATATTATGCATGATTTAACTTCATTATCATTATTGAAAGTAATTTTGCCAAAAAAATTAAAAAGAAAATAATTTAATCATAGAGAGAGGAAGATATTAACTAAATAATTAACTTTGGGTGTCATGATAGGCAGACCACTGGAATAGATATTTTAGGTGATAAACTCTGAAACAGCTGAAATTATGCCTCTTTTGTACTTTGCTTTGAACATACTAAGTGCTTGATAGATATATGTAAAATTTACATATAAAATATTTACATAGTGAGTGACATATTGAGCTTTATTTTTAAAAGATTGCCATTGTTATCAATTTGTAAATTAGAAACTTAAGATTACCCTCAGGGAGTTCAATATCCCCATTGCTGAAATAAGAAATCAAGGACCAAAATGATAGCATTTACAAGAGAAGAATTAGGGAGAGAAAAATATTTGATAGTCACAACATGCATTGTATTCTTGTTACTAAGGATATAAGGGGATAAATTAGGTGTAGAATCTAGATTAAAAGAAAGAAGTGTACAAAAACTTGGGGAAATTCAGCAGTTAGTGAATGAACAGAGAAAAAATCTAGAAAATAAAACTGGGGCACAGAAAAATAAATCAGGTGGAAATTTCTAGAAAGAAATAGTAACTAGTCTCAAATTGTATAGAATAGTCAAGCTCTAGAGGTCAAGATGTCCATTAAAAAGTATTTATTTGATGCAACCAACTAGGAAGTCATTGGAACTGTTGGACAGGGGTTGGGGGCTTCACCCTAGCAGTGTGGGTGGGAAGAAGTCCGTGGTGGGACTTGTAATGGGATAGAGTAATGCATGTAGCCACTATTGACTCCTGCAGGAGTTCCAACTTCAAACAAGTACAAAATACTCAACAGGATGCAGGTCTAAAAGTATATTTTCTTTTTAAAAATGGACATAGCTTAATTATGCTATTGATGAACATTGACAGCAGATATGGATAGAAAGTGAAAAGAATGATTAATGGGAAGAGCTCAAGTAGAAGAAAAGGAAATAAAATCAAAATCTGGGAACATATTGAGGATTTATTCATTCAATATTAATTCCAGCTTCCTTTTGGTGTTTCTTTCTATACAGCAGGGACAGGAAAACTTAAGACAAATTCCAGATTATCTCAAAGCAAGAATTTCAAATGTGTTTTAGGCTCCATCATCCAGTGCACTCACAGGAAGCTTGAAATTGGAATTGAGATTATTGAGGAGAAAGAGAAAGCACGTGCATGGTTCTTTTAACTGGCAGCACATATGTGGAAGAGGAGGTGTGATTCTGTACCTAGTAAGTGTAACAGCACTGTGTGTGTGTGTGTGTGCGTGTGTGTGCACCCAATGCTTCTGGGAAACATCATCAGTGGGAACAACTTATCAACCCAACACATCAGTTCCTCATTGTAGATGGAGCTGCTAGTGTATCAACAGCAGAGTTCCACTATTGCAAGTTTACATTAGAGTGTCTCTTCAGCTCTCTCAATAATGTCTAACTGATTTAACCATTAATAGAAACATTTATACTTACATATTTAGAGTGGATACTTTGCTTCAATTTAACCACAAACTTCAGAAAAGGCATGGATAGAGAAAAGGTGAGGAAAAGGAAGATTGGCAATATATTATTTGACATTTCCTTTTTCTCTCAAAACAAAATAAAATTTTCCACTTCAAGTAAAGAGGACTGTCTTGGAAGAGGGACTTGAAAAATATAATAAATATTTTAATTATGATATGGTATTCAAACACTCACCTTTGCCCTAATTGTTGAAACCACTTGTTTTGAAGGGGTAATAGAAATTCCTGAGTTAACAAAAGTCAATTAAAAAGTATTCCCACTGAGGTAATATGGTAGAGTAAGTTGATACAAAACTTTTCTGCTACCAATTCCTTGAAGTGCTTTATAAACTCGTTATTTTGCCGGCCCACCTGACCCCTGCGGATCTCCAGCACCAGCAGAACCCGCGCAGACCCCGCCCACACACCTTGCTGTAGCTCCCCATCTACCAAAGCCTTGGGTTGCCTCTGTTGCCATCGTGGATATCTGCACTGCTGTTGCCACCATCTTTAGTTTGGGCAGCTTCCATCTGGGGACACCTGCTTGACATTAGAAACTCATCATCAGAGTACCTACAGGTTAGTCGCTGCTGCTGTCACCAACTTGGGATGTGGCTGTTTACATCTAGGGATAGTAGCCAGGATCTGTAAGCTCATCACTAAGGGCCCTGAGGCTTGGTTGCATCTGAAGTATCCCTGTTAGGTGTGCTAATAGCCATGCTCTTGCTGGAGAGGCAAGAGAGTCTTACAAGGGGTCAGCAAGTGAGAAAAGGGTGTGTGGCCGTCTTGATCCTGGCTCGTCCAGCCAACCAGCCTGGTACCCACCAGGATTCCAGAGATAACTCGGGCAGCACTTGCTGGGAATCTGACATCAGCCTGCTCTACCACTCCACTGAACACCTGGTCCTGCTGGTTTGGCAATCAACAGGGCCTTCTGGGGCCTCCATCCCCAGTCACCAAATATCCCTCAGCCACCAACCAGACCTGTGCTTGCAGCTATGTGAGGATAGATTTAAATAAAAAGCTGCTTCTCAGCAAAGCAGTCAATAATGTGAAGAGGTGGCCTACAGAATGGGAGAAAATCTTTACCACACTTCAGATATAGCACTAATCTCTAGAATTGATAAAGAACTCAATAAACTTAACACCAAAAATACAAATAACCCAATCAAAAAATGGGCTAAGGAACTGAGCAGACACTTCATAGAAGATATACAACTGATCAAAAAATATATGAAAAAATCTTCAACTTCCTAGTAATTAGAGAAATGCAACTCAAACTACCCTAAGATTTCATCTCACCCCAATTAGAATGTCTATTTTTGAGAATACAGGCAATAACAGGTGCTCGTGAGGATGTGGGGGAAAAGATACACTCATACATTGCTGGTGGGAATGCAAATAGGTGCAGCCACTCTGGAAAGCATATGAAGACTCCTCAGAAAACATGGAATGGAAATACCATTTGACCCAGCAAGCCCACCCCTTGGCCTCTACCCAAAGGACTTAAAATCAGCATACTAGAGTGATGAAGCCACATTAATGTTTATAGGAGCTCAACTCACAATAGCTAGATTGTGGAACCAACCTAGATGCCCTTCAATAGATGAATGGATAAAGAAACTGTGGTATATATACACAATGGAATGTTAGTCATAAAGAAGAATAAAATTATGGCATTTGCAGATAAACAGATGGAGTTGGAGAATATCATGCTAAGTGAGATAAGCCAGTCTCAAAAACCAAAGGCCAAATGGTTTTTCTGGTAAGTAGATGCTGATACATGACAGGGATGGGGGGGAGTGGGGGGGGGTAAGGGAAGAATGGAGGAACTTTGTATTGTGTAGAGGGAAATGAGCGGGGCAGAAAGAGCAGGGGGAAGGAAAGATGGTGGAATGAGACAAACATCATTACCCTATGTACACGAATAGTGTGACTCTCCATCATTTACAACCAGAGAAATGAAAAGTTGTACTCCATTTGTGTACAATAAATCAAAATGCATTCTGCATTTAAAAAAATAAAAGTATTATTTTTCTCATAAAATATATTGCTCTTTTTACAGAGAAATAAAAAATACCTAAGACCCTGGGTAAAGCGGAACCTGAAATAGCCAACCCTGTGGCCATGGCTGCATATTAAGTTGGGTTTTACAGACCCACGTGAATGAGAAATAAAGTTTGAGTTCATATGAAACAGGAAACTAGAACTGGGACAACTGCCAAACATTGAAACCTCACACTTTGACCTGCATTGAAGACTAATGGAATCCCTATCCACCTGCATAAGTGGGCCACAGGTGTCTTCTACTGTGATTAGGGCCAGAAACCAAATTTTCCCTAATAATTTAAAGCTGTAAGCTTTTAATAAATTTGAGGTCAAGCTTGCACATCTTTAATGGTATACAAATATCAATAGAAATTTTTTAAAAACTATTTTAGGTTTAAAACAAACATCTTCATAGAACTTTGTGTGGTTTTGTCCTGTGCATTAGTACAACTTTCAAGAGGGAAGTGTCATATATCTTAGACATCATAGATTGTATCTTTTCTGTCACAACTATTTTATGATGACAGATAAGCTGTGTTATTCTTATAAACCTCATGCATCATATCAATTTTATAAAATAAAATGCCTGTTAGATATGGTAACAGAAAGTTCCCACATTTGGGATGCCTGGTACATGAAAATGCACAGCCTCTCAGGAAAGATACACAATCCGAGACAGACTTCTCACAAATGATTGTAAGATGGTGAGTGCATTTCCACAATTATTGACATTATAAGTGATAATTAGCAGACAAGGCTAATAGGATGATTTGAGTCCTAAAAGTCTTCAAAAGTAGAATAAACATACAAAGGAAAAAAGACCAGAAAAAAGTAGATATAAAGTTATTAAAGGCAAAAGCAAGAAACTAAAAGCATAAAACCAAAGTTATCAAATTATGATACCTGGCAGATTTGAAAGAATAGATTTGAAAGCAGGACTTCTAATATTGAATTCAGTAAATTCAATTACTATATTAACTGAGTTAATGGATTAAATATGAATCTTAGGGAAGTAATCCAGAATGAAGCACAGTAAGAGAAATCACCTTTCCTTCCTGTTTCATTTGGAAAATAAAAGCCAGTAGAAAAGAATTTCCACATACACTCACCACTCTTGTTTTGCATCCGGTCGTGTATAGACTCACCAGGCCTGGCTTTGCAAATGGGGGCTCAGTGCAAAAAGGAAACAAGAGTCCTTTCATCAAATTTCAATATGGTAACAGCAGAGCATCGGGCCAACACAGAACTCCTCTCAGAAGTTCTGTGTGGTTGCACCAATCACATCCATGAAGCCCATGTTTAGCTCAGCAGTCACTTCTATTTTTAGAAATGAGCTACCTGTTTTCCTCTTCCTAGTTGCTGAATTCCAGCTCCTTTTATCTATTCAAGATTTTTCTCCCCAAATTAATTTATTAAATCGGTCATTGCTTTTGTTTTTTTAAAGTAAATGGCAAACCAATGCTGGACTACATGGTTAATATTTTTGTAAGGGAATGAAAACCAGGTATTG
Organism: Glaucomys volans; assembly: GCA_020662805.1. Lineage (NCBI taxonomy): Eukaryota > Metazoa > Chordata > Mammalia > Rodentia > Sciuridae > Glaucomys > Glaucomys volans. The sequence goes on along the minus strand of JAJEJO010000342.1, from coordinate 650,041 downwards.
TCTTTCCTTATTGTTTCGACTGACTTTTGGTGAAAATGCATTTCACCTGGATTTTGAATAATTTCTATAACTGAAAGAAAGAAAAATGACTATTGTCAGAGCAATAGAAATTATATTCTTTCCAGTTCAAGTGGGAACTTGAACCCAATTTTCTAAACTGTCTCATGAGTTACTAATATATGGATCTGAACAGCACCAATAGGACTCAGAAAAAAATCTTGACTTGAAAATACTCTTTCCTCAATTGATTTTGCTATTAGTGAAACTGAATTTGTAAGTACAACATTTCTAGCTAGCTGTGCTTTCCTGAACCTGCAACATGAATAGCAGCTGCCTATCATGGTGTTTCCATGGGGATATTGAGATGTGGTTTTGCTTATTGCATTCATGGTACAATTAATCACACATAGTCTGCTTATTTTCTCTGATCTAAACTGAAACATAAACTCAATTAAAATTTATATTTCTCTTGTTTGTTTCCACTTTCAATTCTAATCACTAAGTACTGAGGATACTAAGGGACAAGTTGAAATTTTCCTGTTATTTCTCTACTTTCATTTCTTCCCTAAAGCCAGATTTTTCCTCCCATCTTCTGGGAAATCCACTTTTAGTTAAGACTACATCATACTAAAACCAGATGTCAAGTCAGTCAAAATTCATCACACCAGTGGAGAAAATTTGGGAAATTTTATGTGTCATATTAATTGGGCAAAAGCTCTGTTTTGTGCCTGAATGTTTCCTGACCCCTTTTGTGAAAAAATATATTAAATTATAAGTTCCAAAAAGTCATAACTATTTATCTGGTTTATTTATTGTGATAGTGTCAGTAGTGGCATATAAAAGGAAACCAATAAATAGTTGGTAAATGCTGGGCACTGTGGCTCATATCTGTAATCCCAATGGCTTGGGAGGCTGAAGCAGGAGGATTGCAAGTTTGAGGCCAGATTCAGCTACTTAGCAAGGCCCTCAGCAAATTAGTAACAACTTCTCTAATAAATAAATAAATAAATAAATAAATAAGGTGGCTGGGAGTGTGGCTCAGTGATTAAGTGTCCCTGGGTTCAATCCTCAGTATCCCCTCCAAAAAAAAGTTGGTGAATGAATGATTCTATAAATGGTCTCTGGTCTTCCAGTCAGATGAGAGCAGCAAGGCATTATGGTAATGATATGTTAAACATCAGGTTGTTAATCACGTTAGCAAATTATTACATAAAGTATTTTCTACCTCACTTAGCCAAATACTCGTCTTAAAAACACAGTATGTTGTGAAGCTATAATTTTTATGTGACTGAAAGCTGATGAAATATCAAGACATCTCAAGTGAATTTCTCATGCATATTTGGATATTTGGTTAATTGGAAAGTGATGCTTAGATAATTAATAAACTAATACATACATAATTTATAAGTATTTACATATTCATTCCATACCATTAATGCCTTGCCTTCATTTTAACCAAGTTAATATCATAATCAAGATTGTCATGCCATTATGTTCAACTCAATTTAAAGTATATACAATTTGAAATATTTTAATAAAATTATAAATTAAATTAAATCTAAACAATTTACCATGTTTCAAAAAGTGTTTCTTCTTCCAAAGCACTGGAAATTATTCAGTAAGATACAAATTGACATATAAATTTTAATGACTATCAAAATTTAAAATAAAAAATCACATAAAACTAAATTTTTAATATAATTTTTTAAATTCTGAGTAAGTCATGATATTATCAGCAGTTTGGATAGTCTGTGGTCATCTAGTTGCTAACAGGAAGAATATTTTTACATTTATTATGTCACATATAGATCTACACATTAATAAATTTGAGTGTCATGAATTGTTTAGTATACAAGTTTCTTTACCTCCCACGTGCAATTGTTGAAAATTAATATGAATAATTTATGTAGTATTCTATGAAGATGAGCTTGAGTCAAGTTAGGACACTCACCAATCTGGGGAATATAATTTTTAACATTCCCAGATCTATTTAATTCCTGCTTTCTGAAAGAATGTGAAAGGATAATTACTTTCAATTTTTAAATTTTAGTTGAGAAATTCTGTTGTTCAAATCCTTCTTGTACAAAGAGCAGAAAAAAGGGGGTAACATTCAATGGAAAAGCCTAGGGACAGCACCTCCAATGTGTGATCAAAATGAACTTTCATCAATGGTGAGACAAACCTAAATGGAGCGCCCCCTGATGGAATAAAGTGAGAACATCCAACCTCAGACATGTTTTAAGCTCAAAAAAAAAAAAAAAAATATATATATATATATACATATATATATATATATATACACATACATATATATGGAGCATTGTTGTCAACTTTGAAAAAAATTATAGGCAAGTATAAATACTTTATGGAACAATGAATGAAGATCATTGCCATCTCTGGAATAAGGTATAGACTGAAAGATATTTATTTTCCACTTTCTTTTTCTGTACTGTATGATTTATGTTTAACATGAATAAACATTTTATTTAAAGATTTAAAAATAACAATTTCTTTAATTGTTTTAAGTATTGTAACTTTGTGTTTGAGGCTCAGAAAATGGAAAAGTGTTGCCAGGCAAAATACGGTTGTCAGGCAATTACTGTTTTTAACTTAGTTGACACAAGACTGGTCGTCAGTTGTGGCCCATGATGTGTCATCCTGTCTCTGACAGTAACTCGCTAGGGATGTTGAGCAAGGCACTACAATGCTTTGGGATTTAATGACTGACCTTGTAACTCTAACACTACCTTACTCTTCAACATTAATTAAGATTTCTATAACCATGCTGTCAACAGAGGGCAGTAATTAACCACAAATTGTCCCACACTCTCTATCTGCAAGAATGAATTATTTTCACAGAATTTGAAGTTCCACCATTTTCCTCTCAATTTTTAAAGTCTTTGATCACATTCCAGTTTTCTCCCATCCAAAGATGTCAATCAAGTACCTCTCTTTCTCAAAAACTTCAGTTCTTTGTGTAAGGAAAATAAAGTATGATAAAAGACAGAAGATTTTAAAAATGTTTACATGGTGACAGAAGAGGCCTGATGAATGAAATCAGAATTTCATTTACTGTCTGTCTCTAACTAATCACTTGCATGGTGGAGGTAAGGGTAGTAGTGTAGGCTGGAGATATGGCTCAGTTGGTAGAGTGCTTGCCTTGCAAGTAGAAGGCCCTGGGTTCAATCCCCAGCACCACACACAAAAAAAGTAGCAGTGTCCACTGGAAAGCTCATGGATGGCAGCAGATTGGGTTTCAAACTATGCATGACTACATACTGTCTCAAAGAGTGCAAACTTGGGGCAATTTAGTTAAGGTGTTCCATTCTCAGACTCCATTAAATTTATAATAATAATAATAACTACTTTAAAGGATTGTTAATTATTTGTAAAGTGTATAACAGGATGCTAGATATATAATAGATACTCAGTAATGTGTATTGTTATTATATTACTGCTACTATCATTGTTTTAGCCAGCTACTTTACTACTGGGACTAAATGATCTGACCAGCACAATTATAAAGAAGAAAAGGTTTATTTGAGGGCTCATGGTTTCGGAGGTCTTAGTCCAAGAAGGCCGGCTCCATTCTTCAGGACTCAAGGTGAGACTGAACATCATGGCTAGAGAGCGTGGCAGAGAGAAGCACTTCGCATCATCAGGAAGCAGAGAAAGACAGACTCCATTCTCCAGATGTAAAATATATACCCCATAGCCACGCCCCAATTCACACCTCCTCCAGCCACACCCTACCACTTCAGTTAATCCCATCAGGGATTAATTCACTGATTGGGTTAAGACTCTTACAACCCAATCATTTCTCCTCTGAAACTTCCTGCATTGTTTCACATGTGAGTTTTGGGGGGACACCTCACATCCAAACCATAACAATCATCATACAGATTTCTTTGTTTTAGGACAATTGAAAGTAATAATAGAATATTTCATTGTATCCTTAAACATTCATCTGTGTATCCTTAAACATATATCTGTATACAGATACACATAATATACATACATTGTATATCCCTATTCCATTAACAAACAATGACTGATTCTGATTTCTTGAACCAAATTTTGGGATTTGGTATACATTTTAGCTTAGTAAAAGCAAAGACCAGGTTAGTTTTCATCATAATTTTTTAACTTTTCAAAAGAGCAAAGTCTAGGATAATAAATGAGAAGTCATAAATCAATAAAAAGTACACATGCCAGAATGGAAAAATGGTCAAATAGCATAATTAAAATTCTCAATGGAAAAAGTAAAATATTCAATAATAAAAGGAAAATTGCATTGCTTTTTCAATGAATTGCAAATTTTAAACTGTCATGTTTTTCCTATAAGACAAAGAATTTATGAAGCATCATTGACAGTTGTCATAAGAGTACGATCACACTGTGAAGTGTTAGTGACTAGACATTGATATAAAATTCTATATTTAACCATTGGATTCTAGTTCAAAATTTTAAAAACTTATCAGGCATACAAAGAATAAAAATTTGTCTTCACAATTTGCGCATTGAATAATCACTCAAAGTCTTCACAAGATACACCAACCCTACACTAATTTTATATACATTAGAAAGAAGACAAGTTTACATGAAGTTTTGGAATAACTTCTTCCTAAGGATCTTTAGAAAGAGACGCATTAAAAGATGAGACGTTCTTTAGTTTGCTATAATATTCATTCACTAAGAATTGTAATCATTAATAAGATTCATTTTATTGAAGTAAAATGAAAATTACAAAAGCAAAAGTGGTTTATCTAATCTCACTTAGCATACAGTCTCCAACATCACCCATTTACCTGCAAATGCCATAATTTTATTCTTCTTTATGGCTGAGTAATATTCCATTGTGTACATATACCACAGTTTCTTTATCCATTCATCTATTGAAGGGCATCTAGGTTGGTTCCACAATCTAGCTATTTTGAATTGGGCAGCTGTGAACACTGATGTGGCTGCATCACTGTAAAAATCTGATTTTAAGTCCTTTGGGTATAGGCCAAGGAGTGGGATAGCTGGGTCAAATGGTGGATCCATTCCAAGTTTTCTGAGGAATCTCCACACTGCTTTCCAGAGTGGCTGCACCAACTTGCAATCCCACCAGCAATGTATGAATGTACCCTTTTCCCCACATCCTTGCCAATACCTGTTGTTGCCTGTATTCTTAATAAAAGACATTCTAATTGGGGTAAGATGAAATCTTAAGGTAGTTTTGATTTGTATTTCTCTTTTAACTAGGAATGTTGAACATTTTTTTTATAAATCTGTTGATTGGTTGAAGATCTTCCTCTGTAAAGTGCCTGTTCATTTCTTTGGCCCATTTATTATTTGGGTTATTAGTGTTCCTGGTGTAAAGATTTTTGAGTACTTTGTAGATTCTGGAGATTAGTGCTCTATCGGAAGTGTATTCTTGCTGATCTTTAAAAATCCTAGAGCAGTCATGTCATGTAGTTGCTGCTCAATAAATATGCCCACATGGTGTATTTATGTGCTTAATTATTTTTATTGTTTTACTTTGAATTTTTCCTAAGAAATTTTTCAGTAGAAATATTTTAGTAAAGATTCATAAATCTTATAGGAAATAACTTTTTAAATTTCTACAAAGATTATTTGGTAGCAATACTATTATGATTCTTACCAAAAATCAAACTGTCTGCCATTCATTTTTGCTTTTATAGACTGCATCTCCTGTCATCAACTGAAATAGGTAATCACAAAACCACCACATTAGTGAGACATTTCAAAGTTCCAAATGACATGGGACAATATCATTAGTGAAAACACAAACATACTGAATAAAGAGAGAAAAATAGAATTGTAATTTGATTTAAAAATTATTATACAAACTCATTTATTACATAGCAGACACTTAGAAATTTAATTGATGAGAATATATTAAACAGAGTACATTCATTTTTTTTAATCCATAGTCCAGTGTCATTTAAAACCGTTTTGATTATATAAGGTCATGAACATGCCATTTGATGCTAATGAAAATACAGATACATCTTCATGTACCTTTGTACACATTATATAAAATTTGTCCTAACCTTCACCAGGTAAACTTGTATTCTGGTCTAAGTCTCATTTTTTAATAAACTTAATAAACTCCTAGCATAGTTTCTCCTGCACTCAATACTCAACCAATCTTACTCTTGCTTTAAGCTTTTTTCTGATACTTCAACAACCTAGAAAAGTATTATCAGATAAGCATCTCTAGTCTTTCAAATTCTATCTTGCCATTTTCCTAGGAAAGAGACTTAGTTGTGGGAGATAAGTTTTTATTAGTATCAGACTATACTATTGGAAAAATGAGTTCATTTTCAAAATAAAATCCATGGATCCGTGGCAACAGTCTGATATCTTCTTGAAACAGCACTGGCTTAGTTCCTCGGAAGTAAAAATACCTAATTGGTATCAATGTGATAACTGAGAACTATAGACTTTCTAGAATACTTTGCCAGTGGACTTCAGGTCTTTGTAATCATTTAAAATGTGGATCTTTCTAACAACAGGAGATTGTTTTAATAAATAATCAAATATTTTTGCAATTAAATAACATGGAACTATTTAAAATAATGTTAGAGAACCATGAAAGATAAAAAAGGTAAATGAATAAAAATGAACCACATTCTGATAGACAGAATATACTACCCCCCTTTTTTTAAATTTTTTTTTATTATTTATTTATTTATTTATTTATTTTTGCGGTTCTGGGGATTGAACCCAGGGTCTTGTGCTTGCCAGGAAAGCACTCTACCAACTGAGTTATATCCCCAGCCCTATATCCCTTTTTTGAAAAAGAAATATGATTTCTAATTTTAGAGTAATTCATGACTGACAACATACAGAAGAATTTACTTATAATGCTTTTAATTGGGAAATACATATGAGTAATGTGTATTATTTGAATTTTGTCTTCTTTATATTTAGCTTATTTTCTGTAATTAACAAAATTTTTTAAATGGGTACTTTACTAGTATTTTTACTTTATTTGGAAAGAACATCAGTTGCATGGCCCCATCCTATGCTCAGGTGAACTTTTTTATGAAAGCACAATAGCCCTAAAGCTCACAAAAGGAAATTCCAGGAGATGGTGGAAGAGAGTGAGGGGCACATAGTTACTCTGTAAAGGATCAGTTAGTTAGAACTCCCATGGAATTAGGTTTGGGAGAGTTGGGTTCAGAGTAAAACCACTGTTCTCAATTGGGGAGGATACTGTCCTCCAGTGGACCAAAAGGCAAAGTCGTATGCATGTTTAGTCATTAACACTGAAGGGTAGTTATTAGGTAGTTGGTGACCAGAGGCTAGTGCTGCAGAGAAATAATCTACATCACACAGGACAACCCACAGCAACAAGGAATTAGCTCTCCCAGAGTGTTGACATGCTACATTGATAAGTCTGGGTCAAATACAAAATTTAATTGCTGAGAAGGTCAATAAATCAGAGAGATTTTTAATGAGTGTCACTACACTATTACCCGCAGAAACTGAGACATCCTCAAAATGAAATTCTGTCCTCAATGAAAGAAATGAGAAAAGTTTCATTCAGCTCAGTTGAACTTCAGTGAAACACTGAGATTATAATCAAGAAAACAATGAGGATGGTTGTCTGGTCTTGGGTGCTCTGAAATCCTGGGCAGGTTTACATTATCTAATCAGCCAGGGTCTTTGAGACCAGGATATAAGAGATTAGCTCTCTACCTACAGCCTAAAACAACAGGAATGGACATGTAGGGATAATTAATTCTCTCTGAGGCCACACTTACCTTAGCATCCCTAATTAATATAAGAGACAATCTACAGGGCCACTTATTGTCCCTCAAACCTAATTCTTAGAGATGTACCTCAGTATAAGTGTATGCTAGTGGTGGAGACTGAAAGAAAGCTTACCTATTCCTGGGAGATACAGAATGAAATAGTTTGTGGTGTGAGAAGATAGATTTTTCATGCAATGTGCCAGAGTCTGTCTTAGCAAGAGAGGTGAGTTTGGGATTGGAAATAAATATTTTTGTCTGTAAGGCTATTAAATCACACAGTGTGGTGACCTTAAAGTAATTGAGAACCTTTTTGGTAATGAAAGGATAATCTATTCCAGAAGCCTAAGGGACTTGGGGCTATACCAATTGGAAGGAAATATAGACCCAACTTTCCTGCTTTAGATCATGCTAAATTTACATATGTGAGTGCCATATATTACACATATATTAATATAGTACCAAAAACAATGCTCAAGAAAGATGCCATGAAAATGAGAGATAAATAAAACTAATGATAATAAAACATGAACGATTTAAACAGGCTTAAAATGGAATACTAGTAATATAAATTAGAAGAATTATTAAGACTGAGTGTTACAAAAATAATTTAAAGACCCAGAAATTGAAAAGCTAGAGACTAGTTTAAAAGATAGAAAATAATAGAACAAAAGAATTAAGGTCTAGAATATTAAAGAATAAAATACAAAAGTGTTCAAAGAAACTCCAAGGTTTGACATTCCAAGGCAGATGCAAGCAGGATCCTGAGAGTTCTACATACAGTAAAAACAAAGATGACCTCTTTCCTCTGCCCTTTGAGATTCGACTTGGGAGGGCTCCTCCAGACAGATAACTTAAATAAAGAGAGAACACTTGGTGATCCTCAGAGACAGGATTGACATTTAGCTTCTTCATTCTGTGCTTTTTATGTTCACCCACCCAAGGTATTGAATGCACGTGCTGAACCCCTCTTACACTAATAAAAAAGGGGAATATTTCAGTTGCAAACATCTTAAAGCGAGACAACACAGTGTAATGGTTAAAGCTCAAGGATTCTAGACTTGGATTTAATACTCTCAAGGTATTTGAGCATTCTGTGTTATCCTACAGAGTAATTAAAATCAAATGAGTTTGTGTTCATTTAGCTCAGATTTTTAATTAACTTAGAATAGCTTTTGGTACCTAATGGCATTATGATTTTGTGTTAAATAAAATGTCAGTTCTAATGAAATGTGAACTTTAAGAGAATACTGTAAGCCGAACAATGCTGTCTTCATCACTGGTGGCAGAACGCGGGACAGGAGACTTGGACGATGTTTCAGCGCTTTTTAAAAAACTTTTCCTTTTTATTAGTTCCTTACATATAGTGTTAGGGTTCATTCTGACATAATTATAAGCATGGGATACAGTTTGCTGTAAGTCAGTCCCCAGTACCTGCCGTTTCCCTCTCCTCCTCCTTCCCCCTGTTCCCTTCAGTCTACTCTACTGATCTTTATCCTATGTATTTACAGTTTTGTTTTTTTTTTTAATTAGTGCCTTGGATGAAGGTGAGATTCACTGTGGTATATTTATATATGTTCATAGGAAGTTGGGTCAGATTCATTCCACTGTTCTTCCCATTCCCTGTCCTTCCTCCCTCCCCCTCAATCCCCTTGATCTAGTCCACTATCTCTCTTCTATATTGTTTGAGCACTTTTTCTACTGCTTATCGAATTCTCACAGGAGGCTTCCTTTTCCATCTGAACTTTTTTCTCTGTTAGCAAAATTCTCAAAAAGGAGGAAACAGCAAACTGGGCAAGAAGGCTGAGTCCTGATTTTTTTTCCCCCTCTCTAAAAGACAGGAAGAAACAGGAATTTTTGTCTGCGAGACACTCCTAACCCACACCAATTCCTCACAGAACAGAAAAAAAGTATAAACTAAAAGGGAAATGCTAAATTGTCCTTGTGTGTTTTCTCCTGTGCCACAAGAAAATTGTTGCAAGATTTATACTTAATGTTGCAAAACTTTAATTGATGTCAGCATTACATACTGAGAATGCTATCATAAAGAGTAAAGTAGCTCCAGCACAAATAAAGTTTGTTGGCTTGCTTTCTTCAAGAGGAAAAGACATGGAGGCAAAAAGAAGCCTCCTCTGAGAGGGAAATTCAGAAGGCATTTGTTGCCACGCATGGCTGGCATGGGCAACCAGAGAGAGCTGTGCGTCAAAATTCATACATCTTGCCAAGAATGCTCACCCACTTTGTGGGAAAGGCTACTGAAAAGGAGAATCAGTACATTTAAAATAGGAATGCTTTTAGTTCCACATAGTTTATACATTAGCAGTTTGTTCCCAGAAAAGACATTTTTTTACCTTCCATGCACATTGACCTTGAAAACTTATAAAAGAGAAGAGCATCATTTTATAAAAGGAAAAGAATACCTGCTCTTTGAAATAGAAAATCTGATTCTAGAAAGCCAGGAAAAAAATCAGTTTGCTTTAGTCTCTCTACATGAGATACAACATTTTTAAAAATTCAATATGTAGCAATATTTTATTGAGAAACTGAATGCCTAGACACAGGTCATATAAAGATTAGCCTTCTTTGCTTTCCTAGTGAATATGTTTTGTCTGATGAAAGGTCACTTGATCAAGATGTTGACCTTTGAATAATGCAAGCTATGATTAAGACTTCTGAAAACATTCCGTGAGACTGAAAAAAGTTATGTCAAAAAAAAAAAAAAAAAAAAAAAAAAAAAAAACCTCCAACCATGATGAAATCTTCATGTTTCCACATGTTACAGTCACTTCTCAATAACCATTCCACTGAAAATTATCTAGGCACATATTGTATTAATAAGAAAAATGAGCTAGATAAAACAAGTAACATAATGATTCTGGTACTCAAGTTTGTAGGAGTACATTTATTCTGATATTCATATGAAAATCAACCAATTTGAAAGAATGGAATTTTCCTACAAATGGGAGACAGCTTGCTTATGACCATTAGATTCCTGAAAACCCTTTTGTTGTTACTACATTGCTTAACACAAATATATTTTAATCTGCAACATATTTCAAGTTGGTTGCTGTTTAATGTTGTTGTTTAATTAATCACTGTTTAAGTCTGGGACTTTCCATAAGTCAATTTCCAGAAAGCATTCTCCCCCAATTACTTCATACCTTGCAATGCAGAATGTAGGAAGAAGAAAGAAGATGGGGCTCCAGGGAGAAGAAAGACATGAGTTCTAGTAGTCCCAGGGGTGCAGTCAACATAGTATATCTTCCAGGGAAAAAGGCATGGGAGCAGGAAGTGCATTTTTCATTTCTTCCTAAATCATGCTTGATGGCAAACAACCCCTAACTCCACAGAGCTTTTACCAGCAAAGGGCACATCTCAATCACCTTCATGTGTTGGCTCTCCATTTCCTCTTCAAATTGTGATCCAGTTTGAAAGACTAGCCCTTCCTTATCTCACACTTAACAATCATCTAGCAGAGAAAAAGGGACAAGAATTGCAGAACATAAAACTGAATAACTGTCATGAAATCCATAAAAATTATACTCAGCTGTCACTTATATTTTCTTCTATTAATTCTATTTGCCCCAGTTACTAATGTAGCAAAACCTAGAGCTGATGGGGAAGGAAATACCTTCTTCTCACTGGATACCCAGGCAAGACCATAGAGAGGGGCAGCAAACATGCTTGAATAAATGGTATAGGAACAGAAAGTATAGGAAGACAAGTTAAATATCCCCCCTTATCCCTGGCATATATCTAATTGTTCCTACTTCCCTATGAGATGGATTTAAAAAATCTTGATTAAAAATTGAAAAAAATTGAGATAACTTAATGGTTTCAAAAACTGAAGATAAGTTATTCATGCATGCACTCTGACTTCAAACTGCTAATATTGAGTACCTCAACTAGCATTTAAATTTTGGCCAGAAACGAAGCAGCTGGACCATAGCTATTCGTATTTGCTATTGATTTACTCCTACATAATAGTGGTTTTCTTTTCTTCTTTACACTTTATCCCAGGCTGATAAGTTAGAGCAAAAAGCAGAGGCTTCGTGTGACTCACCTAATGGCTATTCAACACAGGGCAGAGCAGTATTCTTTTTTTTTTTTTTTTTGGTGGATCAAATAGAAACTTTTAATTGAATTATCAAAAGTAGATTAATTCTTATAAAAGTGTTAATTCAAGCACAACTTTAATGCAGTTTCAGCACAGAATGAAATGCTAGCTAAAGGCATTTGTTGCCATGCATGGCTGGCATGGGCAACCAGAGAGAGCTGTGCGTTAAAATTCGTGGTCTCTGCAGAGCAGTATTCTTAAAGGCATGGATTTAGATTCCAAGGATGATGCTCTGCATTGGGAGCATATTTTTAATTTAAAATATTGTCCAAACTAATAGATACAACCAGATGGAATGATCTTTCTCTCAGCAGAGGATGGTCAGGACAGAGGCCAACACATGGGCCAAGGGTACTTGCAAACCCTCACAGAGTTCCAGGTGTCTAAGGACAAGGGAAGGAGCAAGAGCAGTTCAAATTTGGCCACTTTTAGGAGAAGTGCCACTTTAGTCAGTGGCACATTACCTAAAATAGGAAAAGTTTCATTCTCTACAACAGCAAAAATAGTGTCTTATACATTAAATTAATCTCATTGAGTCAGGAAAAGTGAACCAACCACAAATAGTGTGCAGTTTAGATTCTGGAAGGAAGGATGAAAACAGAGTGAAGCTCAGGATTCACCCCTCACCTCCTTTGGTTAAAGACCTTTGCAGTTATGTTTTGTGTGAAAAGTAATTGCTTGAATTATGAACTAATGGAATATTTCATTTTTCACACATTTAAAGGTAGGCAGAAATGCATGTAATGAATATTCAATGTGATAAAATTTAACTTTGCTTTTGATGTTTATGGAAACTTTCTAACTGGAAGTTTTCACATCCTTTCTCATGTTGATATTGTCCTGGGTCCCCTTCTCAACAATGGTTAGGAACCAACTTCCATCCAGATTACATATCAGTCATGTACAGTTTCCTGAACTTGTTGAAAACGTAGATATATTTTAATAGACAAGATTCATAAAGGAGAAAAGTAGGAAATGTTTCTTGATTTATAGAGCAAGAAAAGTTAAAAAATTATTTTTATCTTGGTTAGAGAATATACAAGCTCATATTTAGAGCCTAGAATGTTATTCAAATTGTGTGAGTTGGAAAAAAAAGTAACAGAATGTGGTGAGGAATGAAAAGGTGAGTACTGTGTGATAGGTATGTCCTTGGAACATGCAGATACTGGTTAGATTACAGAGAGGTTAAAGGTGCTAACAGTTCAATTGCTGTGAGAAAATTTATTTCATCCAAATAGTTTGGACTAGAATTACATACAATGGAATGTTCAGGTAGCAGGAAAACCACAAAAAGGACCTTACACAAACCTCAGAGAGAGACAAGTCGAGTCTACAGAGTTCACAAAGCATCAGGCTGTCTTAATATTTTAACATCAAGTTCCTACATTCTCTGGAGAACAAGAATACCCAACTTAGTCTGATTTACAGGAAAACAAAATGATGGAAGTTTTCCTTGATGCCGAACGCAGCTCAAGTATGAAGTTTATGTTCTTTGGGAAAATAATTTCAGCTCAGCTGCAGCTCTTTCAAATAGAGTTCTTAACACAATAAGAGAGAGATTTCTTGGATACTGTAGGACCAAAAGGGATTTAATATAAGGACACACATTGAGTATGTGGGAAAATGGGAACCAGGCCTGGGAAGGGCTGTTACTGCAGAGCTGAGGCCTGTCTCTCATCATTGACTTCTCACTCCTACTCCTGCCTTCACTTCTCCCTAGTTTTCTCTCAGAGGTTACATGTTCTCTTGCCTCTATTCTCTTCATTATTCATCTTGAACTAGCTTTCTTAACATCATTCTCTTGCACACAACCATTATGGCATCCAAATCGTCCCTACACTCTTTCATTGAAGCTAAGCAGTCCCATCAAATTTTTTTCCATCTTTGCTCAAGTTTCCAAGAAAGTAAATCTAATTGGTTCAGTTTAAGTCTACCCCAGGAGAGCCTACAAATTAGCTGAAAGTTTAATGTCCATTGTAGTATAAAGAACAAGCCTCTTTCTTCAACAACCTGAGTGAGAAGGGAGTAAGGGTCATGGCTGAGTGGCTGGACATGAGGTAACAATACTTTATTAATATGTTATGAAGTATAGGAAAGAAAGCAGCACAGGAAGGATTGAGCCTCTGTGCTTTGAAATCAGGCTGCATGATTTGAATCACAGCCCCAAACACAAGACCCAGCCTTCCCAGACCTGTGCAGGAACATACAGGGGACTAGTTGTGAGAATTAAATAAAACAACTAAATTAAACAAAACAGGAAAATTATCTTTGACACAGAGGTCAAAGGAAAGAACTGAGAACACTGAAAGTGCAAGAGATGGAGAAAATAAGGAACTGGGAGATTTGGGACTCAAATGACATCAGCGTTTAAAGTGAAATAGATTCTACCATCTTATCAAATCTCCAGTGATCTTAGCTTGTTATGACCATAGATCCATTATAGAAATACCAGGTATTAAACTCAGTGATAGAGATCTACAATAGCACGAGGCTGAGTAACTTCTCTAAATATTTACATATTCTGTAAAATAATAATATGAACAACAGCAATAATGATAGTATTTATTGGAGGTTTGCTATGTGCTGGGGCCTGCCTTAAGTTCCTTTCCATATATTAATCCATTTAGTATGTGTATCAAGCCCAGGAATTATTATTAGTACCATTTTAGAGAAAAAGAAATGGAGGCAGAGAGAATTTAAATAACTTGGCCAAAGTTGCAAAGTTAGCAAGTAGCCATGCAGGGTTCACAGCCTGACATTTCGATTTGACAACACATTATTACATTTCTTCTCTAAAAAGGGACCTCCAATAACCCTGATTGGCTTTTGGGTTTTGTTTTTGTTTTTTTTCCCCCATAACTCTACTGACAATGGGTGAAATAATTTGAAGAAGATAAGAAACTTGGTGCAAAAGAAAGCTCACTTACTAACAATGCAATGATTAATAAATAATGTTTTTAAAAAGAATCCTAGAAAGTGAAAAAAAGTTATTTAAAAATTTTGATATTGTCTGAAACAGTGCAAGCTGTTTCCTTAGTTTGCTTCCTCCATTATGGGGGAGAAGGTTAATAAAAAAAAAAAAAAAAGGCAGACTTTTGAAGAGTTTGGCAAAATGAGACTAAATAGAGTCAGAGCTGGCGTGAGCTAACAGGAAGCCAGGCTACTCCCAGCTGGTGATCTCTGAAACAGACTCGGAGGCTCCCTCTCTCTTCCTAAACACACAGCGACTTTGGGTTGGATAATCCTCGAATTTACCTCGCCCTTTCATTGCTGGCAGGATCAGATTGCATTTCGTTCGGTATTCTCCGCTCCCCACTTTCTTGATCCGTTTAAAAGAAGTGAGAAGTTAAGTCCTCTTTTCAATTCCTGGAAGGGAAAACAAAATAGCCTCAAGCCCGTTTTGAAAAAAAATCTTTCCAAGAACTTTCGTCAGAGATTTTACTCGTGAGTACCTGGGAATATGCTGTCTAGCCCATGAGAAGTAACCTTATTTCTTTTTCTTGGGGGAAGAGCAGACTTGGACAGGGAGAGGAGAACCACCATCTCTTCCTTTAAAACGAAAATCAGCTTTTCCTCATGAACAAAGTAGACTCATATTACAATGCAAAATTCAAAACTTAGCATTTGCCTTTAGTTCTTAAGCAAATGTGTGAGCAGCGGTTACGCGTATCAGACCAGGAACACTGTTGTGAGCAGCTGGTGAGGTGTAGTCTGTTTATTATTTTAAAATTGTAACAGAATTCTTTAATAATTGTGTCTGGTAATTGGAATATTTAAAGGTTTGGTTTACCTCATAATTTTATTTAGTAGCATATAAAGAACTGTAATATCAAACATCTATCAGCTTCTGTTTAAAGAATTTTTTTTACTTTGCTATGATTGGTGATTTTTAAAATGAAGTATAAACGTTAAAATTCTTGTAATCTAAATCAGGTATTTTATGCATTCATTTACTAATCTTTATGGACATATTTTACAAGTCTCCAAAAACTAAAACTCCTATTCTAAGATACTTAAGTAAGAATATTTATAATCAAATCTATATATCATAATAAAACCTATATATCTTGAAAAATTTGTCAATTGAAGCAACAGATTACATACTTACATGATTACTGTCATGTTCCTGGTGGTTATGAAACGATATTAAATTTCGCTTCTGATAGTAAAGAAAAGGACAAAACATAATAGCATACATCCACAGGACTACAATATGACAAATAGCTATTTAATTATGGAAAAACCTCATTCATATAAAAGAGTTACCAAAAAATGAGAACCAAGAACAGTCTCCTGTGGGAAAAAAGAAAAGATAAGCAACAGCCACACTGTGACTCAGTGCTCTGGAAATTGGTCACAAAATGACTTTGTACAATATGAGATAACATAAACCCAAGGAGCAGAACCCAAGCAGGAAACACAGCCCAGAGAGTCATATTTTACATGGAAAGGAATAGTGTTTATGTCAGAGGGGAAAAATTGTGACAGTGTTAAGATATTACAAAGTTTATGGACTCAAACAAAATCATTTCTTAAATCATTTTAAGGATTCTTTTAAATTTCATTGCATGATTGTTGGAAGGCATATTATTTATATTTTGCCTAACTCTAATACAAAAGAGTAAAAATGCTCTGAAAAATTAGATGAAATGCAAATTTGGGGCCTATGGATTAATCAAATAATGTTAAGTATTAACAGGATCAATAGATCTCGCAAATGTTGTTGCAAACAGTTCACATAATAACATGAAGTCTTAAAACAAGAGTAAAAGTTTAAGTACTTTAAACAATTTGAGTAGCTATGTTTGGAAACTGAATTTTTCTTCTTCAGGTGACCATGGAACATTGTTGGAAAGCTTTGGTGACTCAGGTGTCCTCTATTAGATATTCTGAACCAGACACATTGGTTTTGGTTCACTTTGTTTCTCTTGTCTGTAAGCATTTGCTTTGCTGCCAATGACAGGATCAAACCCTTCTTGGAATGTGTCTCCTGTTCACATAGATCATGCCATCACCTAGTGCCTTCCATGTCCTGATGATTGTCTGTGACTGTCTATTACTCTATTCTTTATGGATTTGTTGGTTGTATAAGCATTTTAACTGGAATTTCTTATTACAGACATTATTGTTAAGTTTTAAAATAATAGTACATGAAATACAAAAATATATTTGCATTAAGCTAATTTACCTCTTCCTTGAAAATTAATTTCCCAGTCTTAGTTATCTATATTATCAAAATTCAAAAGCTAAGTGGACAGAATGACACAGTATTGGAGAACAAAAATTAAGCTTAAAAGGCTTAATTTTGGGCTGGGAATACAACTCAGTTCATAGAGCACTTGCCTGTCTAGCACAAGGCCCTGGGTTCAATCCCCAGCACTGCAAAAAAAAAGGACTTAATTTTTTCCAGGATGCCTAGAAACCTAACCAAATAGTAACTATACTAGATTTTTTAGAAATGGTTTATTGATTAAATGCATTTTCACAAACATTGAAGACAGATTCCTACTGATAACCCTGATGAATAGAAGAAAATATTGTAAAGTAAACATCCTTGCCCCCAAAAGGTGGGGAGAGAATAAGAAAAGTGAAGGGAAGTACTCAAAATAGAATGTTCAAAAAAATCTTATTAGTATAAGATTTTTATACCAATTTATTAGTGTAATTAAAAAATTAAATGATAATATATAATTAAAATGACTTAATCAGATCGTCAATTTATTTTTTGCTATATAGACATGATCTTCAGAGTTCTACTACAATCCAACTCATCTAGTCTTCAATTAAAGTCTTCTCCAATGAGCCAATCCTTTTTTTTGTTTCCTGTCTACCCGATTTAACTCATTTGGGGAAATTAACTTGGTGGGTTGGTTGTCTCTTCATATGAAAAAAATGTTTTTGAAAGTTCAGCATCAAAGGTAGCTTCTGTTACGTTTTATAGAAATGTATGAACACTACAATTTTTTTCAATTATTATTGCCTTGTGCATTGGGAGACCTATGAATTCTGCTGGCCTAAAGTTTGTATTGAAGCCCTTGTTTCTGGGTGTCTAATATCACTAAAAATGAAAAAGTGTACATTTTTCCAGTAAGTTCTTTTCAGATTAGAGCATCACTCTCTGAGATTCTTGATACTTTCTTGGTATTACATATATCAACTCCAGGAACTCATTATTCTTCTCTTGTCTTCACATCTCTAAGTGACAAATGCCATACAGACCTAGAACCTAGGATTCAATTCCCAAAAGGCTGAGGGCGTCATGGTCATTGCCACTTTTCTTCTTCCTCAAACCAACAATTGCAGAACAAAGTGGACCCACCTCAAGTTCACTGTTTTCAGCTCTCTTGGGCTTCCCTTTGGGATCCTAAGTTCTCTGTTAGTTGGAACAATGATATTTTTAAATTGTTTTTAAAACAAAGGAATAAAAGGACACCATGATCTACAGAAGAAGTCCCAATGCTGCAATAATAATTCTATCCCAGTTGTTTTATCTGGTAGAACACAGATCTCTGGAGAGACTTGGAATTCCTGCAAAAAATTTCTCAATCCAAATATGATTGAAAAATTGTGTATTTTTTAACAGAGCATAAGAAGTTTATTTCAACATTGGGAATCAGTAGCACTGATGAAAATGTATGTTTCTATTACCATATGTAGTGTGAACTATACCACACCCTTGGTGCCACCCCACTTTGCTGCCAACCTTGTTTGAGCTTCACTCCTGTGCTTCACTCATATTTATTATCATTGAAAGTTTGAACTCCAAAATAATTTGCCTCAAAGCATCACCTCATTTCCCAAAATTTAAAAATGGAGTAAATCTCAGAAAGGGCTTGATTCTCCAGAGTAATGGCATTTTTTGAGAATATTTTGGTAATATCTTTGAAGTCTTTTTAGGAAGCTTCAAAGTCCTAGATTACTTTCATCCCAGAAAATGGTTTTATATTAAAATGTCATGTGTCTGCTATGACCATTTCGTGTGCTCCTGGTTTCAAATATGCCTAAATGGGAAAGGAATGAATTTCTGATACCCGGGACCTGAGTGAACCTTGAAAACATTAGGCTCAGTGAAATAAATCTAATACAATAGGACAAATAGTATATGATTTCACCTATATTAATATCTAAAATCAGGAAATTCATAAAAATAGAAAATAGATTAGAGGTTACCAGGGGAAGTATGAATGGTAAGTATTTGCTTTAGCAGGTACAGAGATTCTGTTTGGCATGATGACAAATTTTGGAAACAGATATTAGTGATGACTTCATAGCATTGTAAATATAACTAGAATATACTTAAAAATTGTTAAAGGGCAAACTTCATGTTATTTCTATTTTACCAGAAGAAAAGACTATTAAAAATTACTTAAAACTGAGGAATTCCAGATTCATAATAAATCTCTTCATATTTTCTTAATTAATATATTAATAAAGTACAATTATTATAATGTTGGTTGCCTTAATAAAGATAAAAGCAGAATTTTCTTGCTGGAATTTGGAACATTTTCACATCAGATTGGCATATTCATAATTTCTTTTTCTGGTAAAAGTATCAGGATAATTCTGCCCTTGTGGAAGGTTTGCCAAGAATTCCCTCCAATCTCTTGAATTTTCTGAAAGAGTTATTATAAAACTGGAATTATTTCTCCTTTAAATTTTTGGTAAAATTCACTAATGAAGACATTTGACATTGGAGTTTTCTTTGTGGGAACTTTGTGAAAGTATATAATTTAAAAAATGGTTACAGGGCTATTCAGGTCATCTATTTCTTTTTGAGTGAGCTTTTTGAGTAGTACTTTGTGTAGTTCAAGGAATTTGTGTCTTTCATGTAGTTTGGCAAATTCATTGCTATGAAATTAATAATATGTGTTCATGTAATGATGCAAACTTCAAGTTCCCTACTTTTTTGCCTTGAGCCTTTTGTTTTTGTTTTGCTGTTTTTTCTTATCAGACTACCTAAAGATTTATCAAGTATGTGTATTTTGCCAAAGAGCCAGTCTTTTGTTTCATAGACTTTGTTTTTTTAAATTTTAATTTCATTGATATCCATGCTGTTTTTGTTATTTTCTTACTATATATTTCTCTCTAAATATTTCTTCAGTTGTGTTTTAATGTTCTGGGTTTTTATTCAGTTCAAAATATTTTCTAAGTTCCCTGTGATTTCAATATAGACCCCATAGGTTATTTAGAAGAATATTCTTTTTAAATACTTGGGTATTTCAACAAAGATTTCAGATAGCTTTCTTTTATGTTTTTTCCAATTTAGTTACATTAGTTTAAAAGTACATGTAACTTTTATAATACCTAGTTTATTGAGACTCATTTTATGGCCCTGAATACTATATAATTTGACAGATGGTTGTATGCACTTGACAAGTGTGTACATTAATGCCATTGTGGAACAGAATATTTTATAAATGTCAATTAGATCAAGTTATTTCGTAGTGCCAACCGAATCTTCTAAGTCTTCATGAAATACTTTGCCGACTTTTCCTTTTGAATAGTGGGACATAGCTACTTAAATATGTGAATGTGGTTATGTATTTATTCACTTTCCCTTATACTGTCAGTTTTAAGCTCTGATATTGGGTACCTAAACATTTAGGATTGTTTTGTCCTCTTGATGAGATTTCCCCATGACTATAAAACAACTCTCTCTATCATGGTAATATACTTTCTTCTAAATTTTATTTTATTTTAACATAGTTAACCCAGGATTCTTATGATTGGTGTCAATATGGTACAACATTTTGTTTTTGATTTTTGGGGTTTTCTTTGGCAGGGGAGGGTGTACTGGGGATTGAATTCAGGGGCACTTGAATGCTGAGTCATATTCCCAGCCCTATTTTGTATTTTATTTAGAGACCGGGTCTCACTGAGTTGCTTAGTGCCTCAGTTTTTTGCTGAGGCTGGTTTTGAACTTGAGATCCTCCTGCCTTAGCTTCTCAAGCCGCTGGGATTATAGGTGTGTCTCACCTTACCCTGCCAAAATTTTGTATTTTTAACCTGTGTTTTCACATATAAATTTGGTTATTTTAGGCAACATGTAGTTGGTTCTTGCTATTTTCTTCTATCAAGCAAAATTTGCCTTTAAATGGGAATGTTTGCATCATTTTCCCTTCATATGATAAGTGGCACACCTAGGTTTAAATCTCAATGTTGTTATCATTATCTGTTTTCATTTCCTGTTTCACTTCTTGTGTGTGTGTGTGTGTGTGTGCGCACGTGCCTTCTTTTAGATTGAGAATTATATGTGATGTTATTTGATTTTAATATTGCTGCACTTTCTGTAATTATTTAATTTTAGTGATTGCTTTTGAGCTTATATATACATCTTTGATTTATTTTGGTCCACCTTCAAATAATATTAAGTCCCTTCTCTTATAGTTTGAGAAACTTCACACACTATACTTATATTTTCCCTCCCTGATCTCTTTTGCTATTGTCATCAAACATTTTGTTTCCATGTACCTTACAGCCAGTGCAGCACAATGTTATTATATTGATTTCAAACACTTAATAATCTTTTTTTTATTTATTATAATTAATTATACATGACAGTAGAATGAATTTTGACACATCATACATAAATGAACTATAACTTCTCAATCTTCTGGTTGTACATGATGTAGAACCACACTGGTCATGTATGTACGTATATGTATGATTCATTCTACTATCCTTCCTATCCTCATACTCCCTCGCCTCCCTTTATTCCCCTCTGCCTAATCCCAAATACCTCTATTTTTACCTAGCACCCCCCACTTATTATGAATTAGCATCTGCATATCAGAGAAAACATTTCGCCTTTGGTTTTTTGGGATTGGCTTGTTTCACTTAGCATGATATTCTCTAGATCTATCCATTTAACAGTGAATGTCATAATTTCATTCTTCTTTAAGACTGAGTAGTATTCCATTGTGTATGTGAACTAGATCCATTCATCTGTTGAAGGGCATCTAGGTTGGTTCCAAAGTTTGGCTATTTAAGTTTTTATTCAGAATACATTTACTCTTTCTTCATTTATATAGATCCTCATTTCCATCAGTGCTACTTTACCTCTTTCAATATTCTGTACTCTTTTAGGATTCTATTTACATGTAAACTAATTAAAATTTTTAAGTTACCTGATAGTTCACAAAAGCTGTTCGTAACTTTTAGTCTTTGTCTTTTTGCATTTCAATTTGCACAGTCTCTATTTTTTCAAATTTACTATTCCTTTCTTCTTCCATGCCAAATTGGTTTGTAAACAACATATAATGTGTTTTTCATCTTACATATTATTGTTTCCAGAGCTAGAAATTTGATTGGGTCTCTACATTCCAAACTTCTACTTAATGCACTTAGTATTTTCTTTAGCGTCTTGAACACATGGAATACATTTAAAATTAAAGTTTTAATATCCTCTACTAACTCCAGTTTCTATGTCATTTCTATGCATTTTGACTCTTCTCCTCCTGGAGTGTATCTTAGTGTACTTTGCGTACATAGCAATTTGTATGTAGGTAACTGATATTGTGAATTTTACCTTGTTGGTTGCTGTATATGGTGTATTTCTATAGTATTCTTGAGCTCTGTTCTGGGTAACAGTTAAATTGCTGGAAAACAGTTTAGTATTTTGTTGCCTTGCTGCTAAGCTTTGTGAGGCAGGAATAAAGCAATGTTTATTCTATGGTTAATTTTTCCCCACTACTGAGGCAAACAACCTTCTGAACCCTTAACCTGATACTTCACAAATAGTGTTTGTTGCAACTTGTGAATAGGAACTATTTCCAGTTGTTTGTGTGCTCCCTGAGTGGTCCTCACACCCATGAAGTGGTTCTTCATCCAGACTTGAATAGTTCTCAGTCATCCATGCCCTGATGAGTATGTGACTGAACGCTTGAGGCCTTGCTGAAGATCTCATGCTGTAACTGCATGACCTCCCCAGACCACTTGTTTTGTCTCCTAAACTCTGGGAGTTCACTGAGTTCTCTCAGAGTTTGATCTCCCTAAAATTTAGTGTGGAACCTCTTTTCAGGCCTTCCACTAGAGATTTAGGAACATAGGGATAAATCTTGTTTCTCTCTCAGTTGGATCTGTTCCCTCCATTGATCAATATTATTTCATATATTTTGTTTTTGTTTTCAGATGGCACAATGCACCAAGTCTATGGTGTTCCATTTGGGATGGAAGTAGTAGGACTATTTTTTTTTAAATTGTATTTTAATGATGCCTTTAATAAACATGAAAGGAATGTACATAAAATGAGAAATTTTAAGAGCAGAGGTATTATAATGTATTTGTTTGCCTGTATAAAATAAACAATATTTGTTGCCAGCTATATCCCAAGAACTACTTTAAGTGACTGTATATTAGCCTGCTTATAAAATGAAACAAATTTTATGTTTCTATGAAATAGTTATTTTGTCTGAAATAAGTAGTCTATTTACTCATTGTTTTTCTGTTAATAGTTATTAGGTTTTTTGCTATTGCTGTTTTTTTTTTGTTTTTGGTACCAAGAGTTGAATCCAGGGACACTTAACCCACTGAGCCACATTTCCCGCCATTTTTATTGTTTACTTTGAGATAGAGTCTCCCTAAATTACTTAGGGCCTTTCTAAATTGCTGAGGCTGGCTTTGAACTTGCAATCCTCTTGCCTCCGTGCCCTAAGCTGCTGAGGTGACAGGTGCATGCCACCTGTAATGCCTGGCTTGATAATTGCTATTTGGAAAGCTATTTTATTTCATTCTCTTCTGTTTTAGATGACAAATGAGTTCCACATGCTTAAAGTCAATCAAGCTGTCACTTGTTTAGTAGGTATCAAAACTATGAGTGCCCAATGTTAGTTCCTCAGAGCCTCTTAAGTTTTTTCAGGAATTGCAGATTGCTGCTCCTGATAGTTTCTTGTCACCATTTCTTATAATTATTACCTCTCCGCTGCTCCTCAACTACTTCCTTATACAGAAATCTAGGGAGAGTAAATACAAATTAAAAGGTTCTCTTCTGTGAAAGGAACTACAGTTTTGGCTTTCTACTCAGTTCTTTGTAGCAATTGAGACACATAAAATAAACCTGAATGACAAATATTATTTGCATAATTTGTATTAATGTTGGAACTTGGATATGTAGTTATGTAAGAATGTGTACCTTATTCAATTTCTTATTTATCTCATTTAAGTTCTGTAGTTTTAATCTTACTGAGCAAGTCTGTTTAGCTGTTGAGAAAAGAAAACAGGGTCAAAATAAAATGGCATCCATGTTCTGGCACTAAACTGAGCTAAGAAACTTTTTGAGATAATTCATTGATTTTAGAAGTATCCAGGCCTTCCTGTCAGTGACAATAATTTCATTCTAGTTTTAGACTTCCCAGAATTAACCTATTTTTATATGGTTTTATTAAGGAATCGTTGAAGAATATGCCAACTGAGGAAAGACATTTAATCATGGGTTGTTTAAATTAGCCTCAAAGTCACATAGCAAAGGAGATCTTTTTTTTTATATGTGGTCAACTCTGAGTGAAACTGTTCAAGCATTTTTAAGTTTGCAGTCATTAATTAACTATCTCAAAAAAGTAAAAATATTACCGAGGCACCAGTGATACAACACCACCATTTGTTGTATCACTCTTATGACCACCACCAATTATGTGCATCCTATTTTTTTATCTACTTGTTCAAGGGATAGAGAGATACAAGTGACTACTTTGTCTCCCTAAGAAGTGCTAAAAGCCTCACCTATAAAAGACACCAGTGAGTGTTGATCCATGGGTGATCTTCAAGAATCTTTGCAAAAAAAAAAAAAAAATGTGCTTGTATTTTTTGCATTTTAGAAGGGAGTTCACAGCTGTCTTAAAATTTCCTAGGAGCTTGCACATCTGCATAAAACATGTATCTGAGATGTGTATCAATGTCTATACAAAAGAGTGTATATAGTTATAGTCAACCAAAGTATCACACAATAGCATGTGCTGAAGAAGGCAGGATAAACACTTCAAAGGCAGATAAACTTGGCATGAGTCCAGAGTACCTGTGACATAAGATATCATAGAAATAAGAAATATTTAAGAAAGACTATCTTTTTGAAAGCCAAGGAAAATATTATGCCATTTTAAAATATCTTTTGGTTTTGATTTCATTTCGATAAACAGAATCAATTTTTAATATCTTCAAAGCTGAACATTTTATATTATTATTATATCATTTTAATATATAATTTTAAATATATTTAATACATTAGATCCTTTGCAGGACACTAACAGTATACAATGTGATAAAGTTTTAATCATTTATGAATTAATATACGTATTAGAATTTCAGGTAGCTTATAAAAGATCAAATTTCTGGTCTACAACCCCAGACAATTACAATCAAAGAAATTAAGCAGGGTATTTAACAAGGAATTTCATCTGATTATATGATCAGGTAGGTGCTAGGTAGGATTTGGATAGGAAAAAAAAATGTCAATTTTACAATCTAACCTTTATAAAAATGTAAAATAAAGACCATTCAGAATAAAGAAAGAAGAGAAAAATAAAACTATTGAATCTTGTGAATTAAAAAGAAAGTGGTACCAATTGCTTATCATTCTCGGGGCAGTCCATGGGTCTCATTCTTTCATGAGTCTGACATTTTACTGTCTGAATGGAAGTGGCTCAAGATCAACTTATTAACAGCTCTCAGAAGATCATGACTCAGCTGGCTGGAGCTCTCTGTTCCTTTAGAGGGATGATTCAGAGAAGTTGACCTCAGGATGTCATCTGAACAGATGGGTGTAGTCACCACTAGCTGTAGTTCCAATCTTGAATCAAGCTCAGATCCCTCCCAAATACTTTCCATTAGAGGACAATTAGAATTCTGTTTTGTTTTGTTTTTTTCTTTTCCAGCATTGACCTTGATTTTTAGTACAAGAAATTCTCTTATGGGATTGAAAAACTGGGTTACTATTGGTTTGCCATGTCTATTATTCTTAATGATAAAAACTGTAGTGAATATTTGAAACCATACCAATTTTCTAATAAGTTACCTGATTTATCATTTATCTGAAACTAAATCTTCTAAAGATATAGCCTCATGTATATTGAGTATACATTTTTCTCCTCTTCCCTAACAGATATAATACAGTAATATTTTGTAGGAAATTTCTGTATATGAGCTAACATTTTGTTTTCCATTTCTCACACCACAAGCTGAGATAATCAGAAGTAGAAAGTTGAGACGTCTCCAATGTATCTGTCTAAGCAGAAATAAAATAGGGATGAAAACAGACTTTAAAGGAAAATGAAAAATTTGACTTTAGCTATTGATCCTTAAAATAAAAAGGTAATATCAACTTGACTTACACCATAACTCAAAGTTCTAATTTGAACACTCACATAAAAGTTCAAACTATCTTTCCATGTCTTTGCAAAGACATATACCTCCTAAAAATAGATGTTAATCAATATGAATTAGTTGACAGTAGATTAATTTAAATTAATATATTAATTAATTAACCAAAAGATAGATAACTTGGTCCTGAAATATCCTATGCCTATCTTACTGAACAATAAGACAACTAGAAGGGCTAATCAAAAGGCAGGAAAGATAGCCATAGGCAGTCAAAGTCTCTCTGTATTATTCCCATTCTTAGCATGTTTAAGAGAAAAGCATATTTAATTGTGTTTAATTCTTTTCTTCCTCCCTTCAAACCAAAATTCATTTTATACATTTGCAATTTTTCAGTTTCCATCAATTTGGAGCTACCAGCATCAGTAGTTGAGCAGAATTACATTTTCACAAATCTTCATTTTGGTTTACATATAAAATACCAATATTTACTTTTTAATTTTCTCAATGAATACAACAAAAAGGCATATACTACAAAGAACTTTGATTTTAAATATACTAATCTCAAAATCAGAGTTATCATGATGAAGAAAAGTGAATTCATTTTAAAAAAGGAATAATGCCTTCTTTAAAAAAAAATGTCATAAATTTAAATATAAAATCCAGGCAAAATAATTCCACACTTTTTTTTCTAATAGAGTCTTAGTACTCATGGACAACTCAGGCATAATAAAATAGTATTTGTTACCATAAGAGAGAAAGTTTGTCATTATTTTCTTTATCACATTTTTATTTCATGTTCATTGTATTTTTAGTAGTAGAGGATTGATAGTATGTCACATTCTCTTTAGACCTCAATTACAAATTTTAAGAAACATGTTTACATATTTACATTTCCTCAGTTCTTCGCTTTCTAATTATGTCTTCCCCCCACACCCACCTCCTTTACTACTTCTCTTTTCCTTCTCCAAATGCAGGGCTGTCACTCATCTCTTTTAACTGGCAAGAAAAATCAATGTTTCCTATAATTATATAGAGGAAAATTATTTTTTCTTCATCAAAAATATGCATCCCCAAAATAAGAAAAATAAATGTTGAATAGATAAGTTTCGTGACTTAGATTTCACTAATAGAACTTTGGCCCCCAAAACAGAAAATTAAAATTCCCTAGTTATGATTTGACTATATGGTAATTTTTGGAAATTGTAAGTCATCTGAAATTCCTAATGAGGAGTAGGGAAAAGATATTTGTGACAGTAGAGGATCTTTCTGAAGCTTGCATTTGTCCCTCTTTAAATGGGCACAACTTAGGAGTTTTAAGTTGAAGCTCTGCCAGGATGCAAATGTAAAACTTTAAAAAGAAAAATCAATATCTGAGTTTCAGTGTCCTCATTAAAAATACCAAGATATTTCTGATACTTATCTTTATAGTTTCTTTGAGCTCTACCAGTGTATAATTGTATGACCTGCCTCTGTTTTAGGTTTTTGACTTTTAAAACAAACTTAGTTGGCTCATGCCAAAAAGTGGCTCATGCCACTTTTTTGTAACATCAAGGTATTCACTCTGCCTGATGCTGCCATTTCCTTCAATGTGATTATGTTTACTTCTGTTTTTATAATATGAACAACAGGAAGTTTTATATACACAGTGAACAGTTTTTAACATCTTTATTCTTATGACAACCTCCCTTGCTTTATAAAACCAAACATGGCAACTACTTGTGTATCTAAAAGAAAGAGGATAAGCTTTTTTTCCATCAGTGAAATGGTCACAATTTAAAATATAAACTGTTGTGCTTTGACTCATAGGGAATTTTACATTAAGTAATCCTCCAGAAAATTATGACTTCCTATTAAAAAAAAAAGTCAAATCCAAAAAAAGGTTTCCCTGCTGGACTAACCAATCTTTTAGTATATGTAAATAATCAATAAAGTCTGCCATTACTTCAGGAATTGCTTTTTGTTTTGTTTTTAAATTACACTATGTTTCTAATGTTAATTTATTAACAGTTGCAGGCTTTTGCTTCATGTTTCCCATATTTTGTCTTTAATCTTGGTGAAGCTTTAATAATTAACCTGAAATTTTCACTTTTATAGCAGAAATATCTGGCAATATTTTAATGTCAAAACAAATTTAAAGCTGGGTGTGGGGCGCACACCTGTAATCCCAGTGGCTGAGGAGGCTGAGACAGGAGGATCACAGGTTCAAAGCCAGCCTCAGCACGGGCAAGGCACTAAGCAACTCGGTAAGATCCTGTCTCTAAATAGGGCTGGGGATGTGGCTCAGTGGCCGAGTGCCCCTGAGTTCAATCCCCAGTTCCAAAAAAAACAAAAAACAAAACAAAACAAAAAAACAAATTTAAAGACAAGAAAAGGGGATTCTGGCCAAGGGTTTGTAGTATGAATTTTCTCATTCTCTTAAGCACCTTCCAATTAAAAAGAAATGTTTTGCAAGTTATTTAATAGCTTGTTCTTGAAACCAAAAATAACAATATAACAATCAGGTTATATTTGACTACTAGTTGGAAAAAATAATGAAAACTACAGGACACACAGCTTAAATAGTGTGGCACTTATTATCCCACTTCATACAAAATACAGAGCTAGAATGCTTCAAGAGTGGTTGAATCATCTAGGATTCAGGTTCTTTCCATCTTCTTATTTCCATCATTCATAGCAATATCCTTTTTTTTCTTTTTAGATGTAGCAAATCAGTTTTACTTTAGGGTAGTCTTGATCAATGTTACATGATGGCCACTTCAGTCACAGATATAACATAAGACAAGACAATTCAAAGGAGAAATCATGTGGATCTTTCCCTGTAGCTGCACTTAAATCAAAGATCATTCTTAAATGAGCTCCATCCATGACCCTGGAAGATGGCATATTTCTCCTCACATCTCATTGACCAGAGATTTACCATATAGAAATATCTAAACCAATTACAGATAAATGGAATCTCAATGATTAATGTAAAGATTTATTCCTTAGGAGGGTGCAGACTATTCTTCCCCTGAATTGGATTTATGAACATATTGAGTCTGTGAATTAGATAATGGTTGCTTCATAAACCAAAAAACAAGATGATCAAACATTTTAATAAGTTGAAGTGTCAAAAATGTATCTAGGACTTCATAAAATTAATATGATGCCCCTATAAAGCCATCTTTTTTCATTGAAAAATGTATGTACAGCTTTCAAAATTTAAGTTGCCCTGACGATTTAGCACATTGCGTAAAAATATAATTTTCTCTGCTTAAATAAATATGAATGTGTGTTTAGGTAGTTTTATAGTTTTTTATTTATACATGACTTTACTAGCTTAAAGAATCATACATACATGTTTCTAAACAAAATACGTGTTCATGTAGGGAAAATTATCACTCAGTGATTAAATTACAAACCACTCATGCTTTATCACACCTACAAATCCTGGCCATTTTTGTCCTTTTATCATTATCTCTGTTCAGTTGTTATAATCCAACCACTAATCATTCGAATGTCTAATACCTGTATCTGGAAAGAAGAACTACTGAATTCTGAGGACAGAGATTACTATCAATTGATGATTTGGGATTCCAACACTTCAGAAATGATTCAACAAGAAACGATTAATACCCCCATTTCATTTTGCCAAGAGAAAATCAAATGTTCGCATTTTTAAAATCTACTACTTATTATTTTGAAAATACAATATGGATCTTTTTTCATACTGAAAAATGAATCATAGCAAAAAAATCTTCAACTTTCATTCTGCTCCTCAACAACTTCCTCATCACACACACACATACTGCAAATTTATTTGTATCCCCCAACCCCCCACCAAGAAAACCTCTCACTTCATGGAACATAACATTTATCTTCAGGTCAAAGTTAAATCTTCTTCACTTGTTCTTGGGACTTCATCCTCTATTCATTACATTTTTCCTTTAGCTTTTGTCTCTGCCTCTCCAATGGCAGAACTATATAACACTGTGCCCTGGGCTGGGGCTATAGCTTAGTGTACAG
Source organism: Glaucomys volans (assembly GCA_020662805.1). Classification (NCBI taxonomy): domain Eukaryota; kingdom Metazoa; phylum Chordata; class Mammalia; order Rodentia; family Sciuridae; genus Glaucomys; species Glaucomys volans. Next base: position 619,843 of record JAJEJO010000342.1, on the reverse strand, counting down.
CACTTGCCTCATGTGTACGAGGTCCTGTGATCCATCTGCAGACAGCAAAAACAACAACAAAGAAAATCACATTCCCTGCAGGAAGTTTACTTCAAATACTGGCTCTTGTTTTTCAGCATAGATCTATAACGGTGTCCTAAATTGCTCTCTTCACAGCCTTTGTTTCCTGTTCCTTCCCCAGCTGGGTGGTTACTACCCCATCACTCCAATGCATCTTTTGCAAGGGGACTGATGATTCCATTATTATTACAACCCATACATATGTTTTAGCCCTTGTCTTCTGGAAATGTCTATGCTTTTGAATTTATGAATTTGTGACAATTCCTGGAAATAATCACTCCCTGCATATCTGTGGCACTACAGCCTCCCAGGTTTCTTCCACCTTCTCTTGCCATTTCTTGTAAGTTTTATCCAACCTGTTTTACTCAGACTTCTTCTTCATAATTCACTTCTAGAATTTTCCTCTCCAATCTGTAGTCACCTGATAGACTCACTGTGTTACATAATTACCATTTATAAATGCATGGGGAAAAGTGTCTGCCTCCATTTCTACATAATGCTCATTAAACAAATCTCATCTTCTCTCAAGTCAGTCATCATTTGTATACCGATTCTCATATTTTTATATCCAATAGAGACCTCTATCCTGAGCTTCATGTCTATGTATTGGGCTCCTTATTTTGTGGCTGCACTGGAAGTCACAAATTCTTTCAACTCAAACTCAATTCATTTTGAATTCATCCCCTTTCTGAGGCAAAGTGTTTTATCTTTAAGGCTCAGTACCTAGAATCTCTTTGCCTAAGTTAGAAGCTGTGCCTATTCTTGATTCTACTTTCTACCTAAACTGCCTTACCATGTTTCAGAATCTGAAGAATCTTGAAGAATCTGTCATCATTTAATCCTGTCCCTGAAATTCTCTTAATGATTCATTAAAGGTTTATTCTTTCTGAAAAAATTTATTCAATGAAAGCAGTTCTCCTTTCTTCACCTTACACATATGAAATTTCTCACATACTTTGCTCACTCTTTGCATCTATCAAGTTTTCTTTCCAGGATTTCAAAGGTTTTTGATTTTTTAATTTAGAATCTATCATTCAGATATTAACCTTTTCAAGTTTACATCTCTCATTATTAAGAGCACTACTTCCCTTTTACCTGTCCATGTAGTTAGGGGGTCAAGGGGTATAAATGAGGATGATGCTCGTGAATGCTGCTAGTGATGTTGAAGGTGTCATAATTCTCTGAATAAAGTTAATGACACAAACTACGTTTATTTAATTTGAGGAAGAACTAGACTGTTTTCACCTTGCCTCACCCTCCACCCAATTATATGTCCTTTGTCTTGTTGCCTGAGACTATATAAATCTCATTTATCATCCTGAGAGCAAATGGGGCAATTTTTTGAAATTTTCCCACTTCTTTCATCAAACCTTATCTGGAAGCATTTTCTCCTTCTGTAAAAAAAAAAATGCAGATATTGGACTTTTCAGGTGTAGATTAAATTTGCTGAGAAAAACCCACTTAGGTGACCCATTATCTGCTGTGTGATTTACACATATTATCTTCGCTCATTATGTACACAAGTAGGGTACAAAAGGATACAGAGGGAAAACTCAAATTTTGCAGATGTTTAAAACTTTTTCCTTAAAAAAAAGTGATAATCAAATTTGGATTTTTTAAATTCTTTTCTTATGCCCATTCCTTTCATTTAATTTTATCATGTTGGCTTGCCTTCCATATGACATAGCATCACTGTGTTTATTTGCTCCATCTTAGCTTCCTTATTCTTAAATTATTTTCAAAGAAAAAGCATACGAGAGCAAATACAGAACATTAGTATTGTCAGTCCATATATTATGTCTTTATGCTTTGTAAAATATTCCTCTAATCTGCTCACATTGTATTGTCCACAATGGCAGCCACTTAATGTTTGTTGAAAGCCAAATGAACAATTGATAAGTTTGGAAAGAACAGGCATGCAAACCATTAGGCAAACGTACAAAGAAGTAAACACTTTTAAATGCTCATGAAAAAAATGTATATGGGCATTATATCTTTGAAAGGTAGTTTTCAATGCATATTAATAGTCTGGAAAATATATAGACTTTAGTCCCAATAATTCCTCTCCTGTGAATTTCCAACAAAGAAACAATTAAGGAAATTGTGAAAAATCAAACTAAAAATGTTTATTGCATTAATGTTTGTAATTTCAAAAAAGAAGTTATTTAATTGCCTAATAATGAGCTTGGCAAAATTAATTTGTAATTATGCAGAAAAAAATATTAAGAAGCCATTAAATGAGGTTATGCAGGTCGGTTTGTAGAGCTATCGATGACATCGTGTTGCCTGATGAAGGAGTTTCCCCAAGAGTATAGTGGTCATACATGTATGCTCATACAAGTACAATTAAATACATACACTCATTAATACATTCAGGCATTCATGTGCGTGGGAAATCATGCAAAAGCAATTATTTCTGAATGGATACATCGATGGCTCTTCTATATTTTATTCTGCTTTGTGTTTTATGATGTTTGGGAAAGAATCATGTAATACTTTTCCAATTTAAGGACACTGCTTTAATTTTGTAAACATTAAAAGAATAGTTAAACATATAGCTAAGAAATAAAAGAAATAAAGCATCTTTGAAATTTAATTTTTAAAAAATAGTAGTAAGAAAATATCCTTTTAATTTTCACCTGTACTTTTGGATTAAAGTACATATATAAGCGTACTAGAACTGGTAATAGATAACAAAGTAACATCTTATGAAACTATAATGAGTACCATTTCAACACTATTAAATAGTATGCTTACCTTGGAATTATATAGATATACAAATTAGCAAAGAATGAACTACATTTTTTTCTAAACGGCGTGAAACAAATAAAATAACAAATTCTAGATAATTGCATTGTTAAGAATTTTTAATTTTTTTCCACTTCAGAGATGGGAAAAAATTAAAATTATTAGTGACTTCAGATTTATCAACTTAATAGAATCAGAAATTATATCACAGGAGGAATATACTACAAATTTTTAATAGAAAATGCTTTGGAAATTATATATACTAAATTGGTTGTGAAATACACATAGAAAAAAAAACTTGTGAATACGTTTATTATGTTTTTGTTGACACATTTTATAATAAATATAAAAAGAAACAGATCAGTGTACCAGTTAAAGTGTTGATAAAATTCTCCATATTTTAATAATATATCATGACACTACCTGGCCATAACAGTCTCTCTAGACAACTCTCATTTTTCAGCCCTCTGTGGGTATCTGTGCAAAAGCTCTCTGTGTACACCAGCAGTTGAGCTGACTCTGTATGGGTGTCGCCCTTTCAGCAAATCAGCTGGGACCAGACACTGGTGTGACTCCATTATTGTCTGTTCAGTAGGAAAGACAATAATCAGACTTCATGAACACAGAATATGGGCAGTGAGGGCAGCAGAAAGGAAGAAATATTTAATTGAATGATCATTGTCTTCTCTAATAGTAGATTGATTTTGAATTGAGATGCATTACGTTCATGTTTACTCATACAGTTTCAGATCATTTTAGTTTGTATATTTTTGAAAATATTTCAACAGTGACTTTTGACTTTCTGTTAAAAAGATTTTAACTGATCCTTTAATTCATTGATTTTCCCACAAATATTCATTGAGTTTATTAAGTACCAGAGAGAACAGATATAAATCCTGCATGTAAAGAGCTTATATTTGATAGAACTGACAGACGGAAAGCATATAGATACATAATGTGATAGGGATAGGTGCAGTGATTTTTAAAAAGCCTAAAAGATAATAGAACACAACCATAGAGCTATTTTGTCTCTGGTCTTCAAAGAAGTATTTTGAGAAGACATCATTTGAGCTGAGATATGACACAGTAGCAGTATTTCCATTTCATTCCATGACAGTAAATCAAGACATGATCCTGAAAGTGGAGGATTCAACAGGGCCTTGTGAATAGGGATTTATCACAGAAACTACTCTTCGTTAAAGTTAGTCCATATTTAATTTAATGACTACTCATTTTTCTAAAATCATGTGATAAATCTACATAATTAGCTTTTAGACCCTTGGGATATTTATTATACAAACTTTATTGTGAAAAAATCTCTGAATAAATATTATTTCCCAATTTCAGGCTACAAGAATTGACTTCCAAAGCAGTGTTTTCTTCTCTCTAACAATGTGATTTGTAATTATTGTACAGGAGTGGTGCTGGAGAAGGGTTTAGGCCGTGGGGGTTTGTTTTACCTGCTGAGTCTTTCCTTCTGATTGTAAGTTATATAAGACACTTTCTATTAGAAAATATTGTAGAGAATAGTTATTTCCCTAGGCCAGTTGTTTCTTCTTAGGAAACAACCATACAAACAACCTTACAATTTGGGTAAAATGGTTAGAGCGTGCATTTCTTATTCTTTATTTTCTGTAGGAATGAGATAGGTCATGGCCAGTCCTGGCCCACTGTTAATAAGAAACGGGGCATGGAATTCTGTAGCTATGTAAAAAGAAGGAACTTCCACATTAGAACGTAGATTCTAGGGCTGATGTAACTCCTGCTCCATCCCACTGACAGACTCTTGGTGATCATATCCTCCCCCTCCTTCCCGCCTCCCCCTCCTACTCCTCTTCTTCTTCTTCTTCTCCTCCCCCCTCCTGGACTTCTCCTTCTTCCTTTGATTGTTATTATTGTTACCGAGGATTTAGCTCAGGAGCACTTTGCCATTAAGTTACATCCCCAGTCCTTTTTTTTTTTTTTTCCAGGCAGGTTGTCACTAAGTTGCTGAGGGCCTCACTAATTTGCTGAGGCTGGCCTCAAACTTGTGATCCTCCTGTCTCATCCTCATAAGTTGCTGGGATCTCAAGCATGCAGTACTGCATCCAGCAGTGGTCATCTCTTCTGAGACACATTTACAAATGCACTTCCTCGAAACATCAGGAAGAAGCCAGTTCTGGACTGAATTGTTTTCCCCTAACATTCACACATTGGAACCCTAACTCACAGTGTGACTGTGTTTGGAGATAAGACTTTTAGAAGGTAATCAGGTTAAATGAGATGATAGGCTGGGGTCTAAATCCAATGGAATTAATGGTTTTATGATAAAATGAAGAAAGAGCTTTTTCTTTCCATGCGCACATGCAGAAGGAGAGGGCATGTGACAACTTATTGAGATGGCAGCCATTATTTGCAATCTAGGAAGAAAACCTTCACAGGGAACCAAATTGGCCAGCACTTGCATGTAAGATTTACTAGTCTTTAAACTGTGAGAAACAAGTTTTAGTTGTTTAAGACATCCAGTCTGTGACATTATGTAGTAACAGTCTCAGTAGACAAGACAGTTTCTTTGAGTTTTCTGCACAAAGTCCCTGGTGTCCTTCCCTGGTAAAGATCCACTCAAACCTTGCAGACTGGGTTGGAGGTGAGAGCAAAGGAAAGCCACCTTCAACAGGTCTGCTTCAGCATCTTTGTCAGACCTCTAGCCTGGACTATTTCACTGAAGCTTGCCTACCTTAAGTATGAGGGGGTTTTATTAATTTTTTTTTTACCAACTTATATATCAACATAAATTTCTTCTATAACAATGTATGTTTAGAGTTCCAAAACACCGTTCCTACAACATGGTTTGGAATATGAGTCCATTGCAAAATAACTTCCTTTATCAAGACTTTGGTGCCCTTTTCAAATTCTTACTTGCCATTTTTATTAAAATGAATCACATTAATCGTATCAATGTATAAATATAAATTTTACTAATACTTAAATTTTGTTTCACAGATACAGTTTTTAAAAATCAGATAGTATAGGATGATAATTAAAGGCTTTTGCTTCAGTGAGATATACCTCCACTGCCATTTCCAAGGTCCTTTTCTTTTTTGACAATTTATTTTAAAATTTTGAACCACTGCCTCTTTTCTCTATAAAATTAGGATAGGATAAAATTCCCTTAAAGTAAGTGCAGGAAACAAATGAGAAAAACTGAATAATAACAAAGATCCAACAACGGAAAATGCTACTTGCATTATGATCATTATAAATATATTGACTATTTGTAATTAGAATGAAATGATAAGGAAAAGGCATCTGGAAAGAAAATCCAAACAAGGAGATAAGCAAATAGATATATAATGAAAACTGATCCCAGATAATTGAAGAGTTGACTACAATTACATGGTTGAAAGTGGTCGCAGCTAAAATAGAATTTGCTCTTTACAAGTGTGGTTTTCAGCCAAGATTTTCTAATGTGTGTATATATGGTTTTTATTTCCTCTAAAGTTTGTGGGGGGAAAAAAAGAAAATATGATACTTGACAGGTTTTCAAGTTCCTTGTTTAGACATTCCTTGCTTAGCTTTGTTCTAGTCTGTTCACTCTGCCTTAGACTACTAGGCGAACTTCTGTACCCTATTTCCGGGTGCAAAAGGCAAAGCCCATGTGTTCTTAGGTTTATGACCCACATACTTTGCTAATGTTAACATTTGGGCTGAAACTCAATTCTTTATATCTATGTGGATGGAATATGTGTGTGGAACTACTTCTATAGTAACAAATATAATCACTATGGAGCATAGAGATTAAGTTAGGAAACTCACTGAATTTAAGCTTCTATTAATAATCTCAGTAAAAACTTCTATCAGTTAATGAGTTTTAATTTTAAGGTCAGCAAATAAGAGAAACCGATTTTTATCCTCTGTATTCCTTGGTGATATTGCCTAACCACCTTTTTTTTAAGTCACAATTAAGGTAATATTTCAAGAGAAGCAAATATTGAGAGATATCAGTAAGTAAAATACATTAATTTTAATTATATTTTACTAAATTGGACTTTGGTCTCTACTCCATAAATCTTTTTTTTTTTTTTTTTAATTTTAAGGATGCTCTGGGATAATGTAAACCAGGATCTTGTTCTGTCTCTATCACTTGCCACCTAGACCTGTATTATCAAAAAAATAGATTATCTCTCAAATAAATTTAATGTACCTGTCCTTTTGGTTACACTGTATATTTGTCTTGATACATCAACCTAACAGACTAGACACCACTCTGAAAAAACAGCAAATCGTTATAAAAAATAATGTATAATTTTTATAATGTTATATCTTTATACTCCTATTATCCTTTTTTGAAGTAAATGTCACACATATACCATACTTCCAGAACTATAGTTTTATCTTAATTTTAATTTTATATCTTGGATAAATAAACTTGATGCCAGAATAATGCTTATGGTGATGACTCTAAGCCCAGGGAATGTGGGACCCAGGGGAAAGTTGACAGAGATAAATAAGGCTCTGTGCTGACTTGCTCGACTTTGGTATGTGCTAAGTGTGCAGTTACAGCCTCAGACCTCTCCTGGGAAACTGCCCAAACATTTGCATTCCCACAATGTATTTTTTCAGAAAATACTCTTTTCCTGAGAAAAATCTGGCTCTCAGATCTCTTCCTGAGATTATGCATGTTAGGAAACATGACTTGGAAGTCTACTAAGAAATATTTTTAACAAAAAAAATTTTAACAAAAAATTCACTTTCAGACCCTGATGATTATGCATATTTTGGAATTTTCAGTTAAAAGTACTATTTATAAACAGTAAACTTAAAAAAAGCAATGAAAAGAGAATGGAAAACAATTAGAATTACCACCTAGTTTGCTGTCTTTCTCCCCTCACCACAGTAGCTTTCTTCATTCATTTTCCTTGGTATTCATGTGCCACAAACTCACCCAAAATGAGAAATGACAAAGGGAAAGAAAAAGGCACATGGGTTAAAGATAAAGACAGACTGTTGGGTTTTCCTGGGCAAAAGCATAACCCCCTGGAGACCAGCCAAATTGAGTAGATGGAAGTGATAAACACAACCAGGATGGCAGCATTCGAGCTGCTGAGGAGAAAATGCCAGGATTCTTCACATTATACTTTTCATTATTATTGACTTGTTTCAATTTTTTTCTCCTTTTCTTTTTCTGATAGAAAATAGCAAAGCAGACAAAATAAAATTTATTTCTTTTAGACATATAAAGGATTCATTGAGCTGAGAGATTAATAATAAAATTTTTATAAGTTTAACAATATGTGATGAATAAAGATAATTTTCTGAACCAGAAAATTTAAAGTATATTAGCACCATGTTTATAATACGTATGTGATTTTTTTTCGATAAATTCAAAGATGAGAAAATAATGTATGCATCCCAGAAATGATAGATCAATAACTGCCTACCAATTGTATTATGCCTTTCCCAAAATAATGTACCATAAATATTATGGTTAGAATCTGTAATTCCAACAGACTGCTAGTCTTTTTCATTCTATGTGAGTTTCTTACTCTTTGGATAATCCCATAAATTCTCATCCACATCAATGTCCATTGCCATTCCCTTTGAGTTTTTCTCTGCTAGGCACTAAAGCAAAATTTCCAAAACATTTCATTCCAATGGATTTGGACCCTGAGATGAACATTAATTTTGCATTGAGACATATATTGATTCACCTTATGCCTAATAATCTACCAATTATTGATTCTCATACCTAACTGATTTAGAAGGAAAATGAACCTTAGTTAGCTTTAATTTTTTTCTAAATCAGTGGTATTTTTTAATTTTTTTAGTCCTTCTAAGAATATAAGATGATGTTCTCATCACTGAATTGACTATGAGCTTCTACTTTTGCAGTGTACCCAAAATGGTATGGAACTACATGGGAGCTGGGGATATAGCTTAGTGGTGAAGCAGGCATTTAGCATACATGAGATTCTGTGTTTGATTTCCAGCACAAGACAAACAAAAAACTCCAACAAACAAATATAAAACAAGGAAATAAGAATTACTCATAAAATTATGCTGGCATTTGTTAAATTATTGCTAACATTTATTGAGTTAGTTACCATTCTAATTCATTTTCATTTAAATGCTCACAAAACAATATAAGGTAGAATCTGGTAAAATATTCATTTGATAGATGAGTAAATGGTGACTGAGAGAGACTCACTTTGTCAAATTTATATAACTAGTAAGTTACAGAACTGATTGTTTGACGGTCTGTGGGGCTAGCTTCTATTAGTTTGTTGTGCAAACTAATAGAACAACGAACAACAAACAAACAGCAAATTTATTTCCTAAGATATGGAAGTGAGAAGTTGAGATCAAGGGATCAGTAGGGTTGATTTCTTCTAAGCCCTCTCTGATTTATAAATGATCAGTCTTTCCTCTGTGTGTGCATCTGTTTCCTAATCTCTTTTCATAAGGACAACAATAATAGTAGACTAAGGTCAACCCCCAGTTATCCATAATTAGCCCTTTAAAGTTCTTACTTCCAAATATAACCACTTTCTGAGGTCCTGGAGGTTAGGACTTCAATATTTAAATTTGGAGTGGAACACAATTCCCCCCTTACTCCAGACTACTCCTCTTAATCACTAGGCAAACATAAAAAAGGAAAGGAAGACAAAGAGGGAGAGAAAAGGGAGAAAGGGAAGAATGAAAGAAGAGGGGAAGGGAGAAAGAAAAAAGCTACTTGGAACGCAGTTTGGGAGATTTCTTGGACTAATGCAATGGCACTTGGTTTCTATGTGGGCAATAGCCATCTCCAAAGCAGTTATACCAGCAAATCAGAATAACCCTGTAGGCAACTGGAGGTAAGGTTGGCCAATTCTTGTGAAGGCAGCTTTGTATAGGAAAGTGACCATGAACTCTGGAGTCATACAGATGTGGGTTCAAACATTAATCTCTCATTCTATTTAGTGAATTTATACTTTCTGGGCCTCATTTTTCTAAGATATGTATCCAAATTTTATAGGTTAGTATTATAGTTGATATGAGTTGTCTTCCCATAAAAGAGCTCATATCAACAAGTGAAAATATCAAAATTCTTCCTTTTTTTTCCATTCTAGTTTTAGCTCCATGCTTAGTTTTAAAAGTTTCTTTCACATAGTTTCTCATTTAGAAAATCCATATCTTAAATTCTGAAGAAGCAAATAATGCATTTCTTTTACCTAATTGCCTCTTTCCTAACAACACCTTTCCTTAGTAATCTCTCCCACACATTTAGCATATCTCTATTGCTTGAATTTCAACAATCATCCTTATTTTCCTTATTTAACTTGAAAAATACCTATCACTCAAGTAAAATTTATATGCATATGTTAAATGTACTACATTTGTGTTCTGTTTTCTTTCAAACTCTTTTCACATAAATTTTTAATTTAAATATTTCATACATTCAGAAAACTGGAAGAAACGCAAATGCAAAAAGAAAAAATGGGAAAAAAATCAATGGCATCATTGCATGACTTGTTCCTGATTTCTGTATTTTTTGGTGGAACTGGCAGGAATAATAAAACTACATGCAAACAAGAACAGAAAATATTTTAGTGGTAAAAGCAGTAAACATGTAAGTAAATATGTGAGTAGTGATAATTTCTTTCAAAAAATAAAGCAAGAGTTGAACTCAGTGGCACACACCTTTAATACCAGTAACTGGGGAGGCTGAGGCAGCTTTACCAAGTTCTAGGCCACCTTGGACAGCTTAGTGAGACTCTGTCTCTAAATAAATAAATAAATAAATAAATAAATAAATATATAAATAAAGCTGGAGATGTACCTCAGTGGTAAAGTGCCCAGGTTTAATCCCTAGTACCAAGAAAAGAAGGAAAGGAAGGCAGGAAGGCACGAAGGAAGGAAGGAAGGAAGGAAGGAAGGAAGGAAGGAAGGAAGGAAGAAAGAAATTACTGGTGGGAATGTAGCATAGTACAGCTGCTTTGGAAAACAGTCTGACAGTTCCTCCAAGTGTTAAATGTAGAGTTATGATGTGCTATGGTTTGTATATGGCTTGTCCCCCAAGGGTTCATGTATTAGAATCTTGGTCTTGGGTGATGGTTGGGGGAGATTGTGGGAAACCTCTAAGAGGTGGGTCCAGTAAGAGGTCCCCTGTCATTGGATGTACTGCACTTCAAATAGATTAAGGTAGCTCTCATGGGACCCTGAGCTTTTGTGAGACAAAGCCATTCTAATTGAGCCCAACTCCTGAAGTACCCTCTGGCTTTGTTTGCCAACAGTCTTTCACTCCTGCTTGAGCTCCTAACATGATGCAATCAACCACTAGGTCCTCACCAAACACAAGTGAATGAGGTGCCCAATTTGGGACTTTCAGGTTTCAAATCTGTAAGGAAAAACAAATTATTATCTATGAGGAAAAAAGATTATTTTCCTTGTAAATTTATCTTGCCTTAGTTATCTCATTATAGTAATGAAAAAGAGACACATCCAATTCCACTCTTAGATATGTACCCAAGAGAAATATAAATATATGTTCACACCAAAATCTATGTACAACTGTTCATAGAAGCATTATTAATAATATCCAGAAAGTGGTAACAGCACAAATGTTCATTGAGGAGTGGACAAAAACATTGTGGCATATCAAAACAATAGAATATTTTGAGCTATAAAAAGAAATGAAGTACATTTATGTACCACATCTTGAGTGAAACTTGAAAACAGGCTAAATGAAAAAGCCAGAAACAAAATGATATTTATTATATTATTTCATTTACATGAAATTTTCAGGCAGTTCATAGAAACAGAAACTAGCAGAATAATAGTTTCGTATGGATATGGAGATAGCAAAATTAAGGGTGAGGGAATAATTGCTAAAGGATGGAGGTTTCATTAAGGTGTAATGAAAACAAAATAAAATATTTTTAAATTGATTCTGGTGATATTTGTACAATTGTGAGATGATGTTAATTGCTCTGGATTTACTTTAAAATCAAATGTATCAAATCAAATTTTTTGTTCATCAAAAGAAACATGCATGAAAATGAAAAGATAAGCTGACTGAGAAAATGTTACGTATATATGAATGTATACATCTTACATATTTAAAAATGTATATATGTATTTATTTGACCAGAACTTATATCTATAACATATAAAGTACTCCTACAACTCAATAATGAAATGACAAAGAACATGAAAAGTTAAGAAAAGCAGATTATAAAGATAGTGACAGAGAAGCTTGTGATTATTTTCTTTTTAAATATTGTACTTAAAGATCTTTAGGAAATCTTGGGAAGAAAAGGATATCTGACCATAGTCCTGAAAGAAAGACAGAATCTGCCATTCCAGTATGTGGTAGAAGAGTATTTCCAGAATAGGAAGTTGCAATTTCAAAGTATTAAATCTAGCATGAGCTTGCTTTATTTAAGAATCCATAGCTTCAATGGAACTAAAGTATTGTGTCCATAAAGCCAAGTAATTGCTAAAAAGAATGATAGGAAATAAAACTAAACGGGTACTGGGAATGACCTATTATTCAATAAGTAAGCTATCCACCTTTCCATGGTGAAATGATTCTGCCTCATGATGATGATAATCCAGCAACCACCTCCAAGCTCCTGCTTCATGTCTCTAACAGCCTTCAGACAGGTCCTCTTGGAAAAGCAATAGTTATGTAATGTGTCCAGAAATAAATGTTTGCCTAACATGCACACCAGGGAATACTTATTTAAATGTTCCTTATTGTATGACTAGCACAAGTCACTCAGAATATCCTTTAATCTTCTGTCCTTCATATCCTTTTTCAGTTTGATCAATTTAATCAATATTAAACTCAAAAAGTCTCTCACACTTTTCCATTTTTGTGTTGTTTTGCTGATAATTCCCTACTCATAGTTTCAATCTGATCCTCTGCAATATCCTGTTATTCTGTTTATAATATTGTTTTCTTGGTCTCTCTCCAAATACCCTCTGTTTTGTCAGAGCACATATCACATCGTGTTTTTTATGTTTTGTGGTTCTGTGTCCTTCAGAATGTATTGAGTACAAATTCCTCAAGAAACCAGGCTTTGCCTCTATTTTCAGATCTCTCCTAGTGTTTAACATGTTGTCACACGCAACTATTCACTAACACATTTATATAACCTAATCTGCTTTAAACAATTTCTGAGGCCAAATTAGAATTTAAAGGGACTTTACCAAGAAATTTTGAAGTCAATACATCAGAAAGAGGTAAACAGACTAATAATTCTAAGAATTAGTTTAACTGATCATTGGTGGTGCAACAATTATACTTGATTTTAAAGGTTATGGGAAATATTAATCTATATTTACTTCAGTTTTTAGAGATACTTAGTCAATTCTCATCTGTTAAATTTTCCTTGTAACAGACCAGTGCTCTGCAGTTGATAAACTTAAATAAATGCCTAAAGCATTCTTGACAAAACTTGATAAATCAGGTGTAACATATGGTATTTGAAAACATTCTTAAAAACTTTTGTACCAGAGAGAAGTTTAACTGAGAACCCTGTTGTTCTGAACATACCCAGCCAATGATTCATCACCAGTGTTGGGTTCATAAGTACCATACAACCAGGTGCCTTACTGAGAGACCTTAAATAAATAATGATGATTGAATTATCTAAGCATTACAAAATTTGGAGAAAATAATTTAATTTGATGAACTGTACTTTAAAAGAGATGCTACAGTTTCCTGAATAGTGTAATTTATCAACTGAATGAAATTAAAAAGGTAAAAATATTATTATGAATCTGTAGAAAAAAATAAATGCTAAGGCAAGAAATTATAAATCAAAATATCAAGGAAAATATTCCAATTGTACTTTCTAACTGATGGACTCTGAGATATCAAACTATTTGGACACCCAGTGAATGGTTTACAAAATCAGCATATTCCTAAACACACCAGTGTGATATGATGCAGGACTAAAAAAAAAAAAAAAAAGACAAAAAAATCCCACAAAACCAAAGTACACTCAGTGCTGCATCCTGACAGTCACTGGAAAAAATACAAAAAATGTGACTCCACCCACCCTGTAAAAAATATTTATAAACCTCATATCTGATAAAAGGAATATAATCCAAAGCAGTAAAAGAACACTTGTAAATCAACAATAAGAAAACATACAATCCAATTTAAAAATGGAAAAGAGATTTTAACAGACCCCAGAACAGAACAAAGAAGACAAAACAATGGCAAATAAGCATATAAAGAGATGTTAAGCACTGTCATCAGGGAATTGGGACCTGAAACAATAATGAAGTAGAAGAAGACACCCCTGAGGATAGCTAAAACCTAAGAAATGGGCAGCCCACCACTGGCAAGGATGTAGGCAAGAAAGTCCCCGTTTTGCAGATAGAAATACAAAATGGCTCAGCCATTTGGAAAGACAGTAGGTCAATTTCTTACAAAGCTAAGCACAGTCTTAACACACGATCTAGCAATCACTCTCCTGGATATTGTTCTGACTGATCTGAAAACATGTCCACGTACACACATTTATAGAAGTTTTAGTCATGATTAACAAAAACTGGAAGAATCCAAGATGGATATCTATACATAAATAAGCTATCGGTGGTAAAATAACACAATGGGATATTATTTAGTGGTACAAAAATAATAATGAGCTATGAAGACATAGAAAGACATGGAATACCCTAAATGCACATCGCTGACAAAAGAAGGTCATCTAAAAAGATTGCATACTATGTGGCTACAATTCTCTGACATTCTGAAAAAGGCAAAACTATAGAAAAATAAAAAGATCAGTGATCACCAGAGATTAGAAAAGAGGAAAGGATGAATGAATGGGGGAAGTACAGGAATTTTAGATAGTCAAGGATTCTATGATACTGCATTGATGAACACATAGCATTGCACCTTCCTGGATCAGGACTACTAGGAAGAACACACACTGTGACAAGAAATTCATGCTATATTATAAATGCATGAAGCTACCTTATTGAAGGGGTTATTAGGGTGAGTGCTGACCTAAATAACTTTAGATATGAGTGCGATCTGTAAACGTAAAGGGAAAAGAAACCGCACATAAACACCGCACTGCTATTAACAAAGCTTTGTCTCATGAGGATTTGGATTAACAATTCTATTATTGGCATATATACATATGAGAAATGAACAATTATTAAATGACTGGGTGGATGGTAGGAGTCTGATTTCTCACTGTTGGAGTGGGAATTTATACATAAATCAAAAAGGTAGGTTAGAATGATTTGTGTGGTTACAGAATAGAGTTAGACACACACATAAGAACTCATGTTTGGCTTAATAAAGATGAATATATTTTCATATAGATTTATTTATGTATTTTCTGTTTCAAAGTAATTTTATTGAGATATAACAATGTATGAATGAATAATTGCCCATACTTCATATGTATATTCTGATGAGTGTGTTAATCAGTGTTTCATTGCTGTGACAAAATACTTGAGGGAAAAAACTGAAAGGGGGAAAGATTTATTTCAGCACACAGTTTCAGGGGTTCGGTCTGTGATTGACCAGCTCCATTGCTTTGGTACCGAGATGAGGCAGAACCGTCATGATAGAAGGACGTGGCATTGGAAAACTGCTGACCTCATGGCTGTCAAGAAGCAGAGAGAGAGGAAAGGGTCAGGAACAAGATATCATCCCTAAGGGTACTCCCCAAGGACACATTCCTTCCACATAAGTTCCAGGTCCTACACTTTACCCCGATTCCTTATAGTTCACTTACTTACGAATCCCTCAATAGATTAATCCATTGATGAGGTTAGAACCCATCCCAGCCCCACCTTTGAATATAGCTGCACTGGGGACCAAGTCTTCAATGCTTGAGTCTTTGGGAGACATTTTATAGTCAAACCAATAAATGAGTTTCAATATATGGAAACACTCATGGTAAACATTCACCCCAGTCAAGGTAACAGACTTCTAACACCTCTCAAAGTTGTTTCTGTGTGTGTGTGTGTGTGTGTGTGTGTGTGTTTGTGTGTGTCTTAATGCGCGCACACATGTATGTGCGGGCGCACATGCTGTGGTGTTTCCTAGTTTCTGTTCTGTTTATTGTAGAGAGATTTTTTCCAAATATTTTCTATTCACCATCAATTGTTGATAGAAAAATTTGACTATGTTCTAGTTATACGTACCTTATCATATTTATCATTTTACATTATCTTTCTCTTTTACAACTTCTGTTTTTCCTTTCTAAATAAATTATTTTGTAGGACAAGTTTCTAATCTTGATTGAATCTAATTGATTTCTTTCCTTTGCTCTTTTGCTTTTGGTGTCATGTCTAAGAGATTTTGCCTAACACAAGATCACAAAAATTGATTCCTATGATTTTGAAATATATTACAAGTTTTATTATTTTTTGTTTTATTTTTACAAACTGCATTTTGATTCATTGTACACAAATGGGGTACAACTTTTTCATTTCTATGGTTGTGCATGATGTAGATTCATACCATTCATGTAATCATACGTGTACATAGGGTAATGATGTCTGTCTCATTCCACCATTTTTCATACCCCCAGCGCCTCCTTGCTCTCATTTCCCTCTATGTAATCTAAAGTTCCTCCATTCTTTTCTCACCCCCCACTCCTCCACCCAATTATATATCACCATCTACTTATCAGGGAAAACATTTGCCCTTTGTTTTTTTGGGGATTGGCTTATTTCATTTAGCATGGTATTCTCCAACTCCATTCATTTATCTGCAAATGCTATAATATTGTTCTTCTTTATGGCTGAATAATATTCCATTGTGCATATTATATACCACACTTTCTTTATGCATGCATCTGTTGAAGGGCATCTAGGTTGGTTCCACAATCTAGCTATTGTGAATTGAACTGCTATAAACATTGATGTGGCTGTGTTACTTTAGTATGCTAATTTTAAGTCCTTTGGGTATAAACCAAGGAGTGGGATAACTGGGTCAAAAGGTGGGTACATTCCAAGTTTTCTGAGGAATATCCACACTGCTTTCCAGAGTGGCTGAACCAATTTGCAATTCCACCAACGATATAAAAGTGTGCCTTTTTCCCCACAGTCACGCCAACATCTATTATTGTTTGTGTTCTTGATAAAAGTCATTCTAATTGGAGTAAGATGAAATCTTAGAGTTATTTTAATTTGCATTTCTCTAATTACTAGAGATGTTGAATAGCTTTTCATATATTTATTGATCTCCTGTACATCCTCTTCTGTAAAGTGTCTATCCATGTCCTTGGCCCATTTGTTGATTGGGTTCTTTGTATTTTTGGTGTAAAGTTTTGTTAGTTTTTTATAAATTTTGGAAATTAGCGCTCTATGAAGTGCAGG
The DNA here is from genome assembly GCA_020662805.1 of Glaucomys volans. NCBI lineage: Eukaryota > Metazoa > Chordata > Mammalia > Rodentia > Sciuridae > Glaucomys > Glaucomys volans. The sequence continues at coordinate 602,716 of JAJEJO010000342.1, read as the reverse complement.
TGGAAAAGATTTTCTCTCACTCTGTAGGTTCTATTTTCACATTATTAATTGTATTCTTTGCTAAGAAAAAGCTTTTTAGTTGAATTCATCCCACTTATTGATTTTCACTTTGATTTCTTGTCTTTTAGGGGTCTTGTTAAGGAAGTCTGATACTAATCCAACATGATGAAGATTCAGCCCTACTTTCTCTTCTATTTGATGCAGGGTCTCTGGTCTAATTCCTAAGACCTTGATCCATTTTGAGTTGAGTTTTGTGCAGGGTGAGAGATAGAGTTTAATTTGATTTTACTGCATATGGATTTCCAGTTTTCCCAGCACCATTTGTTGAACAGGCTATCTTTTCTCCATTGTATGTTTTGGCTCCTTTTTCTAGTATGAGGTAACTGTATTTTTGTGGGTTTGTCTCTGTGTCTTCTATTCTGTACCATTGGTCTGCTTGTCTATTTTGGTTGCCAATACCATGCCCTTTTTGTTACTATTGCTCTGTAGTATAGTTTAGGTTCTGGTATTGTAATACCTCCTGCTTCACTCTTTCTGCTCAGTATTGTTTTGGCTATTTGAGGTCTCTTATTCTTCCAGATGAAGTTCATGATTGCTTTCTCTATTTCTATGAGGAATGTCATTGGAATTTCAATTGAAAACTGTATAGCGCCTTTGGTAGAATGACCATTTGGACAATATTAATTCTGCCTATCCAAGAACATGGGAGATCTTTCCATCTTCTAAGGTTTTCTTCAATTTCTTTCTTTAATGTTCTGTATTCTTAAATTTAGATTATTGTTTTATTTTGAATTAATTTTGTGTATGGTAATGGGCAGGGTCCAATCTCATTATTTGATAGGTGCCTATCCAGTTGTCCCAGCATTGTTTGTGGCAGAGTATTCTTCCCGTGTGAAGGTCTTGATCCCCTGGTCAAAGCTCAGATGACCATAAACATATGGATTTATATCGACTCTGGATTCTCTTCCATTAATGTACGTGTCCATCCTATGTCAGTGCCACACTGTCTTGATTACTGAAGCTTTTAGCTAAGTTTTGAAATCAAGATGAGTCCTTTAGCTTTGTTTGTAGGACTGTCATTTTTATCCTTGATCTCTTTAATTTCCACATGAATTTTAGGATTACCTTGTCAATTTATTTAAAAAGCAAAACAAAAACAAAAAGTTCTGGAGATTTGGTAGGGATTGCACTGACTCTGCAGATCAAATTGGGACATTCTGCCATCTTAATGTCAATCTTCTTGTCCATGAACAAGGGATATGTTTCCTTTCATTTAGGTCTTTATGTGCATTTTTATTGGGCTGAATTCACATTCCTTCAAGATATCTGTAGAACTCTGTCCACAGTTAGCTCTGCTATCTATAAAAATAGAAATAAATGGGTGAAGTGCAGTGACACACACCTGATATCCCAGTGGTTTGGGAGGCTGAGACAGGAGGATGGCAAGTTCAATGCCAGCCTCAGCAACTTAGTGAGGCCCTAAGGAACTTAGTGAAATCCTTTCTTTAAATAAAATACAAAAAAGGACTGGGAATGTGGCTCAGCAAAATTTTTATAAGAGATCTTATGAGATCTCATCTCTTATAAGTTTTTATAGAAACTTACATAATACTCATCATCTTATTTTCATGTGTAGTATATAAAATATACATGTACATGAGAGCATATAAAATGCTGGAAAAAATATACAAATTTGATTTATTGTCTGTTAGAAGAAGGAGTAATGGGGTGGGGAAGATGAAGAGGGCTAACTAATGTCATGAAATTTTTGCTATGAAAGTGTTTTCATGTTTGTATTATATTAAATATGAGAAGTATAACTATGCCTTGGTAAAAGTTTTTTCAGTATATAACACCCGAAGACTAAATCACCTGCCTGACCATGAGATTACACACAGTGTTGAGTAAATAGCAGGTTTTAAGGTTTGAACTCATAGTGCAGAGCATTAGTTAAATGGATATATTTTATTCCTTTAAGGAACTTGCAATGAAAATAGGAAACACAGTTATTGCTGATTTGTTTCTATAAGGTTCTATAATTTACATACATCTTTAATTTTCTTGATATGTGGCATTCAAATAATTTCACTGATTTCATGGTGTTCTCATGTCTGAGGTGCAATAAGATTTTTATCTTTCTCAGGGGTCTCTGGCAGTAGGTCTGGTGCTCAAAAAGATTGATTTTGTTGATACCTACTCAAATTTTGTTGTCATTATCATAAGCAGAGAGTTTTAGAGGCTTCAGTTCATGATCAGTTGTCCCTATTGCTTTGGGCAAAGTAGGACATCACTGCAGAGGTGTGTGGCAGAGCAAAACTTCATAGCTGAGAAGCAAAAAAGCCAGGGCATATTTTTTGATTATACACTTGAGAAGAGATCAATTCCAAAATACATAAGGAACTCCTTCAACTCAATAGCAAAAATAAATAAATATATACATTGAAGATTGTATAAAGGAATTGAACATGTATGCCTCCAAAGAAGATGTACAAGTGGATAACAGGCATATGAAAAGATGCTCAACCACATCATTTATCAGGGAAATGAAAATCAAAGCAATAATGAGATGCCACCTCATTCTTGTTTGTGTGACTATCATGTAAAAGGATCAAAAGATGATGTGTTAATGAGGATGTGAAGAAATCGGAGCCCTAGCACACTGCTGGTGGAAATGTAAAATGATGAAGCAGCTATGGAAAATGGTGTGGAGGCTCATGGAGAAACTGAAACAGTTAAGAGCATGAAGAGAGAGCCTACCAAATGGGAGAAAAATCTTTACCAGCTACTGTTCCAACAGGGGATTAATATCCAGAATATACAACAAACTAAAAAAAAATAACAGCAAAATACAATAAATAACCAAAATCAATAAATGGGAAAAAAAAGATCTAAACAAACACTTCTCAAAAGAAGAAATGCAAATGTCCAACAAATATATGAAGAGAATGTTCAACAACTTTAATCATCAGGGAAATGAAATAAAAACTATGCATATTTCATCTCATTACATTTACAATCATTAAGAATACAGTGACAATAATTTCTGGTGAAGATGTGTGAGAAAAGGTACATTTATACACTGTTGGTATGACTATAACTAATACAATTGTGGAAAGCAGTATGGAGATTCCCAAAAGGAATGGGACCACCATATGATCCAGGTATCCCACCCCTGGGTATTTATTCAAAAAAACTGAAATACAAATACCATATACTCTAGTGATACATGCAGACCAATGTTTGTAGCAGTGTAATTTAAAATAGCCAAACTATTGAACCAGCTCAGATGTCCATCACAGACAACTAGATGAAGACAACAGAGTTCTACTCAGCCCTAAATAAGAATGAAATTACATCATTTGCTGGTGAGATGAAAGTAGAGAGCATCATGCTAAGTGAAGTAAAAAAGACTGAGAAAGTCAAGGGACAAATGTTTTCTCTCATATGCGGAAGTTAAAGATAAAGAAAAAAGGAATAAAAAAAGGGATGTCACAACAAAATTAGACAGTCCTATTGAAAATGTCAGTGAGGATTGAGGCCCAGTCCAGCAAAGAGAGCTAATAAACACAAGTGAGTGCCATTGCATTTAGATGATGTAAGACCAGAGAGTCAGGAGAGACCTGGATCCCAGAACAGCTCTCTGTCAACCTGAAGCAAACAAGTCATCCCATATAACAGGAGAAATGATATACAAAGTTGGAGATGAGACAAAGAAAAAAGAGATGACCAGGATGAAGTGTCCAGTGTGAGGAATAAGGCGGGTAACATCCGAGGTTCCTTCAGAGTCCCGAGAAGAGGACAAGGATAGGGAAAAGGATGAGGCAGAGGAAACCCTCGAGTGAACTTTGATTATTCATATGGTCACCAAGAACATGGTGAAAGGACAGATCAACCATTTCAAACAGAAATTGACACCAGTAGGATGTATTACTATGACTGCACGGGCGTACAGGTGCATCCTGTGGAAGAAGCATTGTTTAAACTGCATATTAAGCATCAAATTGAATATTAGTTTAGTATAGAAAACTTGGAAGGTGACTTCTTTCTTCAGAGGAAGATGGATGGGCAAGGCTTCTTGCCTATTTCCCTGGTTGTTGGATTTCACCATGTTCAGACTCTCACCACAAACCCTAATCTCATTTTAGAGGTCCTGAAGGTCAGCCCAGAAGTACAAGTTGTGGATGAGAAAATGAGGAAAAAGATAGAACCAGAAAAATGGCCAATCCCGGGCCCTTTCCCAGAAGTGTGCCACAGACAGACTTCTCCCAGCTGATCGATTGCCCAGAGTTCATGCCAGGCCAGGCCTTTTGCTCACATACAGGCATATGTACTTGTGTCAGGTCAATAAAGCAGAGAAAGAGAGGACTGCGTGGTGTTTCCCAGATTGGCACTTGGCTGTTGATCTGCCCTTTGCCATGGAGAACCTCACATAACTCACGTGTTACGGTGTTTCACATGGACTGTAAGATTCATTCATGTGGACAATTATCGGATAAGAAATTGAAGAAATAAACAAGGGTATTTTTTTCCATTATTCTTCAAATTGTATTTTTGCTATTTCAGGATAAGTCCTGCCCATCAGAAAAGCATTAATGATGGACAGTTTCACAGAAATTTTTATCTCATTTCTTTCTCAGCCCTGTGCTTCTACTGCCAGCAAGCAACTTGGGCAAGTGTTTTAAAAGTTGAAAAAATGTGACATTGTTTGTTTGTTTGTTTTTTAAAGATATAATAGCTGATTTTAAAAGTTAGGTTTATTGATTGTGTAGACTTGGGTCCAAGATGACATTTCTAACCAGCTTATTAACAGTCATTGGTAAGTTGGATAATATAGAAAAGACTTTTTCTATAGGGTAGTTAATTTAGGTCAGTCAAGTTGGTGATGCCTGTCCATTATCCATTTGTGCATTATTAATAAAATTAAAGAATAAATTTAAAAAGGGGTGTCACAAACATAGATGGGAGTCCAATGGAGTAAAGGTGGGTAGGAGGGAAAGGCATTTGGAAGTATCACAGATTAAAATCAACTGAATTACTCTATGTCCATATACCACAACACACCCAGCACATCCAGCACACACACACACACACACACACACACACAATGCACTAATTAAAGTATTAAAGTAATAATAGTAATAACAGAAGTAGAGCTCCCAGATCTTGGGGAGGGAGAAGAGGAGAAATAGGGAAAGGACTATAGAATGAGATGGACCCAATTATGTCATGTGCATGCACAAATATGGCACAATGAATCCCATTATTATATATAATTATAATGCACTAATGAAAAATGATTTAAAAGTTACTTACAAATGAAAATAGAATTATTGGGTAATCCAGCAATCTGACTTCTGGGAACATACCAACAAGATTGAAATCAGAATCTTGAAAAGTTATCTGCATTCCAATTTTCATTAGAGCATTATTCAAAGTGGCCAAGACAAAAACTCAAGTATTCATCAACAGATAAATGGATAAAAACATGAACTACATGCACAAGGGAATATTATTCTGCCTTGATAAAGGAGATCCTGCTGTTGCATCAATGTGGATGAAACTTGAGGTTCTTATGCAAGTGAAAAAGTCAGTCACAGAAGATAGCGTTTAAAGATGGCGTATCCTTCCACCTAAGGCACATACAAATGTATTTCTTTAGCTGTCAAAGAGAGGGCCTAAAAGAAGTGACACCCCAATAACAATGGGCATAGCAACTGCCCAGACCTTGGTTTTTAGCACCAATCTCCAATGAAAGGAATCAGGTCTCTTTAGATAAATGGCTGCCTCTTTAACTGCACAAGAAAGTAACAACATGATCCTGGAGTATCTTGTAGCAGTAAAAAGTAAAGAGACACTAAACAAATTGAAAACCCATATTAATTGAGCTATGACAAAGAAGTATAGGAGCCAGCTCAATGCTCTCTAATATTGGCCAAAGCAGGGGGACAATTTGAAAAAGAACATAAATTGTATTTAATTATAATGTGAAATATAAAACTAATATCCATTAGTTCATACAGACAAAAATAAAGCATTTAATAATTTAACAAATGTAAGAGAACAAACATCTGCTACAGATGAATTTCAAACAATTTAAATAGATACTCTGACCTCAAGGAGAGAGAACATAATTCCCCACCTCTTAAGTGTGTGATGTACGTAGTAACATCTTTTGAAACAAAATAATTCGGACAGGAGAAAGTCAGTATCTTCACACTGGAGAAAACTAACAATCACTACCCCAATCAGGTGATCAAGGTTGACATCAACAGCCAAAAATCATGTTGGAGTATGACCCCTTGGAATGATGTGATAAAAATAACACTTTATGCTCTTCTTCCTCCAAACTCACAACCATAATCTACTTATGAGAAAAATATCAGACAAATTTGTAGGGGCATTTCACAAAACACCTGAACAGCATTCCTCAGAATTGCCAAAAACATTTAAAACAAGCAAAGTCCAAGAAATTGCCACAGCCAGGGGAAGTCTTAGAAGAGATGACAATTGAAAGTAATTTGGTATCCTGGATGGGATGCTGGAACAGAAAAAGGAATAGAGGGAAACTAAAGAGATCCCCTTCCAGTAAGGACTTCAATTAATATAACAAATCAATATTGATATGCTAATGGTGACAAATGCACCATATTAATAAAAGATGTTAATAACATCAGGTAATAATTTTTTTTAAAGGGCTAGTGATGTGGCTCAGTGGTTAATTGCCCCTGGATTCAATCCCCAGTACAAAATGATGATGATGAGGAGGAGGAGGACAATGACAGGTTCATGAAAAGTCTCTGTACTCTCTTCACACTTTTCTGTTTTTGTAAATCTAAAGGAGGCAAACTTTGTTGGAATTTAAAATGAAAGGTTTGTATGGGATATATCATAGCAGAGTACTGAAAATGCTGGGAAAATGTGATAGTGATGGAATATCTTGGAGAATGAAAGATGAAACTGGTTGATTTTGAGCTCACTGGGCCCTCAACCACTTAGTGGTCCAAGGGAGTGAAATCTGAGAAGGTACCCACATTTGAATTTGCCTAACTGCTGCCTCTAGAGTTTCAAGTAGAAACTCCAGCCAAGGTGCATTCTCCTTTATAGTGGATGAAAAGATGTCCAGCTTACCAATGCATCTGGATTTCATTAGATGGTAGAAGTGCCTACAAAAGAAATGTCAGCAAGAAAATGTTCTGGGGAGAAACTATGTGTAGCTACCACATTTCATTTAGGTTTTCCAGAGTTTTGAACATCCTCTAAGAAGCCCTACAGTGTTCAAGGTAATTAATTTGAACAAAAGAAAATAAAACAAAGATATGAGGTCAATAGGAAAACACTGCTGAGTTGGATAGCATCCTGGACCTGACACCAATTGGCAGTTGAATATTGGCCTAGAGTTTAGTGGGAAATGTGGAGCAACTGTCAGTGGTGAAAGAAAAGGCACTGGTCCAGGGTTCATTGAGAAACACTGAAGTTGGCACACTAGTGGAAGAAAAATATAAACAAATATGCAGTTAGCATGAGTGTGCTGTGATAGACATGGCATAAACGATCACATTTATAAAATGTGATTATAAAATAATAACAGTAATCTGTAAGTTGATAGTGGAAAAAAATACTCCTTCAAAAGTATTGAGAACAAATGAAGAGGGGACATTGTTTAGCAAATGTGATATTTAGCTCCCCACTTCTTTTCCACCAAATGGTTGCCCAACAGAAGCCCACTTAGAAATGATTTAGACTGAACGTCTAGTATTATTATGCATCAAGTTTAGCACTGAAGAGACAGAACTATGAAACTGTTGTACTGTTTGTAAGTTAAAAACCATTTCATATACTTTTCCCTGTCATGTCCCACTTGGATCTAATATTGAAAAAAACAACTGCCTGCCTTCCAGTTTCCCAACCAACTTTGTTCAATTTTCAGTAAATGTTTTTTAAAAATTATCTATTAAAAAGGAAAAAAGGCACTTTCAATTGAATTTCAGATAAATTGTTCTTTACATGTATAGATATATCCTCAAAATAGTTACTTTTTACAATCATAAAACACCAATTTTTAAAAACTCTTTGTCAATAGTGCTGTGCTCAGCAAAAGTGTTCTTAATATTGTATTTCTAATTATTTTAGCTCTAGCTTGCTGTGGTATTTTACCTGTGGACACCTTTCCCTCTTTCTGGAAGCAACAATCCCCTCCTTCAGGCTATGCTCATTCACTCATTCACACTTGCCAAGCTATTACATTTTCTTGTTCCAGATCCCTGACTGGTTAAGGGTCCACCAAATTTTATTAGGGCCCATTTAATCTATGAAGTTCTCCCACAGTGCTACACTTCAAATGTGTCAGTCTGAAGAGTGGTACTTTATACAAATTGAAACTGTGAACTGTTTGAACCTGGGAGTTAAAAAAGAGTAGTCACACTATTTGGATGGATGACTCTTTATGGTTTAAAATCCATAAATGGTAAATGACCATGTTTCAGACCATGTAGAAAAAGTCATGCTGCACCGAGAAAATACAACCTTGCAAGCAGTTTAGCAGCACGAAGAGATACCAGTACTGTTTAACTCTCTGGCTCTAGTTGTTTCTGTTATCCAGAAACACCTAACCTTCTAGTCCCAGATGGTTTTCATTTTCTCAAAGTCTTATTACCTTTTGACTTAAATTTGTCCAAGTTCATTTTGGATCCTTGCAACCAAGCAAAGATTAATGACTAAACTTGGTGAACACTGTAGGCTTCCTTTTATAAAGATAGCAACTTGATAGACTTAGGGTTCTAATTCTTGAATTCTTCACCAAGCACTTAACTTCAGCTTACTCCCTGAGCCATGTATTGCAAAAAACGCTACATGTCCCACTCAGAGTATAGCAGGATTGCATATCGTAGAATCAAATGGAAATAGAAAAACTCTGAAAAATGTTTCTTCAAAAATAAGATGTTGTCCAGAAGTTTAGTAGAAAGATTCTTTAGTCACATGTGCATATGTATACACACGTGTATACATATTTTGTCTATTCACATATGTGTTATGACAAGATAGATAATCCTGCCACTGACTAAACATCAAATAGATGCTAACCTTTCCTATGTGCCATGAGAAAATAGGTTGTACATTTCACCAGTGATTTTAAGGAAGCTTAAAGTAAAATTTAATTTATTACTTTTTTATTTATTTTAAGACTGCCTAATCTTAATGGTGTACATTTCCTCTGCATAATGGTGCATATTGTGTCTGTGACTACACCAAACCCAGAGAAGTCTCTAAATGGCCTTGGGTGGAACATCTGACCCTGCCCTTGTGTGCGCTGCTTTCCTTCCTGACTCTGCAGGCATCAGTGGCTGAAAGTGAGCACGTGTTCCCCTCTTTCCTCTTTTCCTGCTGCATGCACATTACACATTTCCTTTCACCTTTAGTTTCAAAGGAGATTGCTTGTATTTTCCCATTATTATTTTGCTTCGGAGCTTTAAATCATTCTGGAACAGGAAAAGTCTCACTCTCCTGCTGAAATCTGTTTCCGTTAAAGGGTGAGAAGGTTAGCTTACTTCTCACAGTTATTTTTTTGTGGAACTCTTGAAACAGATCATTCTACATTGGGGAGGATGAACAGGCGAAGGGGACTGGCTGAAATGTTAGTCATTTGTTTTGTCTCCAGTTCTCTCTGTCTGCTAGCTCACAGAAAACCTGGTCAGGAAATCAGTTATAAACAAATATATCTCAAAGGAAATAAAGTTGGAATTTCTGAAAATGTGTTTCCTCTTTAAAAGAGGGATCAGAGCAAAGGGAGAGAGAAATCCTCAATTGAACGTTGCATTAAGAACATAACAGAAAAATGCAAGAAAAATTAAAATGTAATTAGTACTGAGAAATCAGAATAGCTATAAGAACTATATGGAAAGTACAATTGCACAGGAGATGGACCTTAATACACACAGCTGTACAGATCAGCATTTAACCATAACTCTCAGTCACTGCCACTTGAATTTGTTATTTTCAGTGTTGAAATATGACTTGTATACTTGAATGCTATTAACTTTATGCACTAATAATGTTTTTCTCCATAAATTTAAATAATCCTAAGTGTTTTAAATATGATCCAAGGCATACATGAGTCTTAGAGATGTATGTGAGTATGTGAAGTCAAAGAAATTTGCATTCCAACTAGTCTAGAGATGAGTCCATATCAGCACTTTATTTACTAGATATGTTTGGGTTCTGTATTTCACAGATGATTTATGCAATGAAGAAAAAATACTTGTTTTGGGCTTCTGTATGTCTGCTGCTTTGTCTTGACCCTGTGCCTCTTAGTGCTGTTCCTGAGGAAGATAAAGAACATACAAATATTACAGGTAAAATGTTACAAACATTTATCTTGCTTAGCTAGTCAAAGTTCTCAAGTTTGGTCCAAAAATTCTGATTTTTTTCTTCATGTAGGAAAATCGTTTTTGTTGTTTTTTGTTTTGTTTTTTTTTTTTTTATCAAAGTGTTATTTTCCTTTGGAAACTTCTCATACCCAGTGTGGTTATTTTTTAAACTCAGTTCCAAATCAAGTCATCAGAGTAAGAAAATCTCTGGGCTACAGTATTAAACACTGGAGCGGCTCTGGAATACTGCAAGGAGCAGAGTGCTGAAGAAACATGACGCCACCCTTTAGCTGGGAGAAGTGCGGGAAGGAGAAGGGAACTATAGACACTGGAGGTTTCAGCCATTCTCTCCTTATCACCCATAGTTCCAAAACGAGAATTTCAAAAATGAAGCTAATGTAAGAATCTAGTCAGGTGGAATACCACAGGATCTAGTAATGGAAGTTAGTTCCAATCCCATAAAACTCTGTGTATAAGAATGAAGATACTCATAATGAAAAATAGAACAAGGAAAAGACTGCATAGCATTTGTTATCGTAGATTTATACCTTATGTAAAAAGTAACATTTTGTTGCAAATTAGTAAATTATTGATAGACACCTCAAACTATTAGTAATAGAGTATATAAACATTGTGGGACTAAGGTTGTGGTTCAGTGGTGAGGGCTTGCTTGGCATGTCTGAGGCACTGGGTTGGAATCTCAGCATCATATATAAACTAATAAATAAAGGTTCATCAACAACTAAAAAACATTTAAAAGTATTGCCTCTATCATTTATTTAATGTCTGTGATAGACATTTCCATAAATATATATTTCAATTTCACATCTCTAACCACTTTAAATGGATGATTTTCTGTGTATTTCCCTTTAACTAAGATGAAAACTACTTTTAGTGTGTGTGTGTGTCTGTGTGTGTGTGTGTGTGTGTGTGCCTGAAATGGGTTGGTGCAAAGCCAACAGTGATGATTGAGACCAGTTTCAATCATTCTTAAGGAATCATTCTTAAGGAATCTGGTCTCAGTTTGAAAGAGGAGATTGAAGGGTAGACAGGTCATTTTAGTATAATGTAGTACACAGAGCGACAGAGCATGCAGAGGCTGTTGTTGATGATACAAAGAGGAAGAGACTCCTCTAACGTTGGTGATCTGAGACTATTGCATGGAAAAATGGTGTTACAAAAATTTCCTAGAGATGGAACATTATTTAAAAAAATAAAAACCATTATATTCCTTTGGACTATAAGACTGTGGACATTATGAGATGCATGTTAGTTCTTTATTGAACTCTTCTCTCAAATGGAAGTGAAATAAATAATGACATCCTGAAGGTTAGGGGGACAAGTAGTGTCGAGGACAACATCCCAACAAGATAAAGACGGGCAACCGCATGTTGGGAAGTACCATGAGAATGTGTTCCAGAGTTCCCAGTGTTCTTCTCTCTGTCCAGTTTGAGCAAATGCATGCCCGTCATCCAGGAGATGTCACAGTCAGAGAGGAAATTGTTGTTGTTGCCACCATCAGGCGGGAAACCAGAATTAACTCATCAATAATTAAGTCAAAGTTTAAAGTCACTACAGGTAGCTTGCTGACCTAGATGATTAGGAAATGACTTTGATCATAACATAGACTTGAAGACCTCTTGGCTGACTAGACACAGTCTTAGTTTTGTTTCTCTGTTTTATTTTTAATTAATCTTGAAACCGCATGATACCACATCTGAATAAATTTAATTTTGGAGATACAATTTGTTACATGATGCCAAGATCATACCATCACTTTATAGAAATATATTATCTTTGAAATGAGGTACTATCATTTACAGAAAAATATACAGAATTTTTCCCCTTCTCTCAAGGTCAACTGTAGACTTAAAGAAAATCAGCTCAAACAGCAGGGAGGTGATACAGAATAAACTTCTTGATAAGAAAACATGGTAATAAATAAAAGTACGGATGAGGTTAAAAAAAGAAAGAGAACAAAGCCTTTGGACTAAGAGACACAAGATTAGCAGGAAACATTGAGAGAAAGGCAGATAACTTTCAGAAGGGTCAAAACTGAGCAGACTTGTGTTCGCAGGTGTGGTTTTCCATCCATACCTTTGTGAGGTTAAAAGTTATTTAAACCCTCTGAATTCCAGTGTTCCATACTGTAAACAAATGACTTGTCCTTACTTCCACGTGGTTGGAAACTGCATAAAGGCATCTGTATCCTTTTCTGGCACAGAGAAGGCAAAAAGTACCTGTCTATACTCTTCCTCTCCGAGAAGTTGAATCCTTTAGTCAGAGAGGCAAACACATGTGGCCTTTGCTACCTGAGAGGCCTAGATTCGCAGAGGAGTACCCAGAGGCTGAGAGTTCTGACAAGACATGACATTTCCTCAGGCACCAAATATGTTACTGAGCCTTTTATCCAACATCGCAGGACACATTCTCAAACTGTGGAACACAGAATACCTGGAAATCAACTACAAAAATAAGTGAATAGAAACTGTAATTTTATTTGTGTGGCTGCACTAGATTAAATCCCTGGTATGTTGTTCCTTGTGATCAGAAGCAGATAATCCTGACCTGCCAACATTTTCTCAGGTCTCAGTTACAAGACTCTGGAAAGTTAGCCTTGATTCCCTCAGCTAGGCATCCTGTTATAGACTTATAGGGCACCCTGAGTCCCCCAAATATTTATGTAAGTCTATAAGGTTTTCATGCTCCATGAAAGAGGGGTTGCTGCCCCCTAATCTACTGTCCACCTGCTGAAATGGCACAATGTCTAGTAGATACATGCTCAAAACATGATTATGAACATTCTAAAAATTTATCTTAGTAAGCAATGAAAATCAAGGCAGACTCTCATCACTTTCCAATGGAGTGGTGAAGCACTGTGTGTCAGACAGCTCGTGGAAATACTCCTCCATTATAGGGATGCTGTGCTTAGGTATGGCTCACAAGGTCAATGCAAGAAAAGGTATTCTAATACAACACTTCTATAAGAAATGCATTAAACTGTGAATGGTAGTGAGGAATAATCAGAGTGATAATATTAATAAAATGTAGTTAATAAAATTTGATAGTGTTTCTTTAACCAATCACTATAGAGTTATCACCTTTCATTGTTGAGCCTACTTTTAGTTAAAAGTTACTTTAAAAGTTAAAGTAAATTAAAGACAAATGTAATTAATGGAGTAAAACTTTTCTAGTTAAATCTATGTTATAATATCAGTCATACAGGTCTATGACAATATCACACAGATGTTGAGAATGAGTGAGATATCTGCTATGAAATCACTGTGAACTTGAGAAATTTGCTTAATTTTTACAATGTTATTTTATGATTTATAAAATGAAGATAATGCCAATCTCAGAAAGTTGTGATCATCAAATGATATAATTATAAAAAAAAGGTCTGAAGCTGAGTAATTACTCAGTAAAATTAGCTGTCATTGTTACAATAACTACATAAGGTCACTTTGGTTTTCTTTTACTTTGTGGTGTGCTGACACACTCTTGTGGTGAAATTATTGAATAGCAGGTTCAACCAGGCGGGTGAGTCCGGATGAGAGATGTAAAAGATTTAACTGGATGATAAAGACTATCAAATACATGGAGAGAAAGCAGTGGAACTATTAATGTGTATGAATCTTATTTAAATTGTTGAGTTATAAGACAAGCTTTTCCGGAATACATTTGAAAGCATGGGTACTAGGTAATGTCCTGTATGTATCATAGGTGTCAATCTGTACTAAAGGAGTCTACCTGAAACACAGATTCAATTATTTGGAGTCTCTAAAGGTCTGAAGTCACCTTGGTTTGGGAATGAGGACCATTAAATTTTATGAGAAGAGTTGTAGAAACTTCTGAGTTACCCATTTATATCTATAAGATTCAAAATGCTGGAATATTTATTCCTGGTTCATTTCTTGAAAGTAAGCAATTCTGAGGTCTGATTCTGACATCACATATTTATAGAATCAATAGGACAAATTTTTATCAATCCCCCCAAAAGTGTGCAGAGCATAAAAGCTCACAGTCTCAATCCTTTAAAGCTAATTATGGTCTTCTGTAAGACCATTTATGATCCTTATGCAAAACTCTAGGCTTTCACAGTCTAACAATTCAAATATGTAATAGCATTCTAAAATTATTAAGACTGGTAATAGGAACAGAATTTGTAATTATTTATAAATAAATCATAGCAAATATATCATTTGACAATTATGACCAGTATACAAAGGGAGAAAAATATGTTTTTTCCCCATAGGTCACTTTTGCTTATATACAGATATTTATCTATGGAAAATATTTTCAGAAACCCTCTAACATACAACTTCTTAATGTTTTAAAATATATAAAATATTTTTGCATAAAATTTTTTAAATATATTAATGTCAAAGAAGAATAAAACATTTAAAAAATTATAACTATGAATTTTAGTGCATAGCACTAGGTATCAGAAACCGTGTGTATGTGTGTGTGTGTGTGTGTGTGTGTGTTTCTAGGGATTGAACGCAGGGGTGCTTTATCCCTGAGTTATATATCCATCCCCTTTTATTCTTTATTTTGAGGCAGGGTCTTGCTAAGTTGCCAAGTTTGACCTTGAACTTGCAATCCTCCTGCCTCAGTTTTCTGAGTGGCTGGAATGACAGGTGTGACCACTAAACCTGGCTGCTCAGAAACTCTTGATACACCTGAGAAACCTTTGGGAGACAATATTCATATTTCAGTCAAATTTATCAGCATAAAATATTAGATAAAGAAGTAGAAAAAACAAATGAAATTTAAATTCGTATACATTAATGTATAATTAATTCATTATGATGAAATTATTTGCAAAATACTACAGATATTGATTGAATTTGATGACACCATGCTATAAGCAAAAATGTTCAAAAACTATATTGGCAGCTGAGTTTGGTGACAGTAGAGCTCCTGAATTCATTCCTCCTGCCTAACTGAAATTTTTATGTTTTGATCACCAGAGCCTCAACCCATCCCTAACCAACTATAATTTCCAGGTTATCTCACTGGTAAATTCTAGAAACAGGATTAGGTCTTTGTTAATATTACAGGACTTGAGGAAGATAAAATTTTTAAAAATTGTATTGTTTCCTTTTTGGTGAATATTCCTTCCCACAATAGGAAATTTTTCTGTGACTAAAATAAGTAAATATTTAGAAATCAAATTTATGATTCAAGGTCAAGAAAATTTCCTCATTTCACTTAAAACAGAAAGATTTGTTTAAACTTTTTCAACATTCCTAAACATTGTTATCAAATATGTTTCATGTGTAAGAAGTGACACAACTATGAGTTAGGGAGGGAAACTCAAGAAACTATCCATTGGCATTTGTCTCTAAAACCTGAATCAACAGCAGAGGTCTCTATTTAAGGACGTGGATATACTCTTAGTTAATTTCTCTTATTATCACTGCTGAATTCCATCTCTATCAACTGGTAAAGATTTAACTAATCATTATTATCAAGAGTCTAGAAAAAATATTCTATATTTTTCTTTAATAGTTGATGAGCGATAAACTTTAACATTGATGAAATGAATCTCATTTAATGAATTTATTAACTTTATCCTTTGGATAACCAAATAACTTGTCACTTTTTTTATGTGTCTGCTTTATTGTTGTTATGCTTTTCCTAAAATTGGGATATATTTAAAAAGAATTGAAAAGGAAAGAAAGACATCATTATGGTTCTGTAGAGGACTCTGAGGTCTTTTTTACATTTCATTTTTTTTTTTTTCATTTGTTTTCATTTCGCCTTGTAGGTACTAAGTTGCCACCACTGAAACTGGTACATTCATTTTGTGCATTGAAGGCGGATGATGGGCCATGCAAAGCAATGATGAAGAGGTTTTTTTTCAATATTCTCACTCAGCAATGTGAAGAATTTGTTTATGGGGGCTGTGAAGGAAATCAGAATCGATTTGAAAGTCTGGAAGAGTGCAAAGAAACATGTGCAGTTGGTAGGTTTCTGACCCAAGAACCTTGTGTCTATTGAGTCTAATCATAGACTTGATAATTTTAGAAAAAAGTAATGGAATATTATTTTAACTTTCTCTAAGAAATTTTTTTTTTTTTTTTTGCTCAACATTTTTGGTTTTCAGGCTCAACTGATGTTTTCAGTTTTCGTGTTGTGATTATAAGCTGATTAAGCCTATTTTATTGCACTCTACTCTTCCATGAAATAGAGTGGGAAGAAAACACTCAGGCCCAACAGGACAGGTTTATGCTTGCAATGAAATAAGTAATTCAGCCTCCCTTAGTAGCTATGAGTTGGTAGGAAAAGAATTGTTATTGGAGTTGACTTAGTTGTACACAATGATCTTAGAGCTATCTTCTCTTTAGACAATGAACCTGACAGTTTGAGGCTGTCAAGGTACTAACTGGAAAATACTGGTAAAAACATTCCAATGCTTTTACCTCACTGTATTCTTCAGAATATCAAGATAAATGAAAGCCAAATAATCTGAGTCATTTTTATGTCCCCAGTTTCTAGCACATGATTCCCCTATGGCGTGTTCTTTGTACTGGCTGAACAGTTGTGCTATATATAAAGGCAGCATCTTCGGTTAGTAATACTAGATGCCTTGTGTTTTGCAAAGCATCAGCTCTGCATTCTCCCTCCACAGATGTCGTAGGAATGTCACCAGCACAGATCAGGCAGCTCAGTCGTCTTCAATACCATGGGAATTTATGATTGCTAGGTCATTTTTCAGTGATAACATATGTCTGTACACCATTTTCTCCCATAAGTGTTGGGGCCAAGTATTCTGTGTTGAGTTGAAAATCACTCTTGGTCTTTGGGTACTTTGATTAGAGTCCTGGTTGGCCCATTTCTTTTTAACCTCTTTTTGGGGAGGGATACTAGGAATTGAACTCAGGGGCATGCAACCACTGAGCCACATCCCCAGCCCTATTTTGTATTTTATTTAGAGACAGGGTCTCAATGAGTTGCTTAGCACCTCACTTTTGCTGAGGCTGGCTTTGAACTCGCAATCCTCCTGCCTCAGCCTCACAAACCGCTAGGATTACAGGTTTGCACCACAGCGACCTGCTAATCCTTTTTTATTTTGCAGCCTATTTATTTTCATCAACTGGTCTTTTCTCTGAAAGGCATATGTGTTTCTTTTCCTTTCTTTCTTAATTCAGAAGTCTTATTATTTAACATTTTGTACAAAAGTTACCCTTTTCCTCAGAAGTTATCAAATATAATCATTTGTCATTAGTAACAGCCCTGCTTATAATCTTTTAAAACATCATAATGGACCAGCACACAAATAAATGTGAATCTCTTGTCCTCATTTATTCATTGTCTCTTCAAAGTCCACTTAATATTGTTGCATGAATCCCTGTGCTTTTTATACAGTAGGATACTGTTTGGGATTTAGCTGACATATAGGAAAAATGCTGCTAGGCTTTAGAAAAATCACCTAAGGAGAGAATTCTATCTTGAGTCATGGAGTAACTAGAACTGGATGCTCATTTCTAACATAAAGATCTTTAAAAAACAAAAACTGCACAAATTGTTTTCAAACATTGATCAAAAGTTTATACAGAATTATAATCATGAGATGAGTTCCACAGTCTACCCTTCTTTCTGCATGAAGTCATTCTGGACCACTGTCAAGGGGAGGGAACCCCAAAAAAGCACTGTAGAACCTCTGACTGAAGGGGATGGAGACCCAGGATTAGGAGGCAGATGGAGTTTTGGCAACAATATCTGGGAGACATTAAATTTGCACAGAGGGGAGAAAAAAAACTCAGAAATCTGGATAGAATTCCCTCCATGGGATTGTCTCTAAATAATAAAATTCTGCACTTATTTGATAAAATATCTTGAATTTGGGGAAATAATTATCAGGGATGTATAAACTGAACAGTTCCCAGAAGCCCCACATAACTGAAAAATATGTAGTATTTAATTTAATAACAGAGCTAAATTAGACCTAAAATGAAGATGACTTTGGCCTTGCCCCAGCAAAGCTTAAAGACAAACCTTAAGGCAGCTATCTGATCCACAAGTGACTTAACTTCCCACCAAAAGGAACTTCAACATTCTTTAAATGAAGACTATAAAATTCATCAACCAATAGTATGATAATTTTAAAAACTTATAATCTGTCCTTGCAAATAATGTTAAACATTTAAAGAACACATAAATTGTGATCCATAACTAAGAGAAAATAATGACTCAATTGAAATAGGCAGAAACAATAAAGGTGACAAAATTAGCAGATAAGAACATTAAAATAGCTATTACAAATACATTAAAGAATTTGAAGGAAGCACAAACATAATATGGAGAAAACTGGAAAGTATGAAAAACATCTAAATGGAAATTCTAAACCTAAAAAATATACAAAGTATGAAATTTTCCAGTCATACATAAGAACAGATTAGACCCTACAAAAAATATCAGTAGACCTAAAGATAATGAAACAAACTGTTAAAATGAAACACATCAGACACACACACACACACACACACACACACACACACACACAGATGAAATCCTGTCATTTGCAGTCACATGGATGGAACTGGAGATCACTGTGTTAAGTGAAATAAGCCAGGCACAGAAAGACAAGCACCACATGCTCTCACTCATGTATGAAATACTAAAAAGTTGATATCATAGAAGTTCAGAGTAGACTGGTGGTTCCCACAGGCGGGGGACACCAGCAAAGCAGGGGAGGAAAAGGTTGGTGAGTGGATCCTAAAGTTAGAGTTTGATAGGAGCAAGCAGTTCCTGGGTGCTATTGCACGGCAGGGTGATGAGAGATAACAATAAAGTGGTATATGTTTCAAAAAACTGAAGTAAGAATTTTTAAAGTTTTCATTCTAAAGAAATGATTTATATTTGAGAAGATTTGTTTAACTTCCTTCAAATGTCTTATGCATGTATTAAAACCCCACTCCATTACTATGTATCATTTTATGTTTTAATTTATCTTGTTAAAATATATTTCTTAAATGTGGTGGCTTTGGGGTTACAATAATTGGAAAACTAATCTTTGAAGAAAGTGAAAAGAATTTTAATTATTAAGGTATCCTGTATAAGGATAACTTAAATGGTAATGAATATATTGTCCTAGTTTGTTAAATTCAAACTCATAGTATTACATTATAAACTCTTGCAACTGATACACATGTATTGCTTTTATTGCAGATTATCCAAAGAAGACTCTAAGGAAGCCATTGAAAAAAGGTGAACATTCATTTATGTACAAATTAGTAGAATTTATGCAAAAGGCATTTAGATTTTCAGTTCTTAGTTTTCTCTGATACAAGTTGATTATGAATCCATATTATGTTTGAATTGGTATTCTGTTTCAGTGGATTTGATGGAAAATTAGAAATAATATACATGGTATTTGGTGTTATAGGTTCTAAACGTCATATTTGCTCTCACCTAAAGCAACATGATATTTAGTGTTAGATCACTGAATCCAGAGTCATACTTGCTATTTTTAACATTTTTCAATAGTGATTTAGGTATTACAGTCTTGCTTTACCTCTCCAATCCCTTATTAACTTCAGCATTGTGTGGTTTTAGCAAATTTTATTCAATCTTTACTCAAATGGATGCTTTTCTTTGAGTTGTCAGTAGTTCTATATGCAAAAAACAGTGGAGCTATGTAGCAATTAATAATTGCCTTTGTCAGTATTATTTACTGTGCACACACATCTTTGATTTTGTGGTTTATTTTTTATAATTATTTACAAGAACTGATTACTTTTAGTGACTATATCATAGCAGGACAAGAAACAATATTAGAAACAGATGAAAAAATAATCTCCAATAATAAAGTTCTAGAAACTTTATTAGATATTTTATATTTAAATATTCCAGTTACAATTTAAGGTTTTTACATTTAAATGAGAAAATATTAAACAAAGAGAACAAGTTATTAACTCAGAATGTGAAAGAATACACAACTCAAAGTTCATTTTTTATTTAATTGTGTGGGAGAGAACTGAAAATTTTTAAGTCATTGATATTCTGTAGACTTAACTCATTGACCAAAATTTGAAACAAAATTTACAAAGTCAATGGCAAAGTTTTATAAGCAACATAAATATGTATTTATTTACAATTTCTAAAAATTGCTTCTCATAAGCAAGTAATGAATATTACTTCAAGTAAGTGAAGTCTTAATTGTCTATAATATCAAAGAACACAGCATATTTAGAAAGGGAGTTTTATTTACCGATTAAAAATATTTTAATAAAAGGAAATACCAACATTGAAACATTAATACCTTTTCCCAAACATTAATACCTTATCCAAAGCATTAATACCTTTTCCATAATCAGAAAAAAATATGCAGGTAAATCTTTTACTATAAAATTATTCTATAAAATGTCTTTATTAATTCAGAATCTAATCATTGTTGATTGATAAGAGGCATGGAAACTGGATAATAAAACTCTATTCACATGAATATTAAAAATGCTTCAATGCTAAAACAAATATGTAAGGAAGACATCTATCAACTTGAAGTTAACTCTGTGGCATGACCCTTAACATTGAAATAGTTGTGAAGACAGGAAACATTCATTGCAGTACCTTGAAAAGAGTTTGTTTGAAAGCAGTTTCCAAGGATGTGGGCCCAACCAAAGTTCACATTAGGAATTCTGTGGCTCATGAAAGTTGGTATATGACTTAGAATCTACCTTCTGTGACACTCAATTTTAAGCTCAAGTTAGAGTAAGAATATGTATGCAAATTTGAAGAATGGCACTTTATCTAAGGACGTGGGAAAATAATTTCTTGCTTTATAACTGTATTTTAAATTGTAGAAGAATTATTTTACATGTATGCATGTTCAACCTTGTCCTAAAATAAATTCATGTATCCCAAGGGGGCCTCATATGAACAATACGAAATTTCAGATGCAGAATTTTTAATTATATGTCAGCATAAATTGTATCTTAATTTTCTATTCTTTATAAGCAATATTTTACATACTTTTCTTAAACATAAAACTTTTATACCCTCGTTAATGTTATTTAAAATTTTACAAGTACATACTGATTAAAACAAATCAAAATGATAGTAATTGAATGTATTCTTTCCTTTCCTTTATAAAAACGTGCTATAAAAATTTAAAGAATTGTTTGTATTTCCTTTCCCCATATATTACATTTAACTCCAAGTCATAGTTACATTCACTCTGAAAAACATGAATATTATGTGAAAAAAAATGCTCAACAGCAGACATTGTGAAGGAAAGGCAAATCAAACCACAATGAGGTTTTACCTCACTCCAATTAGAAAGGCTATGATCAAAAAACAAAGATAACACTGTTATTAGGAATGTAAATTTGTACAGGCCTATGGGAAACAGTATGGAGAGACCTCAAAAGTTGTTTAGAAAAGATAGAAACACCACAAAATCCAGCAGTCATACTACTGTGCAAATGTAAAATATAAATGAAATTTGTATGTTGAATAGACAGCTACACCCCCATACTCATTGCAGCATTAATCACAACAAGCCAAGATATGGAATGAATGTAAATGGTCATCAACAGAAAACATGATATGTTATACACAATGCAATACTAGTCAACCATAGAAAAGAATGAAATCCTGTCATTTGCCACAACACGGATGGACTTGGAGAATATTAAGTAAATAAGCCAGACACAGAGAAAACAAGCACTTCGTGTTCTCACTCATACATGGAACCTTAAAAGGCTGACCTCCTTAAAACAGGGTACAGTGGTGGCTACCAGAGGTCAAGGTGACTGGGGAGGGGTTGTTGGGAACATGTTAGTCAAAAGAAACAAAATGACAGTTGGATAGGATAAAAATTTCAAAAGGTCTATCATGCAGCATGGTGGCTATAGTTAGTGCTAGGAGGACAGGTATTAAGTGTCCTCAATACAGAAATAATGACTATGGGAAATCATGCCTACTAATTTTCAGCATATATATGTGCTATAAGGCATCATTTTGCACATAGTAAGTACATACAAATTTAGTTGTCCAATTAAATAAATACTTCTAAAAAAATAGGAGAAAATAAGGAAATCATACTTACATTTACTTTAAAAAGCAAGTGGTAATAAACATAAAGTTAACTTTAAATTGGTACATTTAGAATATATAAATAATAGATTTTAAGTTATAATAAAATAGGGACTTTTATGTTAAAAAAAAACAACAAATTTTCTAATAAGGGATTGCTGCTTCTCCAGATTTGCAACTACTATAGATATCATTAACATTACTAAATAATTGCTTTTGTTCATAGTAAAACACTGGTGGGCACTGCTTCCCTGAGATAAAAAGCAAATTGCTCTAAGATATAAAAGCAACCTTTAGCCACTATGGTACTGGAGATACAAGAAAAAATGGAGAAACTAGAGCTTTGTCCAAAATATTCAAGACCAGTGAGCTTTCTGAACATAATACAGTTGAGAATTAGCTAAATTCTCTTTACAGAGTATGCATGCAGAAAGAACTTGTAATGTAGAACATGGTATCACAACTTTTACAACAGCTGTGTTTAGCCTAGTTTGGAGCACTATCAAAGAAGTGGTATTAGATGTTTGCAGAAGCCTCTTCAATCCCTGAACATGTATTTCCTTTCTCTCTCTGCACTGTTGGAATCATTCCAGCGCTTGAAGAAAAGAAAAGTTGCAGCAATGGAGGATGTCATACCTACCACAGATATTAATTTCAGCATAAGAATTCAGGAACTTCTAAGAATAACCATGAAAGCTTCCGTACCCTTCAAACTTTCTTTTCCAAATTTTAGAATTTAAGCCATTCTTAGTGAAGCAATACGTGGTACTGCATTCCCTAATGATACCCCACTTCTCAACATAAAAGATTCATAGACCTTGACTTAATATTGATGCACATAAGCTCAATAGAAATAATTAAACCAAAATTTATCATGCTAATTTGTACTCCCAAAACAAGGGTGGCACATGATAAAATAACCCCACATCCTTTATTCTCTCAATTCATAAAAAGATAGTTAATTCTCTATTCATTTACTCTGAGAAATTTTGAGTCTGGAATGTCAATTATAAAGAATATGTCTGACAATGGTTGTATAATCATTATTCTAAATACCACAATAGATATGATTAATAATATGTACATTATATAGTTTCCATCAAAGTCATGTTTGTATTTATCATTATTTCATGTTTACTCCTTAAATAACAGTTATTTATAAATTTAATGAAAATAGCTAAATTATTTACCAAAAATGCTACTTTCTGATATTTTCATAATTTCTAGAAAAGCCAGATTTCTGCTTTTTGGAAGAAGATGCTGGAATCTGTCGAGGTTATATTACCAGGTATTTTTATAGCAATCAGTCAAAACAGTGTGAGCGTTTCAAGTACGGTGGGTGCCTGGGCAATCAAAACAACTTTGAATCATTGGAGGAATGCAGGAACACCTGTGAGGATGTGTGTAAGTTCATTTCCATCTCATTTTAAGCCATTTATAGGCATCCTTTAAAAATAAGGCATCATAGAGGACATTCAGATTTACCCAGGGTTTGTTTTAGCCACGTAAATGAAGATAGTCTTATAAGGGTCAGATCTGAAAGAAGTTCATTGCTGGTTTTGTTTTTTAAGCAAAGCATGGAGAATTAAGACATTTAAATCTTTTTTCATAGATCTAATATTTTCTTTATGACACATTATTTAATTTTCCTTACACAGAATTTTGTGGTATACTTTTGACACATTGTTAGGTCTCAAATTCTTATCAAAATCTGAGAGCAAATAATAACTTTGAAACAGCCTAAAATCAATCTTATCTGCTGGTTAAATCTATTAAGGAGATGACTTAAACATTAACTGTTACACTGTTTTTTCACCAAGAACTACAAAGTTCCTCATGGAAAAATTGCCTTAAACTATATTCGCTATTCAATATTTGATAATGTAATATGCCAATGTGAGTGTAATTGTGCTTTGCTTCATGTGTACAGGTACAAAAATGTTACAATGTTCCCATGTTCTAATGGATTATACTTTTTCCAGCAAATGATTTCCAGGTGGATGATTATAGAACGCAGCTTGATTCTATAAACAATATCTCTGTGACTTCCCAACCTACCGAAGTTCCCAGCCTTTGGGGTAAGACTCTCATTTTTATTTCAGAAAAATATTAAAATGGTAATAGTGAAAATGGATTGTGTGTTAGGAGTATTCCTTGTTAAACAAATAAATCCCACTTTTGTTATTTAATAATGGGCACGTTAAAATATTGAGATTCCAAGTGTGTAAGACTTTTAATCCTACAAAAGTGATAATTTTTCTAATCTCTTTTAAAGTACACTTTGAAGAAGGCTTTTATGTACCACATGAAAACTTTCATGTGATATTTAATTTGGTGCCATTTTTATCTTATAAAACAGTACCAGGAATTAGCCTCATTTTATGACGATAAATCACTGTATTGAAGGCAGCCTGTCAAAGGTGGTCTACATCGAGCACTGGCCATGGGCAAGTTCTCTGGTATAAGTCTGAGGGCAGGTTATAAAATGTGTTTTAATAATCATGCCCAAAGGGCACGTCACTCTGGAGAGAAATTTCTTTTGGACTTGTGCAGGATTCCCATTTGGATTCTACCTGATTCAAATATTTATTAGATTTTTAAAAGAATATAGGAAATATTCCCTCAAAACACTCATCTAGCTCAGAAAATAATGAAAGTACTGGAAAACATAGCCAGAAAACAAATATCTGGACAGTTAGAAACAACCTAAGAAGATGAAAATTAACAGTATAAAGCCCTGCCTAAATTTTAAAAATCACAGGATCATTCAGAGATTGGAGATTACACTTAGAAGCAGTCCTTGTGAGTGTGTCAAATGTAAACTTTATATTCAGGTGTTCCCATGGCTGTTAAAATTGCAATCTTAGCATAAAAATAAATAAATGTTTGGCCCAGGAGTTAGCTACCCTGGCCATGTGTCAGAATTAGATGGTATTCACAATCAAAATACCATATTTTTATAACAAAACAAATTAGTAGGCAAACAAACAAAAATTCTGCCCAGATGAATTTAAAGCACTTTGAAGGTTGCCTGAGAGTTATCCAGAATGAGGGCTGTGAACATCCAGCTTAGAACCACACCTACCCAATCACCTGTGACTCTTGCTTCACCTTGGAAGTCACAGAGAACTTGGAAGGTGCTTATAGAAGGACTGGAAAGTGTTAGGTGACATGAGATCTAAGCAGGAACATTACATGCATTCTCAGAACCTGAAACACTCTCACGTGAGAGTCAGGTTGTATCTGTACACACCTCGCCCTTCAGTCCCACCCACCCAGACCTCCAGATAGACTCCCACAGCCCCACTCTTCCCTGTCCTCCTGATTATTAAGTATTAATGTGTGAGATCTAAAGTATAGCTACCTCCCTGCAACATGTTTGTTGGGAGATCTTCAAAAAAGAATGCTGGTCTCACAGGTTAGTAAATTCTTTAAATCTTAGCTTTTGAGCATTGCTGTAACACATAAGAGACCACGAAGGAAATGAAAACTTTCACTGGGGGTTGAAAGATGTAGTAAATTCAAACGGTCTTCAGGGCTTTCGATTTTGTAATCAGGGAAGTGTATTTAATACCAGGTGGACTGAAGTTTTATTTTTTAAATACTTCTTTGTAACAAGTATCTTTGTGTTTTATATTTTTTATCTGAAAACATAAGTGGTTTCATTGCATTGTTTATTTCTACCAGCTCTTTATCTTTCAAAGATGTTTAATTTTAGACATTTTAAATACCACATGTTCAAAAAAATTTTAAATTTTATTGTTTTAAAAGATGTGGAAGTTTACAATGACAAAATTAACTGTCTTAAAAATAGATGTGACACAATATTTCTGCAAATAAATGTATTAACTCAGTTTTCAATACTTTAGTATTTTCTCTTTGAGTTCAATACCAATTCTAGTAGAGATATTCAGTCAGTTATTAATAAAATAAGTAGAGTTGTTTAGGGATAGTTTTGCCTCCCTGTGTAATGAAGCATAAAATTCATGATTTTTTGCTAATATGTTACTAAGTAAAAAGGTGGAAATGAAGAAAAGTGTGAGAAAGTAATTTCAATGGGCTTAAATAGATGTCCATTCTAGGTTTCTATGAAGATGCATATTGAAGCGTAATAAATAAGTGTTTATAAAATAAATTATTAACTAAGAAATCAGTAAAAAATGACAATATAAATTTAAAAGAAAATATAAATAAGGATTTTTATTTAAAATTGTAGACATTTAAAATGTGTTGTTACAGAAAATGCCTTTCAAATTAAAGCAAATGCTTCCTTCATTTGTTGTGAAAACTTTTAAAATTTTGATTATCTGTATTTGCCTCCAAAATCTATATTCCAACAGTCAGTGATACTTTTTCCTTTGTTTCTAGAAGCATAAAGAATTCTTTCCTTTGCCTTTTGTTTTGTAATCTTGCTAATCTAAAACATGAAACAATATTAAAATAACTACTTCGAGAGTTTCATACTAAGGGTGACTTAGCATACTAAGGGAGCGGTTGGTGATGCAGCCAGGGCTCCATTCTTTCTAAGGCCTACATGATCCCTGAGCTGCCCTATGCAGGATGCAGAAGGTTGTGTGCAGATATCCCTCCTCTCCATCCACAACCAAGACAATCCGTTCCCTGCTCCATCCAAGGGTTGTGCTGAGACCTGTAAAGATCTCCTAATTTCTTGGCTCAAAAAAATTACATCCATCACTGCTTGCAATAACATTAAGACATTTTGTGAGAGTTTAAGAAAATTCAATTCTGGTTTAGGTAAAAACTTGTTATTCAAAGTTTTTAACAAATGTGTAAGAATCTTTGTATTAGTTTCTTTTGAAAAGATGTAAATTTTAAAGTTTCAACTCAATGTGAAGGAATTATAGCAACATAAACAGAATTCTCTAAAAAATCTTTACACTAAAAACAATTCTTAGAGTATTTGAATATTCTAAAATTTAATTATCATTAAGTGGAATATTTGCAAATATAATTTCAAATGTTTTCCTTCATGATACTAGAAAAACATTTTAGAAATTTTGTTTAGTGTTTATCAGTTACTAGAAAAAGTCTTGGTAAATTCTTTTTTTAAGTTTCTATTTATTCTTAATTACTAGATTATTATATGTAGGTTTGAGAATATATTTTTTCCTTAGTCTCTCTTGACTCAAGGTTAAGCACAATTGAAGTTTAATTTTTTTCTTTTTGCATTTCAATATTAATAGGCTATGGGTGATTTTGAAGACTGTGTCTTACTCTTCCTTAAAGAACATTTTTTAAATGATTTGTAAACTGGTGTGGTGGCACATACCTATAATTTTTCCCAGCATCTTGGGAGGCTGATGCAATAGGATTGCAAGTCCAGAGATTCCCTGGGCAACTTAGCAAGACCCTGCCTCAAAATAAATAGATAGGGAGAGAGAGAGAGAGAGAGAGAGAGAGAGAGAGAGAGAGAAAGAAAGAAAGAAAGAGAAGAGAGAGAGAGAGAGAGAGAGAGAGAGAGAGAAGAAAGAAAGAAAGAAAGAAAGAAAGAAAGAAAGAAAGAAAGAAAGAAAGAAAGAAAGAAAGAAAGAAAGAAAATGTAGGGGATGTAGGTCCGTGGCAAAGCACCCATGGGTTCAATCCCCAGAGGGAGGGAGGAAGGAAGGAAGGAAGGAAGGAAGGAAGGAAGGAAGGAAGGAAGGGAGGGAGGGAGAAAGGAAGGGAGGGAAGGAAGGAAGGGAGAGAGGGAAGGAGGGAGGAAGGAAGGGATTGTAAGCATATCCCAGAGAACAAGTGAACAAGTGAGAGCATTATTTGATCAGTGAATTGAGGATATCCATTTAGTTACAACAAATGTGTCTTTATATGTGTGAGAGAAATAATTCTATTACAGTTTCTCTAGATGAGTACAGTTTATGCAAATCTTCTGAATGAAAACCCATCACAACTGGTTCTTCTTCCCTTCTCCCCTGTGATTGACCATATGATATTATAACTGGAAGATATGGGTTTTAATCCCTGCTCTTGCAATTAATAACAGTGTAACCCTAAGATATTTCATAATCACTCAGAGTCTTGTCTTCCCACTGTATGATGGGCATGGTGATACTATAGTAATGGTCAATGTACATATCTCTAAGGACAATGCCTAATACTTTGTCATTGTTACCAAGTATTATTTTATTATTCCCCATGCAATTCAGAGAAATATTGTTAATGCCCAGGCCTTAGTTTCTCATTTGTAAAACAACTCTGTAAGCTCACATCTGCAGGAGAAATAGATATTTCAGATGCTTAAAAAATATTCTAATTATTCAGATTAACATCTCAGGAGATATCTCAAAATCACAACTAACTTTTAAAGGAGATTTCACACTATAACTAAATTAAATCTATGTATGGAAAGAACCAGTTCAGATGTGTTCATTAAAAACAAGTTGAGATCAGTAATATGCAAAAATAACATCAGAATTCAAAACCAAAAGAAGTCTATTTGTGTGATTTTTCTTCACCTTTTCAGTATTTCCAACTCTCCACACATTCCAAGTTCTGCCACTGTTTTTGTTTCTATTATTCCAGCTTGAACAGTTGGAAATTTATTTTAATCACTTCTTTTCTTAGTCATTCATTACATTTTATTGCTTTTTCTGGTGAGACATTCCTTTCTGTCTCTTCCATTTTCATTCTGCTATTTTGTTCAGAGTGTGAATCTCCTCCAAACCCTGTTTAGTTTACTCAAACAACATAAATCCAAACTGGGAGACTAGTGACAGTGAAAGAGAGTGCAAAGAAGTTTAAGTTATGTGTTTATTTTAAATATACATGCCTTGGCCAAATAACTGAACTGTCATTTTGGTAAATCTATAAAATTTTTCATTATTTAATATATATGAATTATATATAAAATCAGATACCTGATATGTCAATTAAATGTATTTTTGCATACATATATATGGAGAGAGTCATATACAAGATGGATTATGTATGGCCTTTTGGACATCACTATTTTTGTTCTGTGCATCCATGATTTTATGATAAGCCTATCAGAAAGTTTACATATCTCTGCTTCTTTATTTTTAAAAAAAGCAAAAGAAAAATCCTTACAGATACATTCTTTCTGTGTTCCTTTAACCTTATCTAGTTTTCTTAAATTTATCTGCATTATCTCTTAGCTTTCTCCCTAGTCCAGATTTTCTTACTATCCCTTAAATATAAAAATTAGCCATTGAAATTTCTCGATTCATTATCAGTAAAAACAAATTGTTCCCTTTTCAGTCCATATTCTACGTGGTCTCTCTCACCTAACACTCACTGGCCCTTCTCATCTTTTTACCTAAGCTGATTTTCACTACCATTAAAAAGAAAAGCCTTCTTCGTCTTTCCTCTGGCTTGCTAGTGTGATTCTTTTATATGCTTGTATTATTTGATATTGTGTTTGCTTTGCCTTATAGGCTGTTTTACAAGTTTTTGAAAGAAAAGATGATATATTATATATTTTATAGCCTACCCCTTCCCCCAACATTTAACCCAGTGTTAAGCACAGGACGGATGACTTACACTTTTTGTTTATTAATTTTGTGATCCACAGTTACAAAAGAAAGAACAAATGATGGTTGGAAGAAAGCTGA
The DNA here is from genome assembly GCA_020662805.1 of Glaucomys volans. Lineage (NCBI taxonomy): Eukaryota > Metazoa > Chordata > Mammalia > Rodentia > Sciuridae > Glaucomys > Glaucomys volans. The sequence goes on along the minus strand of JAJEJO010000342.1, from coordinate 572,718 downwards.
TCATACTTACCAAGTGTTTCTGAACGCCTTCTGCATTTATGTATCCATGTTCTTATTAGCATTGGATAGCATTATATGAATATGTTAATATTTGGGCTTTTGACGTTTCTTAATATTTATATAGTATCTGTGATGTTTTTGATAGCATACCATCAATAAAGTTTTAACATTTAAATGCATAGTTAACATAATCCTCTCACTATCTTACTGGTAACCTGCTAACTAGCAAAGAACAACTAATATTCTCAAGTATTCGTATTGGTTCTGGGCCTTTGGGGTGGACCTGACCATTCATGGAAAAAGTGAGTTGTTTTCCTATCTCACAGCACCCTTTGCTTCTATACATCAACTCTTAACAGCTGCCTTGGGACTACATCAACTTTATGATATTTTGGAAAAAATCATCCTTGGGTAGACTTCAAAAGCCTGCTGCCAACCCAGTCTCTGGCACTTGCTCTCTGACTGAGGAAAGGAACACCTACGTATTTGATCCAGGGCCACATTGCTGTGTGCCAGCTGCCAAGTCCAGGGAGAATGATTGGATGTCACGCTGAAGACCATTTGGCTACTTGAAACTCTCTCTTCTGACTGTTTTCCATGTATGACCTAGTGGCCAGATATCATATATGTGTGGAAAAGTTGCATAGAAAGCAAATAAAAGCATATACATATATTTATATAGATATATAAATACATTAAAAATGTTTTTGATTTTCATTGGTCTTCTGGAAGAGGAATTATGCTGGTGAAGGACTTAATCTACAGCCAAACACCAGCACTGATAGAGTTGATTCATAGTTTTGTAAGAGACTATTCCCATGTACTTGACCTTATTTTGAAGATGTGATTACCTGTAGAGGAATGCATGATTATGGAAAATCTCTGGGAAGAAAACAACCCCAAAGAATCACATATTCAACTGCATATTGTAGCCATCATGAACATGCGGACAATGCAGGAAAAAACCCATTTCACCACAACTTACCTACAATTCCAAAGTATCCTGTTTTTCAAATATGTTCTCAAACCAAGAAGCATAGAAACATCCCTCATAATCTCGATATGCCCGCATAGTAAATCAGGTGCCTCCTGCTAAATTTCTGGCAAACCAACTATCCAAAAATAGATAATTTTTGGAGAGTATCCACCAGGCCTTCTGCTTCCTGGCAGGAGTGCTGGTAAGAAACAAAAATGTAGCACTTCATCTCTGCCAAAATTGAAGCCATCCAAATGCAGTCACCCTAGGTGACCACTGCCTGCCTTCCTAACCCCTTTCTTCCTGGACCATCTTGAGTCCAATCAAAGATTTTTTTTGTTTTTTTGTCCCAGTCATAACAGTCCTCCAGAGAAGAGTTTCTCAGCTTGAACATACTTTTAAAAGGAGAAAAATCACAGCTTCTAAAGTGTAAACTCCTAAAGTTTATAACCATTACACACCTATTAACCCAAATTTATTTACAGAGTAATACAATTAAAACTACTAAAAAATTAATTACTACCACTAATTTGATAAGACATGTTTTGCTACAAAATGAGAGAGGGAGAGAGATCCTTATTGAAATATGATTTAGTATAGGATTGTCAGTCACAGGTTATGAATGAGAGAAATAGTTTAGAAAAGTCCATGTGACTGTGTTGTGTGTGATTCTCTGAATGCCCTTTATCTACTTGAGGAGCGAATTCAAGAATCACTGATATAAAACCTGTTTGTTAGGAAAATCCCAACTCTACCTTTTATAGGGACATCCTAGAGGGGTGTTTCTAGCTTTCATTCACAGCTAATGCCATACAATGGATCAGTCTGACTGGTGCAGACATAATCGCAGAGGCCTTACAGCCTGGAACTCTGGTCTGTTATCTAGAGCCATTCCAGATTGAACATGCCAATCTCATGGTCTTGCCTTCAAACACTGGAGCTCTTGGTTTGGCTCAGCACAGTCATGCCCAAAACTTGTTCCCAGCCTCTTTGTTTGGTGATCTGTTTTGATTATTTATCTTTCTCCTGTTCAGACTTGACAACCTCAATCCAGGCATATGATTATGGGTAAGATACGTCTAAGACCCTCTAGACACTATTTGGGGAAGTGGCTATTCAGTGAAGAGGCTATTTGGGGATCAGATACAAGGGAGCTGAAAAAAATCTCTTTCTCTTCAGCTGAAAAAAATCATTAAAACATCTTTCGCCCAGTTTTTTTTTTTTTTTTTTTTTTTTAATTTTCAGGTTAGTTCTCTGAATAACAGCAGAGTTAGGAACACTGATTTTATAGACAGAAAGATGTGTTTTTAAATTCCAGTTCTCATGTTTCTCCACTTACTCTGTAACCTTAAAAAAAATTATACAACTTCTCTCAGCCTCAAATTCCTCACTGGTTATAAGTGGATATGTGTGAATATTTTAATAACATGAAATTCTTAATCCAGTGTTTAACACAAAAGAAGAGCTCAGAAGTATTAATTTTTGAAGTTGTTTTTGATGATTTTGGTAATGATGATAATGACCTAGTTCCATTTCAGGTTTATAGCAGAAAAAGAAATAACATAATTAAGGAGTACTACTTGAGAACATTATTATTTATAATTTTAACATAAAATATCTGTAATCTCCAACTGAAGTGTTTATTATATTTCATATTGTTATCTGAATAACATATAGCACTTGTAAACTTCAAACAAAATTTTAAAATACAAGTATATTTTTTATGTCTTTAGATTTTATTTCTAATCAGAAGACTTATAAAAATTTATGACTTATAAAAATGTACTAATTTCAATTCAGTTCAACAAAAGTTTGTGTCTTCTACATCATAGAAATTATAACGAAGACTGGAAGCATAACATTAAGTACAAGGTGCCTCTGTTCTCTACAGGTATACCTGAATAGAGGAAGGATTCAAATCAATAAATGATAGATACATAAATCAATACATAATTTTGATGCCTATCTTACATGCTAAGGCAGAGACAGGCACTTGACTTCTCAGAACCTCTTTTGTCTTCCGTCATAGATTTTTTTGCCAAGATGCTGGCTAATCTGTAGGCATAGTTAATTCCACCTTCATTCAGGGATTTTTCTAAGCAAAGCCAAAATGAAAGAAAGCCACAATAAAATAATAATTTATGAAGTAATTATAATTTATTCTATAAAGATGTTTCACAATATTATAAAAATAGTCCATCTTTAAGTCACCCAGTCTAGAAACACTAGACTTTTCTATTGCTGTCTTTCCACCTACATTGGGTCTGGTGCTTTATTTTATTCATACTGATAAAATAGCACATGTTATTTTACAGTCTCTTCTACTGAAAGTTACTTAATTCAACCAACACATGCCTAGATGAGTTTGTTTCTTGTATTAAGCAAGATCAGAACTTGCCTCTTTCATCTTTCAATACTTTCAAAGGTTCATTAAGGTCTATTTCATAAAGGTCAAATATATTAACATTCAAGAATCTTCTTAATGTGATGTAAATCAACTTTTCCAGTCTTGCATTCCACTGTCCTTTTCTGTGTATTCTGTTCATCAGGAGCCTGGAGTTGGCATCATATCTGAAACAACTAGCAAAAATCCAACCTGTATGATCTTTCTTTCTTTCACTCCTATACCTCTGTATCTCCTCTGCTTATTAAAATCCCATTCTTCCTTGAAAGCCAATCAAAGAACTAAATGGACATTAATTTTCACATTTTACTAAAATCTTATTAGAGTTTTTGATTTTGCATATCACAAAGTTTTTCTAATATATTTAAGACATACTTGTCCTAGAAAAATCATATTCAAAATTGTTTGATAATTCATCATTTTAGTATTGCTTTCTCTTTTCGTGGTTTGTTTAGAAAAATCCCTGAGCGATGATGACTTTGCAAACTCTGTTCATGGATTAGGCAGTATCTAGGCAAAGAAATCCACCCCAACAATTTTCTACTCAATTTCTCTTTTTCATTTTTTCATCTGTGGAGGTTTTCCTGTCTGGGCAAGATTTCTTACAGTCTATTCCATGACCTTTAGGAGTCAAATTCCCTGGTACCTTCTACATTTCACCCTGAGTTAAGTGGCTCAGTACACACAGAAAACAAACTGGAATCCCTAAATTGATTGTTGTCTCAACTCCTACCCAGCATGGTGTGGAATGTCAGTTCCTGCCAGTTTAACACCACTTGCCTAATGAATGGTGATAGATGCTTTTCTTAGCACAGAGAGAATGGTAGTATTAGTATTCATTCCTACTCAGAAATAGATTTCTACAGATCTCCAGCCTTTCATTTGTGATCTTGGGACACTGGACTCCCTCAAAGGCCTTATTTTTATTATGTAACTTGAGCAATGTAATTTCAGACTATCAAAAAAAGAAGAAAAATTGTCATGTTCACATTATAGAGAAACAGTTGCTGTCAACATTCTAGAATATTTCATGTTATTCTTTCTTTCTTTCTTTCTTTTTTATTAAACTCATCATGAAGTAAAAGATGAGAAGATGTTGCTGGAGAAGTCCCAGCAATATAAAGTAAATCAATCTATTGATTTAACAAAAATTAATTTATTTTACAGAATTGTAACCTAGTGAACTTCAAAGATCATTACCAGTTAAAACTCTAATGATCAGTGGGACGTGATGGTGCAGGCCTATAATCCCAGCAGCTTGGGAGGCTGAGGCAGGAGGATTGCAAGTTCAAAGCCAGCCTCAGTGAAAGTGAGGAGCTAAGCAACTCAGTGAGACCTTGTCTCTAAATACAATACAAAACATAGGGCTGGGGATGTGACTCAGTGGTCAATTGTCCCTGAGTTCAATCCCCAGTACACACCCCCTCAAAATTCTAATGAACATCTTTCCTACTGAAGGTGCACCCTCTCAGTTTAATGTCTCATTGAAAACATACATTTTCCATTCTCTTTATGTGTGATTTTGTATGTATATATATGTGTGTGTGTATGTCTTTGCTATAAATCATTTTATTGTGTCTAAGGTGCATATTTTTCAACATTTTAACATGGCTGTAATTATGATGAAGCTTAGAATAGATCATGTATCATAGTGTGATTAATTATTTTCATTTGTAAGTTGTAAATAAAATAATGCATCTTAAATTCAATGTCATCTTAGATTCTGTGTGATACTTTGTCAAACATTGGAGAAGTGTAAACAATTCCTTGTTCTATTTAGTATACTTCTATTTTTGTTGTGTGGAGGAAAAAAAAGTAATGCATAGTAAATAAATGCATAGCAGTTGAGGTCTTTGTTTCATTAAATAATGTTTAGGTGCTCTTAAATACCATCATAGGCATATAAATTTTTATAAAATTTTAGTGGAAATTTTAGCAACACTTGCCAAATTATAAGTTGAATGTAGCTTTTGTACTATTGCACTTTTAGAAATATATCCTCCAAAAGCATCTGAACCAGCACACACAGACATTCATGAGCCATTGTCTAAAACTGAAAATAAAAGATGAATGGAAATAATCTATATATCCATGAGAAATAGATTGACTAAATAAACTTCAATTCCTTCATAATGAAATACCATGCATATGTCAAAAATAATGAGATATAACCATATAAAATGTGTAAATATATCCACAAAATATTGTCAGGTATAGTAATAAGATGTAAAGTAGTATATTAATACAGTTTTGCATATGCAAACATTTTAGAGAAAGATGTTTACCCAAACATTGAGTATAGTTGATGAGCAAGGATCAAATTATGAAGATCTTTTGCTTTACATTTATTGCACCTTAGAAACCTAGATCCTGAGGTTAAGTTATTAAAGTAGTCAAAGGTGTGTTGTGTTTGATGATCTGTGCAAGCAGAGATGGAAATCAGAGCAAGCACCTTTGGGAGGATCCTTGGTTTGGTCACGGCTGGCACCCTCTGAGAAGAGCAATGCACATCTGCACACAGATCTAACAGATCCCAGGCTGTTAGGGGTACCATGCTGGACACTCTCAGGAATAGATGTCACAAAAAGTAGCAGGTAGAGCCAAGCTGGTACCTGGGATAATTTAACTGGTAGGGAAACTTTCTCTGGTAGTATCTATGCTGTCAATTGTTCGTTCTCAAACCACACACCTGCCTTCCTCCTTCACCATGCTGCATTATGATGAATCCTTTCCCTCTGACTTCTGAGTAGGTTTGGTCATTACTAGACATTGTTGGATTGCTGAATGGTCAAAGGAAAACAGAAGCTATGGTAAATGTCCCCACTACACTTGTAGCATATCCTCCATGGGTTAAGCTCTGCTGAAACAATCTCTTATAGTTCTAGTTTTCACCTAGGGTTCCAGGCTCTTGGTCTCTGATGACAGTCTCCTTTTGCAGTACTACCAGACTAGGGTCCATAGGCCCATATGTACTAGGCTAGCTTGCTTGGAAAGCTGCTTTGATTTCTATTTTGAGGCCAGAATTACTATACATTGTTATATTAGGGGGAGAGAAGGAGGTGTTTGCTCCCTGTCACCAGAAAATTCTCTTTATTCTGAAATAAGGGACTTTAGGGAAGGGATTGCTATTAAGACATAATAAACATTTGTTAAGAAGCACATTCTTAGCAAATTTACAAGTACATTCACGTGTATTATCTGCAACTTACTGTGGGCTGATACATCTTATGTACAAAATGCTAAAGTGAAACTGATATATAAATTGTACTATTTTATCATACATATAGAATCTAAGCCATCTGAGTGCTTGCTGAAAAAAATAAGAATAGCATTTTCCTGTGTTTAATCTAATTATGGAAATTGCTTCTATTCTTTTTGCTTTCTTTCTGAACATAAGTGATTACTTTGAATGCTAGGTTTTGATAACCATTTCATATTCTATGCCATGGAAATTTGATAATCCACAGGGAACTCACAGGAATATGTTATACAATAGTTAGACCTGATTACAACATACCTCTCCCATACTGGTAGAATTCTCTCATGTGAATCAACTTAGTGACAGGAAATGTCAAGATTTTATAGAAAGTTTAGAACACATTCTCACAAATTGCATTTTAACTTGATGTAAGATGGCACATATTCTGCCCAATAATATAAAATAGCAGATACTCAGGATGAATAAGTCTAGACTACATGATTTTGAACAATGTTTTAGTTCTATTGATCCTTGAAGTTTTTTTTAAAACCAGTGTTTGTTTATTTGGTATTTACTCAAAAGAAGAAAAGTAAATACCAAATAAGCAAACACTGGTTTGTTTATATACTATAGAGATACACATTTACACACATTTATAGCAGTGAATTTCACAATAGTCAAGTTATGGAACCAGCCTAAGTGTCTGTCAACAGATGAATGGATAAAGAAAATGTGGCAAATATACACAAGGGAGTTTTATTCAGCTATAAAGAAGATGAATTTATGTCAGGAAAATGGATGAAGCTAGAGAGCATCATGTTGAGTGAAATAAGCCATATTTTTAAAGTCAAGAGTTGTAATGTTTTCTCTTACATGTGGATGCTTGAGAGAAAAAAAGGGAAAAAAGGATCTTATGAAACTAGAAGGGAGAGTAGCAGGGTACAGAAAATGGGTCAGGAGAAGAAGGAAGGACCAAGGGAGGTACTGGGAAATGAAATTGATCAAATTATTTTTGTGCATGCACAAATATGCCACAATTAATCTGTTTAACTGTGTAATATAAAAATAAATAAGTAAAAGTCGTGTTTATATATCTAGTCAAAGACCTGAATTTGAATAAGAAGACTCTTAATTGAATTATAGTCTTGAATTTTACTCAAAAATATCACCTTTATAAAACATTTTTTTCATATATTCTTCCCATAGTATTTGCTCATTCATATATTTTCCAAAATTTCTCTATTCCACAAATTATTATATCAAAACACTCTCATCTCTACTAAATATGTAGAAAGCAAGAGATGGCAAAAATGTATTTATTGAATTAAGATTTTTTGTTCACTTTGCTTCATTTTACTTCTTTGCCCTTACAATCTATTCATCTGGGGGTTCATTTGCCAAAGGACTGCTTCTTATTTTAAGCACAATCTATGTATCTTTGTTAGTTACCAGGTCCTCAAAGTTCTGTTTTCTGACAATGTTGGACATTTAGCAAATCTTCGTGTACATGTGCTGTATCACATCTCACCATCTGGCAAAGGCACTAATGTTTTCTAACATTGATTCACCACCACTCAGCAACTTACTTATGTACTGGCTGATTGACACTGAAGCAGTTTAGCTGGTCTACTGTAGAGTGCCAGCTTCCATTTACTGACATTCCCAAAGAGGCTGTGAAGCTGAAACCAATTCTCTTCTTTGTTTACAGAAATGATTGGGATTTTATTATTATTATTATTACCCTGTTGCATTTTTTCTTCTTTTCTGAAAGTCATTAGCCCATTGACAGATCAACCCGTCTGCCTGGTCCAAACCAGTGTTGTAATTTTACTAGCTTAAGCAATGTTGCTTCCTTTTCAAATACATTGAGCTCATTTAGAACTGATGCTTCCATTCATCAGAAAAATGTATTACTGAGACAAACATCTCTTCTGGGCTCCTTCCTTAAAATGTAAAACTTACTACACCTGAATGCCTGCACTTGAAATTGTGATTGCATTGCCATGTTCAGAATGCTTTTAATTAAGAGAAAAAAACTCTTCTCCAGTTTCAGTGCTTGAGTCCCACAATGAATGAGGTGAATGAGACTTTGCTCATCAGAATTTTTTTTTGAGTTGAACATCCATAACCAAATGTATATATAAATGTTGCTAGTTTTATATTTGAACATATTCGTATTACTCTACATATACTTAGCAAATTTTTATAAGTTGTTAAATAGTGGTTGTTTGGGTTATGCACAGCTAGTTTGACCATGCAGTCATCATTCAATTCCCTTTAACAAATGTGTCTGTTCATTGGAGAAAGATCTCAGTATTGTGGATGCCTGCAGTTGTTTAGGCATTTTCGGCAACTTGAAATCATAAATTGTATTAATGTATTACTTTTATTCATTAAGATTGCTACTTTATATAGGCATGCCACAAAACTAACTTCTAAACCATATGTAATATTCACTATTACATACAAATGCTTACCATGTTTTCTTAATGTTTTTAGAATTTCATGGCCCCTCATGGTGTCTCACCCCAGCAGACAGAGGACTGTGTCAAGCCAGTGAAAAGAGATTCTACTATAATTCAGTCACTGGGAAATGCCGCCCATTTAAGTACAGTGGATGTGGTGGAAATGAAAATAATTTTACTTCTAAAAGAGCATGTGTTAGGTCATGTAAAAAAGGTAGGAAGATATTCTTCCCATTAATTCAACTGTATTTAGAATAGCAATTGTATTGAAATTTTAAATGAATTTTAATCTGTAAAATATGAAATTAGTTCCCCTTATTATACAAAATTATGATGATATAGTTAATAAATATTCTTTTCAACTAGATTTAGATAACATCACCTGATACATTAACCATAATTCCTCTTAATATGTCATTATAGAAAAATAATCAATTTAAGACAAATTCAACATTTTACTCTTTAATTTATTAAATGCTAAGAATTTATTTTAAAGAATTATACCAAAATTCCTTTAAGCTTTCTTGCAAAAGCTTTCTTACAAAATTTTAACATATATAATATTTTTTTCTGAATATAAAATGATGTTTATAATGGAGTAGAAACACTGAAAATATAAATAAGAATCATCTGTAACTCCACCAACCATTTACAGCCACATTTCTAATTTGCTAAATAAGTTGAGCATGAATCTCTAAGCGAAGAACATCATGTTTATCCATTTTTGCTAACTCTTATATGTGCAAAATGACTTTATTTTAAGCCAATTACCTTTTTTTTTTTTCCAGTACCAAAAACTGAACTCAGGGCACTCTACAACTGAGTGACATTCTGAGCTTTCTCATTTTTTTGTTGTTTTAATTTTGAGACAGGGTTTCACTAAGTTACCCAGGCTGGCCTCAAACTTGAAATCCTCCTTCCTCAGAAATTGCTAGGATTACGGCATGCCTAGCTAAACCAATGCCATTTTTAGTTTCAACATTAGAAGATATTTGAGGAAGTTTTAGATAAAATTTTTTGTTCTTTATCATTCATAAATATGTTGTTTTTCCTCTTGCAGGCTTCATCCAAAGAATATCAAAAGACGGACTAATTAAAACAAAAAGAAAAAGAAAGAAGCAGCCAGTAAAAATAGTATATGAGGAAGTTTTTATTAAGAAGATATAAATGTTATACTATGAGAGCATTAATTCTACTAAATATTTTATACAAAGCATTTCACTATGACTTCTATATTTTCCTTTGCTAACGTATTTTTAATGAACATGTTCATAAAGTAATTTTCTAGTCTTATACCTGCTATTAATCCATTTGTATCAGAGTTCCTCTTCTAATCTGGTTAAATTGCTTATTCTAGGTACAATTTATTAGCTAGTTAATGTGAATATATTCCGTAAGTTGAGCCTTAACTATTCCTCGCTGAACTACAAATTATCATACCACTAATCACATTAACTCAGTTGTTTTTTTTCCAATTTGGTGACCATCTATTTGAGAATATTTTTGCCCTCATTTGTTACAATCATGTATGAGATGATATCTTTTATGGTCTATGACCAGATACAGAAATGCAGTTTTGAAAGAACAAGCAAACTTTGGGTTTCACATCTAAAATGATTTTTAAAACACCTGCTTCTAATACAGATCATTCAACTGAGCATTTAGAAATCACCAGTAATAATACAATTCTGTCCTATGCTTCCATCACTTGGCATGTTTTACTCACCTTTTGTAACTATCAGTACCTCCATTAATATTGAGCCAAGCTGTCTTCTAACAAAGAACTGTCAACTGCATAATGTGCCTGCCTGATTTCGATTGGTTTAAAATGTCTTTTGTCTATGACTCACTCTATCAGTGGAAATGGTTGAATAATTGTGTATTAAATATACTTCATAAGAAAAAAACTTTATGAAAAGGGAAAGTTTTAATGGTCAGCAAAAGGAATTTTTTGTACATATTTTCTAATTTTATAATTTGATAGACTTTCTCTCACCCCAAATGTCAAGAATTTGAAACCTGTAGTTAGTCATTAGGCTTTGCATACACTGCAACCAGTAACCAGTGTTCAAAAAAGGCTGTTTTTGTAACAGAGAAATTATCAGCAACAAAGAAAATCCAAGTTCTATTCACTCAGGGTTTTCACTAACATTTCTGTGGAGTTATAGTCAATATCCTATACCTAAATTTATACCTTTCCTTCTGTAATAAGCAAACTCCCTTTGGCAGCTCAAAAGCCTCCTGTACATTCACCTTCTATAACCTTCACATGAAGTTTCACATGTAAACTTGAGGCTTTCATCTAGAAATGACAAAACACTTTGTCCATTTGATTTCACTACTTTTCCTGAGCAATTGAATTATAATTCTCTCTCTTCCTCCACACTGAAAGTTCAAATTCAATTTAGAGTTTTTATTTTTCCTCATCTACCTTACAAATCCTCTCCAAATCCACTTCTTTCCTTTCCCATCAACTTCATCCAACCCCCAGTCTTTTTACTTTCTACTCTATCCTATATCACCAGTACTGAGTTAATTTCTCAGAAATTTAGTATATGTCTCTACCACTCAACATCTTAACCCCACAGCCCCCATCTCCACAATTTAATTTTGATATATATTTTTGGATTTACCAAATAATACTCTCTTTCATAATTACTTCAATTTAGTTAAGATTATTCATTGTTCACTGCATATATCTTTAATCACTCAGCTTATTTATGCTGATTTTGTATTTAAAAATATGGTGCCTTCCAGGATTCTCATCTGAAGTCAGGGTTCAGCTGATGCCAGCTTCAGAGTCACTGTATTTCAAGATAGAATGTGAAAAGTTCTAATATACAATGACAAACCGTTTTCATCCTGTGGTACTAAATATCAACACAAAACAATGTCAACTTGCTCAGTTTAAGGAATATTTTAAGTCATAATTTCGAATGTTTGGTACATAAATAATTGCCATGAACTAGGCTTTGCTATAGAAGTTGAAACGTCAGGAAATCAAAATCCCTTGTGAAACATACTCTGCTATCATCTGTTCCTCGATAGCAATAGTTAAATAAGAGAAGTGTCCTTAGGTCAAGTGGCACATTGTTGCCAGGGACATGTAAACAGCATGTTGGTGATTTAAACCATCCGTTTTTAGGCAATAATTCAGTAGTTCATTACTTAACCAAGAAAGCATACACTGAGACAGGTTGCAGTGTTTAATGCATGTGTGAATATTGTTTTTACTATATTTTAAACAAAAATTTCCACCATGATATTTTCTTCCTTTATTTTGCATTATTAAATGCATATGTAACTGTGAATTTTATACAGAATTACACTATACAGCATGTATGTGCAGTATCCTACTTTGTTCATTCTCTATAGTCAAAATTAAGTGGTCATGTTGAAAATTGCTCAAGTGATTTTATTTTTTACATTGTAAGAAGAAAAATTTATGATCCTGAACAATAAACTTGAGTGTTGTGAAATCTTTATTATTTTAAAAAATATTTGGTGGTTTTCGGGGTTTTTGTTTTGTTTTGTGATGCTGGAAACTGAGGTTAGTCTGCTTTATCACAAAGACACAGAGTCCTAAAACAAAACAAAACAAAGAATTGTTGCCACAGTTCCATTATGCTTTTACTTTCTTAAATTACAATTACCTAATAATCTCCTTTTAATTATATCCATATATTATGATTTCTTTCTTGTCATAGAAATACTTTGTATTAATACTGCACCTTAATAATTTCTATATATTCTGTTTACTACATTTGTATTACATTAATCATTTCACATATAATCATATAAATATGAACTAATATGTTTAAATACATATACAATTATAGATTATATAAATGACTTCTAATTCTAACTATTGTAGTTACCCTGGTTTGCCTCCATACTCAAAGAAGGAAGAAAATAACACAATATTTGCTGACTATTTGGAAGCATTATGAGCTGTTTCTACTCTATCTTGCTTATGAGAAATGAGTGATTGTACTTGGGTTTTTCTACTCCTGGCTGTCAGTGCTTGCCTATGGACTGTAGTGTAGACACGCCATGATTGCCTTCCTGCCTTCTGCTTGCAGGACAGGACACCTTGCTCTTGTCAGCCCCTCAGGCCCAGGCTTTGAATTACACCACATAACTAGTGTCTTGGCTAAAATTATCCAAAGATTTTTTAGAGGATGAATTTAGACAGTAGTGGTGCATGATAATTTATTTTCCAAGAGGGGAGATGGAGAAGGTGAGAGGGAGATGCAGATAGAAGCTGACGGAAGAAAGGTGGGAGAGAGAAAAGCATTTTAATACTATGATTTGATATGATATGATATAACAAATAAATAGAACAGTAGGATAATGAATATGGTTGTTTTTAGTAGTTTTTTTCACAGATGAAAAAGATTTGAATCATAAACTGAAAAGACTAGAGGTATTTAACTTCAGATGGGGTAGATTTGGTGCCTTTTAATAAGTCTTCAAAAAACTCAGTTTATCTTCATCTCTGGACTCTAGAACAACATTTTTTACCTTAATTTCTAATCTCACAGTATTTTACGTTGACTTCCAGAATTTAAGGCCCATGTTCTCTCAAGATCATATTGTAGAAAAGTTTGGACTCTCTCACCTAAAAAAGTTGAATAAAGTCCTGACAAAATGCTCATTGACAATAGTGTCTTATGGCCACATTGCCACAAACCACATTGAAGGAAATATGACTTTCTACCGGGTCATAATAGATTCATGAATCTACTCCCAGGTATCTCTTTGTTATAAATTATTTCTGAAACTTATGATTTGATTAACAGGCTAGGACTAGTATAAGGTGGATGTGGTAAGTGCCCAGACACAAAATTTAAGGAGACATAAAAAAACTTTAGCAACCAAACCCTGTCTATTATTTATCCTTGGTTTGACTTTGGTGGCATAATATTTTACATGGGTTTAATTTGATTTGATCGTACATTCCTTTGTTTATAATTTGGTTTTTATTCTTTTATTGCTTTTTCCTCATTCTCTTCTATATTAATAGCCAAATTTTCCTATTCCCTTTTCCTCTCTTTCTTATTATTTGCAGTTACTCTTTTTGTTCCTCCATCTTTATAGCTATCATCTTCTACTTCTCATCTCTTTCTCCTCTACTTACTTTTTAAAAATTTCAAACTTCTTGTCTCCCTACCTTATTTTCTCTTCACTTTAGGAACTGCAACCCTGATACCAAAACTAGACAAAGATTTATCAAGGAAAGAAAACTATAGACCAATAAGACTGATGAGCATAAATGTAAAAATTCTTAATAAAAAATTAACAAACCACATTAAAAAATACATCAAGACTATAATGTACCATTATCAAGTGAGCTTCATCACAAGAAAAGAAGTTTTTTTCAACATTTGCAAATCAATAAAAGTAATTTAAAGCGTAATTAAGATTAAGAATGAGAATCATATGATCATCCCAACAGATAGAGAAAAGGCTTTTGCTGAAATCCAGCACCCATTCATGTTAAAAATCCTGGGGAAAGTAGTGATAGAAGGAACTTATCTCAATATTACAAAGGCTAGATATGACAAACCCAAAGCTATCATCATACTAAATGAAGAAAAACTGAAAGCATTTCCTCTAAAACAATGAACAAGACAAGGATGTCCAATTGCCACTTCTATTCAACACAGTCCTTGAAATTGCCAGAGCAATCAAGCAAGAGAAGGAAACCACACAGTTACGAAAAGAAAAATAGGAAGCAAAATTTTCTCTTTCTGCTGATGTGATCCTTTATCTAGAAGACCCCAGAAAACTGTTAGAGATAAGTGAATTTATCAAAATAGTATGTGCCAAGATCAACATTCATAAATCAATAGCATTTCTATATTCCAACAGTGATTCTGTTGAGAAAGAAATCAGAAAAGCTATTGCACTCATAACAACCTCAAAGCAAACAAACAAAACAAAACAAGACAAAAACTTGGGAATTAATCTAACCAAAGAGGTGAAAGAACTCTACAATGAAAATTAGATAACACTGAAGAAAAAAATTGAAGGAGACCTGAGAAGATGCAAAGACCTCTCATGTTCTGGGATAGGAAGAACTTATATTGTCAAAATGGCCATATTACCAAAAATCCTATACAGATTCAATGCAATTCCCATCAAAATATCAATTGCATTCTTGAAAAGTAGAAAAAACAGTCCTAAACTTCATTTGGAGGAATAGAGGCCCAGAAGAGCCAAAGCAATTACTGAGCAAGAAGAGCAATGCTGGAGGCATCACCATACCTGGTCTCAAATTATACTAAAGAGCTATAGGAACAAAACCAGCATGGTATTGGCACCAAAATAGATATGAAGATCACTAGAACAGAATAAAAGACACAGAGACAAACCCACATACTTACAGTTATCTGACACTAGAAAAAGTTGCCAAGATATATATTGAGAAAAACAAGATGCCTCTTTAACAAATGATTCTGGAAAAATGGAATATCTATATGTAGAAGAATAAAACTAATAACCTATCTCTACCTGCACAAAAGTCAAATCAAAGTTAAAGACTAAAAAATTAAACCAAAAATTTTGCAACTGCTAGGAGGAAACAGAGGGTCAATGTTCTACAATATTGATGCAGGTACTGACTTCCTTAACAAAACTGCTAAAAACTCAAGAAATTAAACCAAGGATCAGTAAGTGGAATGTTATCCAATTAAAAAGCTTCTCTGCAGCAATGGAAACAAGAGCATGAAAAGAGAATCTACAGAATGGGAGAAAATCTTTGCCAACTACTCCAGTGACTGGGGATTGATATCTAGAACACATGAAGAACTCAAAAAACTTAACAGCCAAGAAACCAAATCAACCAATCAATAAATGGGCAAAAGAATTAAACATCTCTCAAAAGAAGAAATGCAAATGTCCAACAAATATATGAAAGAAACATTTAATACCTCCAGCAATCAGAGAAGTGTACATCAAAACTACACAAAGATTTCATCTTACTCTATTTAGACCAGCAATTATCAACAATATAAATAATAATAAATACTGGTGAGGATGTGGGGAAATTGCACACTCATATGTTGCTCATGGAACTGGAAATTAGTAGAACTACTCTGGAAAGCAGTATGGAGATATCCTAAACAACTAGGAATGCAACAACCATACTACCTAGCTATCCCACTCCTTGGTATTGATTCAAAGGAACTAAAATGAGCATACTGTAGTGATACAGAGATATCAATGATTATTGGAGCGCAACTTACAATAGCTGAGTTGTGTATCTGACTCAGGTACCCGTAAGATTTTAATCCATTTATCTATAGTGTGTATATATATATATATATATATATATATATATATATATGCACAATGGCTTCTTAGCCATAAAGAAGAATGAAACAGTGACATTTGCCTGTAAGCGGGTGTAACTGGAAAGCAACAGGCTAAGTGACATAAGTCAGACTCATAAAATTAATGGTTAAATGTTTTCGTTCATATTCATAACTTAGAACAAAATAAGGAAAGTGAAGGAAGATATCATAAAGGTATAGAGTAGTTCAGCAGTGGAAGGAGGAGATGGAGAGAGAGGGAGGAGGTACAGGAAAGGGGAAAAAATGAGGAATGAATCTGAAAAAGTTACTCTGTGTATATATAAATATATCACAGGAATTCCACATTCATGTATATCATGAAACACCAATCTAAAATAAATAAATGAGTGAAAGGGAGATCAGTAGAGTAGAGGAAGAAAATGAGGTGGAGGGCACAGGAGAAGAAAAGAGTAGTCACCAGGGAAGGAAATGAAGTAAATTAAATTTCATGCACGTGTGATTTTGTCGAAGTGAACCCAACTATTATGTATAACTATAAGGCACTAAGAAAAGGAAAAAACAAAGGTAATCCTGGTGTTCAGCAAGTTTGCTGTACGTAAGTTCAATCTATGAAATGAAAAGCATTTCTACATATCTGATTAAAAAATAGAAAATACTTTGCAGTTACAATAGAAAGAACCCAAATGCCCCTAACAATAAATCCCATAAAAGAGGATTTCTAAAACTTTCAGAGAAAATATCCATAGAGAAAATTCAAATATATTTTTGAAAAACATAAAAACATATGAATATTTTCCTATTAAGTATAATCTTTATAATTAGTATTCAAAGGGAAATTAGTCATCAATGATAAAAGATTATGAAAAAACTTGGTAATTCAAATATAATAAACAATTTTTTAAAATAAAGAAGTGAAGCAAAATTTTAAAAATACCCAAGTTGTAGAATGAAAAAAACCATAGAGAAAAATGAGATAGGCAATCAATTCAGTAGCACATCTCTGAAGTTACAAAAGTTCCTAGAAAATAGAAGAGATAACATAGGAGAATTGTATAGAACAGAAGGACACTAATTTGTTCCAGTTATTTAAATGGTCTATTATAGCCAGCAAAGGAAATCCCACTCAACACACCCCAATCTATCTATCTATCTCTCTCTCTCTCTCTCTCTCTCTCACACACACACACACACACACACACACATGCACACAAATTTCAATTCTAAGAACAAAAAGAAAATTCCTAAAAGAAGAATATAGAGGAATAATTCAAATACAGAAGTAGAAATAAAAAAGAAATTCTACATCTCAGTGACAAGAATAAAAGGAAGCCACAAGATAATTCTATGAGGAACTCTAAAGCATAAGGAATATTTGTTAAAATCTTAGCTAATAGTCCTAAGCTATTGTGAGAACTCCTTTAATACAAATTGACCTTTCAATTATATCTAAGGGGTGCTTTGCTGAAAGACAAAATTCATTAAATATAGAGGTGTTGAATGCCTTTATTTCCACCACAGACTTTGGGGGATAATTCTGTAGTATGATCTAAGAGATAGTCGTTTCTTGTACCAATACTGCAACTAACTTGGTGGATGAAATTGTTCTAATTTCCCTGTCCCCACATTTGCTCATATGTAGAATAAGTATTTTGGACTAGATTGCCTGCAAACAAAAGTTCTTCCAGTTTGAATTTTGTGCAATTTTATGAGAATGTTATTTTGAAGCATCCAATATCAATATTTGGCAATTTCCCAAAATGTTTTGTAATGACCAATGTTGATATTCCACATCCTAGAGTAAGGGAGTCATTTTCAGCAGTATATATCCTTCAAAAGTAGCCCAGGTTGATACAGCTTGCCACCTCTTTCAATTTATCTTTTTAGTCACTGATTAATTTTCAAATATCAAAAGATTATGTGAGAAACTCCCATGATACTACTTAACTTACTTTGACAGATTCTGAATGCCTTAATATTGGGGCCTTGTTTACTACCGAATAGCATTTTCTGAAACAGTTAATATTTTCACCTCCCCATTATATATTCTAGAGAAAATAATTCATGTGCCACTGATTTACACCAATTGATCAAAGCATTTCAGGCTCATGAAAACTTTTTAAACAATTTTAAAAGTGCTTAGTCTCTTTTTAAACCATTCTTAAAAGAAATAAACAAATTTAATTAAGAATAAATTAATGAAAACCAGACTTTTCTAGTAGTAAAATCTTTTATTTTGATCCACAATTTGTCCTAATAAGTTTTAAACAAACCCAACTTGTAGCCAAATTTAGCCAATTCCTTCCAAAATTATTCTATTTTGGGGGATACCAAATATCCAAGCCATGACACAGACATAACACAGGCCTTTGTATCTTTTAAGTCTCCATTGCTTTGTCTGCAAAATGACTGAGGAAAATTTTGATGAATTGCTATTCTTCATTCATTGTTAAACGTCAACCAAGTCATCTATGAACCTAAATTTCTTGGAGGTTGTAATCCAATTTTAATCTGTATTTTTGCAAAGGGTATAATTCAGGAGTTCTGGCAGGAGTTCTCAAGTTAGAAGTCAGAGGAGACCCCTACTTTCCTCGTAGTCAAGTTCTTGAATCAGAAAGTTAACAACTTTGGCTTTCCAATAGTCTTTCATTTTTAACAATATTCCCACTCTCAACAGAATGTTCCACAAAATTTGTAAATCACTCTAGGGAAATGTCCAAAGAGTTTCAAAATATGAACAGCTGTGAGCTACCTAAACCATCCATCTTGCCAAGAAATTGCTACTCCAGAGATGAAGAAATAAACAATTACCATTTTCTGAAAATATCTGCCACTGTTCAATGAGAAGGTGTTTAAAATTGTAAAGCTAAATAAATGTTAGAAAATTTTAAGCTGTTTATATATTGTTTACTTTTTCACAAGCTATATACACATAGTCATTTAATTAGTGAGAAGATCTTCAAAATCCAGTCATCCACAGCTTCCCTCATCTCTACTATCTGTCAATGAACAGTCAGACACAAATGAAGAAGAATGGAAGAAAAAAAAAATAACACCACCAAATCAGATATACAAAGAACATAAGATCTGGATTCAAATCAACTTGAATTAGAGCTAACAGGCTGTTTTAGTCCATTTTTGTTTCTGTGACCCAAGAACCTGACATTTAAAGGAGGAAAAGTTTATTTGGCTTACAGTTTTAGAGGTCTCAGTCCATAGAGGGCTGACTTCATAGCTCTGGACCGCAGGTGAGGCAGAACACCATGGGAGATGGGTGTGGAGGAGGAAAGCACCTCAGGACATGGCAAGAAACAGAAAGGGAGTTTTGTACACCAGAGACAAAATATAAATTCCAAACGTATTTGGAATACCTCCTCCAGTCATATCCTACCTATCTGAATTCAGTTAACACCCACTTAATCTACATCAATGGATTAATCCACTGATTAGGTTATAGTTCTTATCATCCAATCATTTCACTTCTGAATGTTCTTACATTGTCTCACACAGGAGCTTCTGGGGGATACCAAATATCCAAGCCATAACACAGGCCTTTGTATCTTTTAAATCTCCCTTGCTTTGTCTGCAAAATGACTCAGAAAAAAAAACCCTAGCAACACATCTGGGAAGTGCTTAGCATGCTGTCCACTACTTCCCAGGCTATTGATGAAATGATAACTGTTGCTATTACAAGTTATTGAATGCTTGCTTAATAGTTTGAAATTTTAGAATAGTATCTTTAAACTATAACAATCACTACTCAATCTAAGCAATTAAAAGTTAAAGTAGAAAATTTAGACAATTTTTATTTATTAAGATAATTTTACAAAATGAGAAATGGGAATATGTATGAAGTTTTATTCTTAACAAGATTAGCTGAAGAAAATGTAAAAAAAAATTATGCATTAGAGAATTAAAACATTTTATATTTCCTTTTGGGAAATTTGCCTAAGAAGTAGTAGCAACATTTTTTGCGGGGATGGGTACTGAGGATTGAACTCAGGGACATGGGACCACTAAGCCACATCCCCAGCCCTATTTTGTATTTTATTTAGGGACAGCGTCTCAGGGAGTTGCTTAGCACCTTGCTTTTTCTGAGGCTGGCTTTGAACTCAAGATCCTCCTATCTCAGCCTCCCAAGATGCTGGATTACAGGCTTGTGCCACTGTGCCTGGCATAACATTTTTAATATGAAAAAAATAATAATAAAGGCAAAAAAATAGGTGAACTGTTCTTTTAATGTTTCTAATGAACCTATGCAAAATTTATTTTAAAACACTTAAATGTGTTCCATGTTTCTAAAATATCTTTTTAAATTAGGAATTGAAACTAGGGGTGTTTTACCACTGAGCTACATCCCCAGTCTTTTTTATTTTAGTATTATTTTTTTAAATTTGGGACAGGGTCTTACTAAATTGCAGGGACTGGCCTCAAACTCAGGATCCTCCTGCCTCAGACTCCCAAGTTGCCCAGTTCTAAAAGAATTTTAATGTTTGAAAAATGACCTCTGAAGCACGAATCAATGATTGGGAGAGAGTCAAACTAAAAAGCTTCTTCTCAGCAAAGGAAACAATCAGCAATGTGAAGAGAGAGCCTTCAGAGTGGGAGAAAATCTTTGCCACACACACTTCGGACAGAGCACTAATCTCCAGAATCTACCAAGTACTCAAAAATCTTTACACTAAGAACACCAATAACCCAATCAATAAATGGGCCAAGGAAATGAACAACAGGTGTTGGCGAGGTTGTGGGGAAAAGGGTACACTCTTACATTGCTGGTGGGAGTGCAAGTTGGTGCAGCCACTCTGGAAAGCAGTGTGGAGATTCCTTAGAAAACTTGGAATGGATCCACCATTTGACCCTGATATCCCACTCCTTGGCCTATACCCAAAGGACTTAAAATCAGATTACTACAGTGATGCAGCCACATCAATGTTCATAGCTGCTCAATTCACAATAGCTAGATTATGGAATCAACCTAGATGCCCTTCAGTAGATGAATGGATAAAGAAACTGTGGTATATATACACAATGGAATATTACTCAGCCATAAAGAAGAATAAAATTATGGCATTTGTAGGTAAATGGATGATGTTGGAGACTGTTATGCTAAGTGAGATCAGCCAATCCCAAAAATCCAAAAGCCGAATGGTCTCTCTGATAAATGAATGATGATGCATAATGCGAGGGGGAAGGGTGGCAAGAATGGAGGTAGGAGAGATAGCATAGAGGGAAGGGAGGGGTGGGGGTGGGGTGGGGGTTAAAAATAATAGCAGAATGTGTGACAGATACCATTGCCCTGTGTACATGCATGAACGCACAGATGGTGTGACTCTACTTTGTGTACAACCAGTGAAACAATAGCTGTACTCCATTTGTGTTCAATGAATCAATAAGTAAATAAAAAATAAAGAAAGAAAGAAAGAAAAAAGAAAAAAAAGAAAAATGACCTCTGTTTCTTGTGCCATCTTCCCAAATATTCTGAAGCTTTTTCTGTTCATGTATGAATAATATAGGAAACCAGGATACAAAATAGAAAACTAGTCAAGTGAGTGTTGATGTTTTAACAACATTGCACTGTTTTCTTATTGGCTAATACTGACTACTTTCCTTTTCTCAATGTGATATTTTCCACCTGAAGCCCCCAAAACCTTATTATCTGGTTTATCATCTATATAATTTTCTTCTAAAAGTACCTGAAATAGTTTGCCATACTCAATATTTTTTAAAATAATGGGATATGAGTAGTAGCATGTTGTAAAAGACAGGTTTAGTCACTCAATGTTTTACAAACAAGTATCAGTTCTCCTAGTTCCTAATTGTGTCAACTCTCTAAAATTCCGTTCCCTCACCAGAAAAATGAAAATACGACTTTCACAGAATTAAATAAAGAAAATACATAAATCATATAGCATATTTCTGGAAAAATACCAGTCATCAACATTATTACATTCTGCCTCAACTTCTCTTAAAATAAAACAGACCCAACATTTGTACTAGATATTATTAGATACTTAAAATACACTAATATAATACACAATTGAAATCTTTTTTGTGCTTCCATTTAATTAATCCAAATAGTAGAAAGTATTCTGACTGTATCGTTTTTATTTTCTGAATGACAAGTACCATTAGAAATTAATTTTAAGAATATCACACATAAGGGACTGTGATTAACACTGTGGACATTAACTTCAACTAAGACATTAAAATATTTCTCCAGAAAAGTTTTTGTACTTACTTCCTTACCCCAATCCTACCTAGCTTAACCAGAATAAAGTATGCTCTTAAAACATGCTTTAGATTATATGAC
Source organism: Glaucomys volans (assembly GCA_020662805.1). Taxonomy (NCBI): domain Eukaryota; kingdom Metazoa; phylum Chordata; class Mammalia; order Rodentia; family Sciuridae; genus Glaucomys; species Glaucomys volans. The sequence goes on along the minus strand of JAJEJO010000342.1, from coordinate 550,045 downwards.
TCAGACACTAAGTAAAACAAATTCCTCACTATAGTTCACATTGCCCAACAGTCTATGTCCTCTCATTCATGTGGGACTTTTGTCTTGCTGTATGGATTTGAAGCTCCAGAAAAAATTCAGATGCAGCACTTGAACAGGTTTTGTTTACCTGTAGCAGATGTTGTTTGACACTGGATGCCCTTAGCTCCTAGTTGCCAGGAGAATAAGCTGTTAGCAGCTTTCATCTGTCATATATATTGCAAAATACCAAGCCATTTTTCTTTGTATCTTTAAGTTTACACCATGTTTTACCAGTTAACTATTGTTTGCCTTTTCAATATTTTGTGAAGTACCTATTTTCACTGTAAATAAGCTGATGTTTTAATTATATAGTCAACAATAAATACCATCTATAGTAACTCTAGCTATAAAATGCATTGAAATGTTTTCTTGGACTTCTTCCCTACTTGTTGGGATTTTCTTATTATAGAAAAAGATAATTTAATTTTTATTCCTATTAGAGAGCAACACTTTGCAATTTGAGAATATTTGACACTAGATGGCAGGATGAGACTGTATATACCCAACTCCTCAAAGCTAAGTATAACAAGGATTTGACACTTTCTCAAAGGTCTTAAGACTTTTCTGAGGCAAACACATACCATTATTCTTTCATATATGTATCATATGTAGTTATGCATTCTTTGATATTTAAAACTCACATTGTCTAAAATAAAATTAATAAAATGTAAGATAGAGTTGGTGTTAAATGGTATGAATGAATTTTTGAATAAAATAGAGAAAAATACAAATGGCTAATACTTTCACAAGTTATATAAATACTATGACAATAGTTAAATAAAATTATTACTTTGGAACAAGATTAATACCATTTGACATCTTTTGAATCTAAGGGGTAAATTATTAAAGAAAACTAGGACTTGGTCAATTAAATGCTACTTCAGTGAAGATGTTAAATGCAAATTTAAATCAACCTTTTGTCTTCAAAAGCAAGATCAACATACAACAAATAAGAGGCATTTCAAAACCAATTCACAGAAAATTCAAACCCAGAGATAAAAAAGCATTTTTTAAAATGTGAACTGAAACTATCCTAGAAATAGGAAGAATTACTTTAAATTGTACTGGCAAAGGAGATTAAAGTCTTCAGAGATGAATTACTCACTCACCCTAAGCTCTTATTTACTACTTGTCAGAAGGGGTATAGATGGACTAAGGTGACCATATACATACTTTTGTCCAAACCAGAACACTTTTGAGCATGAAAGTACAAATTGGGACTACCTTATGAACCAAGATTAACAGTCACCCCCCCCCAAGAGTGTTTAATCTCAGAAAGCCCATTTAAAGTAAGCATTTAAAATTTTGTTGCATTTAAACTCCATTTTAATTGGTCTATTACATATTTCATTTGCTGGTATAGTTCTTTATTAAACCAATAGTCAACTTTCAAACATTCAGAATATCTATATGCTGATTTCCCCAGAGAACACATACTCATCAGAAATTAACAAGAAACATTTTTTAAAAAAAATAGGCAATAGTTAATCAATTTTTGATGTTACTTGACTCTGTTGAAGAACCACATGACATACTAAAATAAATACTACATATAGACAAGTAGAAGAGTTCTATTTATCTACATATGGACTGAATATATTGATTTTCCCCCTTCCTTCCTTCCTTCCTTCCTTCCTTCCTTCCTTCCTTCCTTCCTTCTTTCATTCTTTTCTTCCTTCCTTCCTTTCTTGTACTGGGATTGAATCTAGAGGTACTTTATCACTGAGTTATATCCCTAGCCCTTTCTAAATTTTATTTTTCAAGACCAAGTCTCACTATGTTGCTAAGGCTGACTTGAACTTGAGATTCTCTTGGCTCAGCCTCCCACATCACTGATTACAGATGTTCACTACTGGGCCTGGTTGAACTGCATATTTCAAATTATTACTTCATAGTGAATATTTATTATTTTTCTTAAAACGATAAGTTGTATACATAATTAAAGTGAAAATCAGCACTTTGATTTTAGTAATAGACAAAAGAACAGTTACTTTCAATGATCCAACCATTAGATACAGATTCTTTACCAAATGCAATTAATTTAGCTTTGTTTTGAGAAATAACTTGGAAAACTGCTAATATCAATTGATAGGTAAAATGCTAAAAGATCAGGCCAACTTGTTTCCTAGCTAGAATAATTTTTTGATGTAAAAATTATAAGAGTTATGTGTTTCTCTTCAAATCACTTTGGTGTGTGTGTGTGTGTTGTTTGGTATTGAACTCTGGGCCTTGTATAAGCTAGGCAAACTCTACCATCAAGCTACTCTTCAGTCCTATTGTTGAATTTTTAATAAGGCAAGGTATACATATTTTATTAAGTGCATTAGTTATCCCAATGTAAGTAATGACTTTCAGACTATTTAGAACATAAACAAATTATTAACTCACAAAAGTATAACCCCAAACCTTAGTAACAATTCTGGTTTAAATGCTTTCTTTAACTTCTTATTCTTGCATGTTCACAGGGATGCTCTGCTCTTTCCATAATATATTTCATGTGGAAGTGTTTCATTTTTATTTTTGTTTTGGTTTGCTTGTTTTCACATAATTATGCCATATGGATCAAAGTAAGTGGTTAGCTTAGTCAATAGAAAACTAAGTTATCAAACCACATTTTTGGTTTAATTTGATTAATTATATCAATGCAAACAGTAATCCAGAGATTATGAGTTAGCGTCCTTCTGACTGTAAGGCAAAGTGCATTTCACGTGGTAGCCTGCATTCCCTATTGGAGAATGATGGCACTTGTAGGTATATGTAGGACAATGAGTATAGGCATAAATTCTGTGCATGGGATTCTGAAATGGAAACATGATTGTTGTGTGCAAAATTCTTCACTTTTACAGGAAACCTTATTGACAGTTCTCTGCATGGCTACACTAAGACTCTGTTGGTAGCATCAGTTGCTAATTGCAGAGAATCTGGTACTTGATTCCTCATGTGCCTGTCAACTATGCTGTAAATGACTAAATAGCAGGACATATTCTGTTTTTCCTCAACTTCCTAAAACACAACTAGTACAGGGTCTAGCTCAAAATACAGGTTCAGTCACCTCTTATTAAATTATTTCAAGTGGCTTCAGTGTGTTCTGGGAAAATATTATAATATATATACTATATATATTATATTATAATAATATATAGTACTATATATATTATATTATAATATATATAGTATATATATTACATGTAGTATATATATATATACTACATGAAACTGAATTAATGTATTACCTAATGTCTCATTGGCTCAGAATCACTGCATTGATCATAGAAATATTTTCTCTTAGTTCTGCCAGCTTTTCAAATACTAGTCATGTTTATGTGTATATATGAAAAGTGTTCTACATGCCTCTTTTCACTTTCCCCTACCTAACTTGGTATATGCAAATGAACTTTCTGAAAATCCTCCTACCATTATTTTTTCTGAAGTTTGTAAAATGCCAGCTTTTAATGATCTGATTATTGAGATGTCATTTTCTTGTTGTTTCTAAGAAGGCATATGGATGATATTGACAGAAATTTATCCAAGAGTCTTCATGGAGTACATTGAGAATAGCACTTGATAAATAGTAGAGGAGAAAGAGCATTGGATTACAAATCTTAACAACATAAGCTCTAAGCATGGATTTTACATTAGACATTGCTGCTGTTGGGAAAATACAATGAATGAACAAAAAATATTACTGATTTCACATATTTACTGGAAAATTATTTTAGCTTTTAAAAAACAATTTCTAAAACTACACATTGATCTCTTTGCAGGAGTTCAGATATTATACTTGCTGTGGAAGATGCAAAAACATGGACTATGATCACGTGGATGTTAAAACCTAGTATTTGATGTTGCTGTGAATCTTAATGTGGGAATACCAAGCCCATAAGACTTTGTCAAGACCACACCAGAAAGGATCAGACCCAGTACTGAAATTTCGTGTCTCTTAGTCCAACCCCAGTGCTTCCTACTTCTTTCTTAGTGGTTCCCTGAGCAGTGTGCTAGCACCACATCAGAGCACACTAAAGCTTACACCCAGGATTATCCACATTGGTTTTCTGATTGAGGAGTCATGGTGGTGTCAATAATGATTCATAGCTTGACTTTTCTACTCATTGACTGAGGAAAACAGCGCAAAAAGAAGTATAGTTCAATGATTCTCCAAAGCCAAGCAAAACTAAGTTCTTATCTCAAAATATAATACTCTATAACATGGTAATTTAACTTATCTGATTATTTTTTATATCCCAGTGTCCAAATTAGCAGCATAAACTCAATTTCCTGAAAGTCTTATCTCTTAGCTATAATTGATAGCAATTATCAATTATATGTCCTGTTTTCACATGTATTTATGATCACACTGGCAAAAAAAAAATTAGCAGATTCTGTAATAATTTTCTCCCATGGATCCAGGTAACAAAAATGTCAACAAGAACACTTCATTTCAGAAACATGATGTTCTTTAATTTTGGTTGTCTTTGCTTCCATTCTTAGTCTACAAGGAGTCTGGGTACCCCATTTGATCCTTAATTGCAGCAACTTTCCTACTTTTCTGTTCCTCTGATCTCAAGTAAATAAAATTTGAATGATCATAATAGCATCATAGCATCAAATTTCTAAATATTATAAAATTTGTTAATTCAAAATCTTAGAGATGGAAAGGAGTTTTTCTATTATTCAATCCATCTTTTCATGTTTATAGATGATAAAGATGCCAAGATTAATTGACTTTTAGTACTGTTTGGGCTTTAGGAATTATAATTATTGTTTAATCTTATACTTGATTATATTATAAAAAATGACAAGTGCATTTCAAGTTCACAACTTTCTTCCCAGATCTTATTCAACAATTTATTAAACAGATTCAGGGCACAATTATATTTAGGATAAAATTTTTCTTAAAAATTAAATTCTTTATTTATTTTGTATTATTTATAATATTATATGATAAAACATCCATATTTTCTTCAAAGCTATTTTAAAGTTTAAAAATTATAATTTTTCTATTACAGACAATAATGATATAGCAAATATTTTAAAGTATGTGCAATTATTTTAAAATAATTCTGAAAAAGTCATTTTATCTAGTATTTACATATATATATATGGAAAAAATAAGGCATACTATACACACATTGGTTTTATGATATGTGCATTTACTTCATGAAAAAAGTTTTTAAAAGTTTAAAAAGCTGCAAGATTAAATTTCTGGATATAATTGGGGAATATTGAGGAGTAAGAATTGCTTACTAGGGCTCCAAATTAGTGAATTGGATCACAGAATTAATTCTGATGAATGTAGGGTTTTTTTCCCATGTTTACTTATGAAGAAAGATGTCTTAGATAGAAGTTTTATCTTGGATGCTTTGTAAACTCTAATTCAGTCTAGAAACTCTCTCTCTCTCTCTCTCTCACACACACACACACACACACACACACACACACACACTCCTAACTCCTTTGATTCTTTTATATTCAGATTTCCTTCAAATCACAGGCAGCTTTGTTTGGCAAGTTCTAACAGAACTCACTCAAGGTGAAAGCCAGCCAGCTTTTGCTGGTAACAATGTATTCATACAACATATGATCTCTGTCTGTTCAGGCTGCTTCTTGCTCTTGTCTCAGCAAAGAAAGGAGTGCTGCTCCTTTCCTGGGGTATGCTATTTGAGAAAGAAAGTAACCTAACACTAACTGCAGGCGGGGTCAGAGTGATGTAACAGGAAGCTCTGATGTTTCCCTTCTGCTGCTGATCACTTACAATCTGACAACACTTCCAATCTACTCAGAACAACCCCTCTCTCTCCAGCAGAGAGTGTCACCTCCTGCCTTGGGACCATCAGGCTGTGCTAACCAGAGCTCACCCTGCCTGCAGGATCACATTGCAAGGCTTTCACTCTTTCTCACCTTGCCTGGGGGTAAATCTCTTCTGCGGAATCTCAGAAAATCAAATTCCATCCTGAGGCTATTTCACCAAGAATTTCCTTAGGAGCTGTGCGGGGTAAGTGCATTATTCAACATAAATATATTTATTCTGAGTAGTGTTCTCATGTAGTTTCACAATGTTTCTACCAAGAATTTACTGTGGCATTGAAATAATGTTGAAACTCTTTCATTTATTTCACATGTTAGGGAAACCACAGCATATTAACCAAAAGTGCATAGAAAATCTATTACCACTGCATATTGTTATTTACAGAGATACTCTAGAAAATAAATTTACCAAATAATAAAAATCTAAGTGGATTAAAAGGCATATTTCTGAACAAATACCTTGTTCAGGGAACAATGCCTTTTAAAATTAGCTCTACTATGAACTGAACTTGAATCATGACAGCTGGAAAACATTTCTCCCCCAGGAAGGGTCTTTAAACTTTCCATATAATCAGAGATCTAAGAAAGGGGCAAAAGAGTAACTACCCATGGGGTGAGTCCCACTCTATGCTTAAACACCAGGTGGAGTTAAAAGTAATCAATTTGGATTCATTATATTTACCTTCTATTTGCCTTTCACTGCTATTTAAACATGTATCTCTAAGTATTGAACTAATGGAATTTTCATTGTTCGTTGTTGCCAGATGTGTTTAAATCTCTTTTGCTAACCCTAAACTGTTTCTGTTGTATTTGGATCAAGGGAGAATTGCAAAGGGGGAAAAAAAGCACCCTAGCATTAATTAAATGTAGATATTAATTCTTAATTTTAAAACACTTTAAGAGAACTTGACCGGTATTCCTCTATAAGATTTTGGGGGGAGGGCAGGATATCAAGATATCCGTGGATAAAGAAGCATAACAGAGTTTTTCCAAATGAATTTATTAGGTCATTAAACAGAGAATTAAATTATGTATTAAAAAAAGAACTTCCAGAATAAAACTTACTGAAATGTTGAGATGAAACATCTGTTAATGCTCTTTCCAACAGTACAGACTGTCCTGGACAATTTAAGAAACTAATGTCTATGTAGTAAGTTGTTGGTATAGAGATTCCACAAATTTGTTGAGAAAGAAAGTGAGATGTCAAATTTGGGACTCAATTATGTTGATTAGCATATTTTTAAGTAATATGTGTTCTTACCTTAGTGAAATTATGCTCCACAAGATGTCCTTCACTGGAAGCATCCTGGGCTCAATCACTCATAGTCTGGCACAGTAAGAGTAGACAATAGATTCATCCTGACTAACTTCTTGATGACTTTTAACTTTATTTTCCCACAGATTTCTCAACATCATGGAATCTTTAATTAATTTTATATTTATGATTTCTAAAAGTATTGTGGCTGATTTCTCTTTTCAGTCTTTAATTCTACTATAAAGTTCCCTGACACATGTGAAGAAATGGGAAAAGTGTTTTTAGAATATGATTTTGTAGCCTTTAGATAATTAGAAAAAGAACTGAAAACAACACATGAAATAACCCAATGTTAGTGGTTAGTAACTAAAATTAAAACAGCATTATTTTAAGTCTGATTATATTCTTAAAAGGTGGTATTACATTAAAACTATATTTTACAATGAGTAACTCCTCAAACTTTTCTAATAATTATTTAACTACTAGCTCCAAACACATAATGGCCCTGCATAATTTAATTAAGTATTCATATCTATACTAATAGTATAGTCATAATCTTTGCTATCCAAAATATTATTGAAAAACATAGGCAATGAATATTGAAGGTCATTAGGAAAAGACTTATTATTTGAGTAAATAACTGCAAGTTTAAAATAAGCATTCATATTTTCATATAATAAATTTTAGTTTTTTTTAACTGAATGTCAGAGTATCAGTGCATGCTTTTATCCATAAAGTTAATTTACTTTTCTAGATGGTATTTTCCAATGGCATCACAAAATCAATGCATAGTCTTCTACCAGTTCTAAATATGTAAAATGAAGCACAGAATTGAGACATTATACCGTAACAAGAGCTGAAATAGGTTTAAACTAAATATTCTGTTTTTGAAAGAGATAGGCTTTGCTTATTGTTTCAAGATCTTTTTTTCTAATGTACTTTATCACATGCCAAAGTATTATTTTATAAGTTAAAATATCAAGATTCATTCACTTTGAAAGAAAGCAGAAAACAGAAAAATATGAAAAAAATTATAACTTGATCTGAACTTCTAAAATTATTTTAAATGAATGACCAAGGTATGTGCACTTTACTCATTGGTGGTTTCTAAAAACTATATTCAGGTTTAAATGGAGTCTACATCTTAGCTTATTTACAAAACATTTACATGCACTTGTGTATATTACACTATTATTTTAATGCAAATTGGAAAGAAATGTCAGTAAAAAATTAAAAATACTATTAAGACAAAAGATTACTTTAGATGCTTCATATTGAAGTCAAAAATTTATTCGATAAATACAAAACTAACTGAATGTTAGCTAACAACATTATTACACACTTCTAACTTAGATCATATTTGGAAACCATATAGCAATAATTTGTTATCAATTTTACCTCTATGTTTAAATTTTGATAGTAATAATTTTTGTGGATTATTTCAGACCTTTACAGAAAATTAACATAATTTTGTAGGATCGAAATAGTTACTCACTAAACAAAACTTATGTCATACTTTATGACTTTGAATGGTTCTTAGAAAAAATAATTCTGCTTTCAGAGATGTAATGACTGTGATGTCAAGTTTTCAGAATACAAATATATTCAAATAACATTTTTGTAGTCTTTAGCTTTTCTTATCTTTGTTTAGAATTGAAGATGCTTTAGACCCATAACATAACCATATTATTGCAACAGTTTTAATGAAAAACACTCAGAAAATCAAGTTTGTGGTACGCCTTAGTTCTTGACTTCATCAGAATGTTAGAGAATGCACTTAATAAGATGAATGAATAGAACACAGTTATTTAAAACATTTCTCTGTATCTGGTGTCTGTGCGTAAATTACAAACCATAATTTTTCAGGAATATTCTCTTTTTCTACCAAAGTACTTGTACTATGCATATTATTGAATTATGTCAAGAAATCTTCTCATTTAATATATGAAAACTTTCTGATGCAATTGTGTAAAAATAAATATTTAAAAGAAATATAAGTTCTGCATACTAGCCAAATACCTCAGTTCCTTCCCATTTACTCACATGGATGCCATTCCACCCAAATTCTTTCATCAATAACAGTTACACAACTCAAAGATACCTAGATGGTTTTCACACCATAATTTTAGTTTATCTACTTCTAAATTGGCATGGAATTTTGAAAGATATATCATTTCAGCATAAAATTGAAAAGATAACAGGTAGGATACAACTAATAGTAAAATTTGGGATATAAATGTGAAGCAAGCATGATTTAGGAAAAAAGAACATTTAGATAAAATATGTGCTAATTGAATCATTAAAACTCATTATACTAATAGGAAATATAATTGTATGTCCATAGTAATTCCAATTTGAGCAAAAAGTTCTTAATAAATTTAAATGATAATTTTTCATGTCTAATTAGGATTATAATTTTTTGTTAGATCAGTTTAGATCAAATAATCTCTGTTTCATATTTAAGTGATCTTAACATTGTTATTTTACTTTGAATTTAATAATCTGTCTTATTGAAAAAGAAGAACTGTATTTAATTTTAAGGACACAAAAAATCTTACTCTTTATTATTAAAAAATAAAATATCTCTGGATGTGAACTGAGTAAGGATATTTTTCCTCCACTACTGGATAGAATTACTATCAGAGTATAAGTCATAAATATTTTCCTAGAACATGTATCTTCTGTATTTTTCTTCAAATAGTTTCTTAACAGACAGTTTTATACAAAACCAACATGCTGATATATTATTGTTGGCAAAAATGGTCAAAATTATGCATTTTTTAATGTAAAACAAACTTTATCTTTTTAGCCTGCCATGATTTTAATTAAGTGTATTCCTTTTATATCTTTTTATCAATTAAAAGGACAAAAATCTCAACCCAACATAAGCCAAAGTAAATAAATAATAAATAACATCTATGATAGTGAGGTTATAATTTTTTATTTTATTAAGATGGTTGGATAAAGCCCAATTTTCAGAGAACCTTTATTCCCATTATAAAAGATCTTTATATGGTATAAACTTTTATTACAAACCTGTCATCATTTCTCTATTCATATTTATCTTAATGTGAGCTCCATTGTAGTGATTTCTATGTGTATCATTGTGAATTCAAGATTAGTGATATGGTAATATGGCAACTGAATGGTTTAGAAGAGTGCTCCTCTCATTCCATCTTAGTCACATGAAAGATCAATAGCACATTCTTGAACACTTAACTTTGGTTTTATCAATTAAAACTTATATAAATGTCTTAATTCAATTACTGATTTCAAAACTTTCACGAATGAGTCCAATTTGAACCCATGTTCGTTAATCAACCTAAAACCAATTACTATGGAGATATTTTGCCTATAAACTTCAATTTTGCCTCCATTCTAAGGTAAATTTGAGGGGAAAATTGGAACTTTGGTAAGTGTCATAAAAGAATATATTGCTTTTTAATAGGAAATGAGGATTTTAAAGTATCATGAATACAATACTATAATTTTTTTCATAATTCTCTAGTTTTTTTTATTATGGGAGGCTTACTTTGACTTAATTAATAGAAACCTAATATTAGAGTAACATGTTTAATGTTTTATAAATATATCTGCATGTCTCTTTTAAAAATTTATTTCAATTATTTTTTCTTTTTGGTTTTAAGTGTTTTCTAAAAATATGCCAATATATATTATTAGAGGAAAGAAAAACTTACTTTTGTTTTAGAAATTCAGGTATGTGTTATTTACCAAAGTATAGCCTACTGGACTTTGGGTTTAGATCATTCCAATTTGAACCCCAAATTCACCACTTAATAGCTCCCCTTTCACATATACAAATGTAAGTGATAATTATTCTGCTTTATAAGATTTTGTATGCAATGCATGAAATCATGCAAGAAACATGTTTAGTAGAGCACTTAGCAATTAGTAGGTATCAATAAATTTTAGTAATCTCCTAATACTTTTATGAATAAGACTGGGGCTGTAATTTTTTTCTATGCAAAAGTTTATTCCCAAAAACCAACACAAAGAAATTAGAATACAATCTATTCATAAGACAAAGAGTGAACAAGTGTGGTTTCTAACTACAGATTCAGAATGGTTATCCTTTTCCTATGATATAAAACATGCCAATACATGATCAAACTGATGCTGTTAATTACTATTTCTACAGAAATTAAGCATTTAGAAAGTACCTTCATATTGACAATTTTAGATGGTATATTATGCAGAAATTATTGTTTTTCTTACTTGTATGCATAAAATCCAATGAAGCACCTGCTCAAAGTCAAGCATCATGGGCAAAACTCTGGTTTTAACCTAGCCTACTAACTCTAAATTCTAAACATTTTGTACAACTGTTGTCTATTTTCTATTAGACCTCTCATTACTGTTGTTATATGAAGCCATTTACTGATACTGATTCACCAAATTTAATCTTTGTTAACACAAGAGTTAATTTTATTTAACTTATTTGAATTTAGTATTAAATAGTATATTAGATGCAAATTTAGAAGGGTGACAAGACATTTATGTTGTGAGTACTGTAACAGCTGTGGAAGCTCAAAATAAAAACAATGGAATGATCCAATAAACTCATTTTTAGAGTTCCAAGTTTTTCTTGGATCTTTCTTTCTTTCTTTCTTTCTTTCTTTCTTTCTTTCTTTCTTTCTTCTTCTTTTTTTTTTGATAAAAATGTCTTTATTAAAGGTACTTCTTGCTTCTTACTACTGCCTAGTGGTAAACACATATTTTCTTATTTATTATTTTCCAAAAACCTAAAGAAAAAGTACATGTGCAATAGAATAACAAATGCACAGTTAGGTTTGGAAGACAATTTACTCTAAGTATTTGTTTTTAAATATTTATAAATTTGATTCACTTGGGAATGTAATGAAAACTATAAATTCTTTCTCAAGACATGACAAACTAATTACATTCAGAGACACTCACATTTTGTGGATAGTTGCATGAGTTTCATGGAATCTTCCTTTTTGATGGATCTGCATGTTTTCCTGCATCTCATTCATATAGGGCTTTTCAAATTGCTCTTTCTCTAACTACATTAATATCTGTCATCATTCTGACTTCTGTTTCTGTTACAATTTAATTCTGTCAGAGAATACCTATATTTTAACTCATATGATTATGCAGTTATTTCTATTCAAAGATGCTAGGATTAAACAGCATGACATTTATAATAGGTTCAAGTTAAGGAAATCATCTCTGTTAAAGTATGAAAGATTAGATTATGTTAGAACCAATGGAAAAGATATTTCAGAATATCTTAACCAAGGTTTTTAAATGTTTGTTCAAAATAGTAAAAAGAGAAAATATCTGATTGATCAATTGTTGACACTTGATAAAACACTCTAGTTAATACACAGGCTACTGGTCTTAGGACAAGATGAAAAAGTAGAGTGGCAGACAGCAGCATGGACTGAATTCCCACCTGGATTTGCACTCTTTGCATGCACCCTGGAGGGAGGTGATGCCCTCTAGAGCAGAGGCTGGTCCTGGTTATTTCACCAGCAGTGAAGGGCCAGGAACATCACAAGTGCTTGTGAAACTGAGACTCATTCTCATAAACTCTTTGTTAGTTTTGGCATATTTATTTTGAAGGATGAAGGTTGGATGGAATCTGGTTCATTAAATATGAATATATATTAATTTGATGATTGAAAAGACAGTCTCTTCTGATAATTTTCAAAATGAAAATATGGAACACAGTCTGGTAAATCCTTTCGGCAATTATAAAATTAAGGAACATAGTTATTGTTAGGAATTAAATTAATTAAAAATGAAATATATTGAGAAAAATTATTTTGAAGATTTCAATGTTGTTTGGATATTACAGACTTCCATATTTGATCTTATCTCATTTGAAGGCATTTCTATTCAAGTTAATGTAGCCAGACATTATTCAAAGCTTTGTTCTTGGGAAAATCACTTTGTAACCACATTCATTTTGTTTTAATAATTAACAATTTCTTATCATTAAATTGATATGTGCATATTTAACAAACCAGATTCTATCCAGCCTATTTGGTTCAAAATTTATGTATCAAAATTGACAATGAGTTTATATTTGAGTTTTGATATAACAAAAGTATCCTTTAAAAACATCCAGTAAGTGTATAATTTTTCAGACAAACCTTGAAAGCTGTTTGTTCACTGAGTTCTCAACACCCTCAACTCCAGTACTATTAAGTCTACATGTTCAATACATTTGAGGTTACACGCAGCTGCTGAAGCTAGAGACCTTGATATGTTTATAAAAATCTCTTTAATAGACTCCTAGTTAGAAATAGAGGCTCCAGCTCAGCATGTCTTGAAATGACATGTACCTTAAAAGAGAATAAAAATGTTAGCTCTTTACACTTGGGCAGCACTCAGTTCTAATTACCCCAAATACTTTAGACTTCAGATATTGTCCTCCATTGTTGTCTACATTTTCTTTTCAGAAATAATAAACAGTTAATATAGCATACAAACTTTTCTACCTGAATTTCTATCACAGTGCATCAAACTGACTGTGAAAAATTATTTGGAATAAAATAAATTTTCAATAAGCAACAAAGATCATTGTGTGTCACCTCACTTACATAAGAGTATAACCAAAACCCAATTTTAAAGGACTACAATAGATGTCAGTAAGGGAGAACAAATTTGAATGAAGTAGCTGAGTATACTTCCAAGTTTATCCTGCTGCCCTTCTCTACTATTCATCACATATGTATCATTCTAGCATTTGAATAAGAAAAAAATTCTAATCTTCCTCATTCATGGGCTTGTACTTCCTAGATTACAAATATTAGAGTCTCTTCTTCCTCTTTGTTGAGTTCCTCAGATCTAGACAAATTTCCTTCTTGCTAGGACTTCTGATATAAATAGGTACAGATTTAAAGGAAGGTAAGCATATTATCTAAAAGAGGTTTCTTTGAGTAAGCATGAAATATTCCTCTCATAGAGATCAGCATATCTATTCACCTCCCCACAGTGTTGCCCAGGTATAACCATCTCCACAGTGCGCTTACACCACCCACTATTTAAAATCAGCCTACGCTGGCACTGCCACAATCCTCTTGCCCTCTTCATGGATTTTAGTTTGTCCTAAATTCTTTTTATAATGCTAATGAGCACCTTGCTGCAAAGCATTTACTACAATATACATATTGGTTATGTAATTACTTATTTTCTGTCCATTCCACTAACATGTAAGTGATACAGGTGTACAGGTTTCCACCTGTGTTTTTTTAAATTTATTCTAAGCGCATAGTAGGCAGGCACTTATATTAATAAACAATTAAATAAATGAATGTGTGTTTCTTTGTAGCAGTCTGTACTTCACAGACAGCTGAATATTCCCTTTGTGTTATTTTGTATGCAGCACACAATAGATGCTGCAGGTGCAATCCTGAAGGCACTAGAATCATTACACATTTCCAGATCTAAAATGCTCACAAATTGCCATTTTGTAATTCTTAGGCCAACCTGATATTTATCCTTGCAATGTCTTTGTAAGAGGGACTTTTCCAACTAGTATAAATGGCAATGTTGGTCAGTATTTTAACACAAAACATTGAAGCCCTTCCACAAATGGCCAAACAATGGCTGGAACTGGCAGAATTTCATGATGAAACTGGAAGTCTTGCCAACTGTTGCCTCCCAACAAAAGCCATGCTCCATTACGTATTGCCTACTGGATAGTAGCAAGAAGAATCTACAAAAGGAAAAACGAAAACCTTAGCAGTGGAATTGGAAGAAGTTAATCAAGTGTTTAAAATGCATATATGGTAGAAGACAAGTTCTATTTAATGAAAAGATAAGCATCTTTTTGGTGCTGATTACTAAATAATTGAAAATAATTCTAAAAAGAATGTTGTCAATGGCCTTTTATCATTGTTTAGTTTTGTAGGTTTTTAAACTTCAAGCCAAAGGACTAATTTATAAATTCAAACATACACATATATGATTAAATACAATCATGACTTGTTTGAGATTCTCCTGATGGACTTTCACAAGATGTATTTTGTGAATTGACACCACTCACAAGTTATCACAATAGACATCTTCTTTAGTAATTTAGATTCCTCTTTTTTTAAATTGAAGAACTAACTTTAATGTTTTACTTTAAAACAAATCCAAACATTCATTTATCAATATCAAATAATATAACTGTGGTAAAGTTATTATTGAAAAAAAAAGAAAACTGTGACCTATAAATAGATGTATTCTTTTTAAGAATTAGTCTATACAATTTGTTTCTTGTGTGCAAGAATTTCTGTTTGTTTTTGGCTTTTTTTTTTTTAACTAGCATATTCTAAATTCCTGTAGAGGTGTCTACATAAATATATATGGAGTAAAACAATCTAATACTGTACAGCACATATTCTTTGTCTCAAGTAGCTTAAAATAAAAAAAAGTAATTATAATTTTAAAAGAAGAGTGACAATTTCTAATGTCAGTGTATTTGGTGAAATGGTAGAAAATACATGCAAAATTAAATTTCATATAAATAAATTCTTCACAGAATTTTCAGGTCAATTACTTTACCCTTAAAATTTGAGGGCACAGATGACTAATTTCTCAGTTTGCAAAGCCTCTCCACACTCTCTCAAGCTAGTACTGGTACCTACAGTGACAAATGGGAGCTCCCAGTATTCCTGTTTAGAAAAAGGCAGTGCCAAAATATTTGTTCCCTCTCATCAAGATTCAGCACAGGAAGCAAATATTCTTGAACGCCTTCTCTAACCGAAAACTATTTGTAAGATGAATAGTCTATTATAATTGTCTAATACTAAATTAAGTGTACAAAATTCACTGTAAATTTTTAATCATTTCACTAACTATTGCAATTTGCTCCTCTTTGCATGGATTTTGTTTTAGTGGTCTTTCAGTTCTTCTGTATGCTGGCTCACCATGACTGTGTCAAGCATTCTATTCCAGGAAATTGGTAGAAGAAAGAGAGATGTGGCTAGCTAGCCTTTAACATGAAATAGGATCTTAAATTCAATTTGAAGTTCATGATTCTGCCAACAAAATTTTTTAACAATTCTCTGATAAGTCCCTTTTTAACTAATTTCTATTTATAACTCATTCTTTACTTCAGATGTTTCTAAAAAATGTTTACATGTACCACTTTTTTTCTCACATACTTTGAAGCAAATGTTTGAAAGTTTTAGACACCCTACACTTTCCTCCCTTCAAGTAAATCCTAGAACACCACATTTTATGGCAGCTGTGGTGATGGAGTCTTTGGCAGATGGCAAGGGTTAGGGCTTGGAGATTTACACACAAGTAGAAATTAAAGGAACAAGATTAGGGAATAAGGCACCAACCAGAAAAACTGAGAAGGTTTCAAAAAATTCTCACCTAGGGAATAGAAAAATTTGATTGTAAGAATAAAGTTTACTTAATAATTTTTGCTCAATTGAAAGACAATATAAAACCAAGTCAGGGCTGAAATTTGGAAGTAAAAGGAACAAAAAGGGATTGAATGGAAAAAAAAAAGAGAGAGAGGAAAAGATAAAAGAAGAGGCTACAAAAGAAGATAACCTGGTTCAATAAGACATATATTGTTTTGTTGTTAGAATAGCTAGGAAATAACCAGGCATGGTGGTGTATGCCTGTAATCCAAGCACCTAGGGAGGCTGAGGCAAGACTGCAAATTTGAGGCCAGCCTCAACAACTTAATGGACCCTGTCTCAAAGCAAAAAAGTTAATAAGGAGTGGGTATATAACTCAGTGGTAAAGCATGCCTGGGTTCAATTCCTACTAGTGCAAAAAGAAGGAAGGAAGGAAGGAAGGAAGGAAGGAAGGAAGGAAGGAAGGAAGGAGGGAGGAGGGTGTGAAGGAGGGAATAGTTAGTAAATAAAAAATTCAGTGCTGAACCACATCAATTAAGATGAGACAGTTCTCTGAGTACATGGCCATGGCCAATGAGTACTCCAAGGGGTACCACAGTCCTTATGTGAAAGTTTTTCAGCTGCTTACTCTAACATTTGGGATGAATAACTTCATCTGCTCTTTTGTTTGGGAAATGGGGTTGAGTGTTAATCCCAAGAGTCACTCCTTGTGTCAAGAGCTGAGAAGTGTTTATTAAGAAGTCATGAGAAGCAAACATCACCTCTTGGGTGGTAATCACTGCCTTCATGTTCTAAAGATTGAACCCAGTTGCTCAAGATGATAACTCTACTTTTAACTGGAAGGGTCATAGACTCTAACCACTGGCAAGGCTTAGTCTTTCAGAACAGCTTCTCAACGGTCAGCCCAGAAATTGAGCTACTTTAATCCTATCACATATAAAGGATTAAGGCTGTTTGGTAAAATGAAAATCCTTCATTCTAAACCAACCAAATCAGTCTTGAGCACACAGATGAAGGTGACACTCAAATAATCAATGGGAGCCCTAAAACAGTTTTCTCTTTACTGAACTTTGTATATTGTGAGGATAAGACATTAGGTTCAAACACACAGTGACAGAATAAACAAGTGAACAAGGCATGTGTTTAAAATTAAGTGATGGTTTTGTAAAATGACTAAGTATTCACTCTCATTGAACTACCCACAAATAATAAGACAAACGTAATACTTGCTCTTACTATTATTAGTTTGTGATTTCAGGGCTTTTTTTCCCTGTCTGAATCATTCCAATATAAAAGTCTTAGGAACTTGGTAACGATCCAGAATACAGCTTTGATCCAAACCTTTGCCACTTTCACTGGACTTGGGAGTAAACACACACACACACACACACACACACACACAGAATGACACAGATTCACACAAGTATGCTTTGATTCAAGGATCTGTCACAAGTGGTGTCCTTATATTCCATCCATGTAACTAGGAAAGTAACCGGGAATAAAATAGGATTTGTCCACCTAAATCGTATTTATTATATCTTAAGTGTATAAATTGTTCATGTGGCAATAGCTCTGAAATCTTATAAGGCTTCTCTTTTTAACATTCTTACAGAAGGAAGTAAACTTTCAAATGGGATCAGTATTGTGTGAGCCAGCTCCGTCTCCACCCAAATTCCCCAACCTGTCCTAAATATGTTATATTTTCATATGTTTTGATCCATGGATTCAAAGCAAATATTTGATTATAGAGTAAGAAATCGTACTCTATATACCTTTCTATAAATTTATTCTCAATTATTACATCTCTTACATATGCATTATGTATAGCATGAATACACTGTTTAAGCACTTATTTGAGCAGAACCCAACTTGTACATTCCATTCTTCCCTAACTGATTCACACATACACACACAGAAGTAAACTATTAAACTAAAAAATATATTATTTAGATTATATATTATATATAATAATATATTATATATGACTTATTTATATTAACTTTACTAATGTTATTGTTACTTTTATGAAAGTAGAGCATCAGGAATACATTCTTTAGAGGCTTTTCTTCTTTCATTCAGATTTATGTTTTTGAGACATATCATTGTCAAAGTGCAGAACTGCTGTTCCTCTCTTCATACTGTTGCTGTGTTCTCTTGTATGAATGCACTGGAAAGTAATTGTCCTTTATCCTGCTGAGGGACATTTGGATTGGTTATACCATTTGGCTATTAGAAACAAGCGAGCCACAAACATATTTTCGGCATACCTTGAAGTACTCAGTTCTCTGGAGTTTCTTTAGGGAATAGATTTATGAGAGGGATTTCAGGATCCCACTATCCATTGTGCTTGTACCAATGTTATCCTTCCACCAACAGTACATGAGGTTTCCATTGCACCATAATTTCCAATGTTGTGTATTATTGTCAAACTTTCTAATTTTTGTCAGTCTGGTGGGCGTAACATAGTATCTCATTGTGGTTATAATTTGCATTTCCCTGGTTATGAATCACAGTGATTTTGTATGTAAAGTGAATTTAAAATTTCCTCCAAAATGAAACATTTGTTTCTAATTGAGTAGTAATGACTTGACGTGGAATTATGGTCAAGCCACTTTTTGCCTATAATTATTTAAGAGAAGGATGATCTTGTTGGTTAGTTGGTCCAGGGAAAGGAAAGAATATGTTCTATTGTTTTGAAAATTGGGAATTTAAGAACAGAATTTCTCATCATTAAAAAGAACACAGATGAATATGAATGGATAATGCCTAAAATCAGCTCTACCTCTCCATTTCCCTTTATTCAAAAACCTCATCAAACATCTATCAAAATCTCCTTTAAAAATAAAGAGAAGAAAATAAATAATTCCATTGTGTGTGTGTGTGTGTGTGTGTGTGTGACTTTAAAAAGTACTTAAAAGAATTTATGGAGCCTACAGATCTCCTGTATATGATTGTGTCTTTTTTCTTACTGTTATGAAATTATTCCTTACGTATCAAAACATTATAGAAGACATTGAAGCTTATCTTTACAGAATTCTTCATTTGGAAGACTTAACCACCTTTATAGCTATCAACTGAATTTGGCCAATGTATTTATTTGAGGTTATGATTTCCTCAATAAATATACTTGAATATGTATTTTTTTCTTAGCTTAATTATTGTGCTTCACTATGGAAACATTGCATGAAGACATCTTATCTATTCTTGTTTGCTTTAATTCTTTTCTGTATTCTCAGGATTTAGTTAATGATATCATCTAATCACTTTAGTCAAGGATACTACTTGAACAAAATTAACTCTTTCAAATTTTATCTGGTTGTCTTTATATTTTTCATCACAGTTTTAATAATGTTTCTTTATAAGCTCTCTTATAGGGTGTTAGTCTCTTTATATAGTTTGATACTAAAGACACTGATATCTTTTTTAGATAAAAAAGTATTAGTAAATGCTAACACATAGGCTATAATTTTTTAAATACATGTGACACAGTTACTAACCAAAATGAACCCTTCAATAAATTTGCTGATAACCAGAAGCACCCATTTATATGTCCAAAACATCAAAAGGGTAGGAAACATTCTTTCATACCATTTTTGTCTGGGATGAAAAATAAAATCTTTAGAACCATAAAGAAAAAAATTGTGTTCTTTGGTCAATTTCTATTTCTAGTGGCATTTTCTAGGAAATTGAGAAAGTACTAAAAATAAACTTCAACTTTGAACCTGCTAAATTCCAAATGTATGCCAATAAAGTCTGAGACTGACAAGGGATTTTTATTTTTTTTCCAAAATAGCTTTTAGATAACCCAACTTCTAAATATATTTTATGTTAATTTACAAATATATATCTCTTCAATATGACCAGATCTTGATCCTAATTACAACATGTATTATTTTATGATTATATATGATAAATTTTTAAAATGTATGAAGGTATAAAACTTGCAAGGTAATTAAAATGTTTTTGGTTCTTAAAATAATTTTTAAAAATTTATTTATTTATTTATTTTTACAGACTGCATTTTGATTCATTGTACACAAATGGGGTACAACTTTTTATTTCTATGGTTGTGCAACCTTCAAAGATTTTATTGCAGAAATTGCTTTTAATAATGTTTTTTTAATATTTTTGAGTGTTCACATAAAGGTTTCTTTTGACTAGAAATCCCTGACAATAGCACAAATTAATCTTAGGCATAACAACAAAATGGTGCTTCCATAGGGTAAGGTCAAATCACAATATGAGGTAATTGAGATAAATAATTTGTGTCACAAATTTGCCATTTTTGAAGTTATATAAATCCAAATACCTTTTAACTGTAAAACAAGGTAAATTAATTTATAGCAATACCTTGTTTTCAATATTAGTTTGGGCCTAGAAAGATGTAAGCAAATCACATGTATATAAATTCAGTCTTTGTTTAAAAATGGATGAATCTAAATTGTTGCATACTCCCCATGTGTAAGGAAAGTTAAAGTTCATTTCTGACACTA
This sequence comes from Glaucomys volans, assembly GCA_020662805.1. Lineage (NCBI taxonomy): Eukaryota > Metazoa > Chordata > Mammalia > Rodentia > Sciuridae > Glaucomys > Glaucomys volans. The sequence continues at coordinate 529,079 of JAJEJO010000342.1, read as the reverse complement.
CCCTCTGATTCCTTCTGGGACCAGTTCTCTGACCATGCTTTGCCTTCATTAATCCATTTGAACCATGTGACCCCTCCCTCCAAGGACCTCCTGCCTCAGAGTCACTGACCAAGTCATCCCTTTCAGGAACAACGTCTCCCTGAACATTCCTGGCTGGCTCCCTCACTTCCAAGTCACTACTAGAATGCAACCTCTTCAGAGAAGTTTTCCATGACCATTCTGTAGCTCCTTAGCCCTCCTTTATGTTTCTTCATAGCTCTCATTACCACTGGACCTTTATATATTAATTTCTTGTTTGTTTTCTCCTTATAACAAAAGCTCTATGAGGGCAGGAACTGCTTTATCCCTCGCACATAGACCATTGCCATTTGTACATAGATGCCACTTCTTCCTAGCACTAAGATCTTGAACAGGAAACATCTGCCTTCATATTCGTGACCTTAGAGTTGTCATTCTTAAGAGATAAGATGCCAAGAATAAAGTTTTTGATTTCTTACTGACTAACTTAGTGGTAATCTAATATGCCTGCTGTATCTCCTCCTAAGTTTTCATTTCAAATGCAGCATTTGAAATATATGTTTATGGTTTTGGCAAAGAGATACAGTTATACCCTTAAGTTGTATTCTGTAAAAATCCCCTACCCACTACTAATATTACCAAATTCACATGCATGTTCTCTTGTCATCCAGGGCCCTACGATGATACATCAACCACTTGTGCTGCTACCTGTCAAAAATTTGGATGGCCCTACTTTCAGGTATCACATACATTCCAAAGAATACTCATGACTAATGAAAGTAATTGTTGGATTTCCAATAAAGTTAAGGATATTAAAAACACCTTAGTAATAGATTTCAAAGAATGGCATATATTTAGCTTCTGAATAAAACGAGACTTTGCAAAGTAATCCACCAAAACACTGATAAAGATGGAATGATAAAGATGGAACTATGAACACCTGTCAAACTTTCAAAATCATTTTCTTGAGACATTGGAGAACAGAATTAACCCCATGTTTTTGTTCCTTTGAACAGATGACTTAGAGTGTTAAATTAATTTGACTATATCCTACCAGAATTATGAATACTAGTAATGAAGTAATATTAGTCACATACATCATGTATATGTATATTATATATATAACTTATAGATAAAACTATATGTGTACATATATATATGAAAAGACAAAAAAAATTATATTCAGTGTGATAAGATAATAGAGCTAGGTTATTCACTTGATCTACATTTCTTTCCTCTGCAGAGTTCTTCATTTTCTGACTCACACAGTCAATATTATACTTCTGTAAATGTGGTTAAGACTTTTTCAAAATTGGAATATAAGAGGGTACCTTATTTATTAAAAGGGAATAGGAAAATGGAGTGTGAGTTGTTTAAAAAATTTAAATTCCCGTCTATACTATTTTAGTACTCCTTGGCAAAGCAGTTTGAATTTTAGTCCTTGGCATGAACTGCAGGCTTCAGGGCTTAGACTGCTGTTGCAAACAGATTTGTAGGCATTATAGTACAATGGCAAATAAAATATTAATTATTCATTGCCCCGCTTCCCTACAAAATCAAGGTAGATTTCTTGCCCAAATGTAGTTTTAGACTGGGAAGTGTTTAACAAGTCAATAGTTTATTGTCCTGATAAATCATAAGAACATTAATGAAAATAAAGACTACTACGTTATCTTACATTCAAAGCTGTGTGACATAATCCTTTCTTTTGAACTTAAGCTGTGATTTTCAATTCCCAAGTTGTACTGCTGGACCCAAAAATAGACTGTGTGTAATTGTTCTTTGTCCCGCGGCATGTCTTTGGGAACTCATCACTGCCGTTCTATCCTTTTATGTGTCAGCTTCCTTTGTATATTACACTTCACATGACTCACTGTTCCTTAGCGCAAGGTTTGAGTGCTCCAAATGCCTACTTATATCTGATAGCTGGATTTTTCTTCCTGAAGTTTTTTATGTGATGTGGTGCCAAGTCACATTTTATAAGGCCCCCATCTTGCTTAGTGAAGATATAGAGGAAAGAGCTTATAATGGAAGGAAATTCATTTACTAGGAAGAACTGGTTTTGGCCTCCCACTGTATGTACCAGTCATTTCTTCATGTGCAAATTTAGAGGATTATGCAATATTTTTAAAGTCCTTTCCCAATGTATAATTGCAACCCATATTTGACAATTTGAAAGAAATGAATTGGAAGTGGTTAAAAATTAAAGGTGCATATTTCTACTGTTTTCCTTTTATTAGCTTCTCTCACAGGATTTACAGAGCTTTGATAAGATTTTTTTGTGAGAAGTGAATTACTAACATCATGACTCTCTTTTTATTGCTAAATAGTGCAGTTTAAAGTGTAAATGAATCTAAACTCAAGCTAGGAGGTGGTTGGGAAAATCGTCCTGGCGACGATTAAAAATGTAACTGAGAAGCAGGATCAGTTTGCCATTGCAAAGGAGCACAGAACTGAGGCTAAAGAGACAGGACTCTTGTTCTGTGCTCATCTACCATGGCTATGGAATATGTGGCAATTCACTGACTCTTCCTGAACTCCTCATCTCTAAGTTTATAAAAAGAATAGATTCTACTGTACATTCCTGGTCTGAGCTCAGACCCATCACTTGGTTACGCTAATAACCTGACTGCCTCAGTTTCCTCATAGGTAAAACTTGGGTGATCATAGTATCTACCTTGTATGTTGAGGAAGTTTATTACTTTTTTGTGTATTATAATACAATATCATTTGCCTTTTCATTTCTAGATTTGGTAGCTACTCTATATGTTGATAGATAAAAGTAGAGGTGTGAGTAGTTAATACTTAGATTAGTGTTTTGAATTTAGTAAGCCTTCCAAAAATGATCACTACAGTTATCAATATCATCATCATCATCATTAGTTCTAATAAAATTATAATGATAGTGCAGTCTGGAAGAATTTTATGAAAATATTAATTTACAGCCATTGGGCAGGAAATTTTTAAACTAAAATTTTGATCTCTGTTCATGTTTTGTTGCATAGAAGCTTTTAAGAAGGGGAAAGATTTTCATGAGAGATTAGAAGAGGTTTACATATTTGAAATTCAGACAACTGCAAAGAAAACCTAGACATCACAACACAGATTTTAAAATGTCACCTGCTCACTGGGTGCATGCCTATAATCCTGGTGGCTCTGAGGCTGGGGCAGGATAATCTCGAGTTTAAATCCAGTCTCAGCAACTGGAGGAAGCAATTCAGGGAGACCCTGTCTCTAAATAAAATATATAAAAGGACTGAGATGTGGCCCAGTGGTTAAATGCCCCTGGGTTCAATCCCTGGTACTAAAAATGAAAAATAAAAATGTCACCTGTTCACATAGTGATCTCTCTCTACCTTTCTCTTTCTGGCTATGCTTGTCCTTTAGTCCCTTCTTTTTATGCACCATGAGTTTTCCTCACTTTATTTTCAAGGGATCATCTTAAATAGCTCAATATGAAAATATATTTCAATAGAATAAAATTCTGTGGGGGAAGGATAGAGAGTAAATTAGAATATGGTTTCAAGGACAGAAAGAAAGTCTAATTTCCAAATGTGAAGAAGAGCAAGCACATTCACTTATTTTAATGAATGTAGTTGGTATTAAACTCTTTGTGTATTTATATTTCCTTTGGAACATTTAAAAGAATGATATAAGTTATTGTTTCAAATGTCAACATTTAAAATGTGCCAAAAATTGCATGCTTTGCAACTGAGCTGTCAATTGAAATGGGCAAAACTCTTCCAAAGTTATTTTATGAAGTGTATCAATAAAAAAAATATATTGAAGAATACTGCTTTAGACCAGAGGGCTTCATTCATCTTTGTACTTCCTCTCCCATGAGGAACACAATTAAAATAAGTTAATCAATATCATGTATATAAATTTTCTTATCATGGAAATACAATGAGTACCAATATCATGGCTTTCAAGATATCATATATTTTACCAGAACAACTGACCTCACTTTTCAAATTTGACTTAATAAGAAGATAATGTAATTTCAGCAAAACATGTATCAAAAGGAAAACTTTCTAGAGAAGAAATAAATATGACCTTGAAAGTCATGGGTTCAAGATATCAAAAGGATTTCACTTTTGATATTAAGGATAATAAATTTTAAGGAAGTTAAGAAACTGCAACTGGGGATGTGAAATACTAAGTTTGATCATTTTTTTGTGATATGACTTATCAGTATATAGCTTGCTTTTGTTTTTGATAATAATTTACACATGTGCACAAACATAAGCTGTTAACGTTTATGTTGTTATAAAATGTGAGAAACCTCCACAATCTTTTTTCCAAGATGGACTAACACATAAAATAAGCATTTAGTTCAACCGAAAATATTTAGTAAATGATTTTTATCAGATTCCACATTTTGCTCTGTAGGACTTATTCAGTCCTCCATTAAGTATCTGACCTCAGGCCAAATTTCAGTCAAGGTGCATTAGACCCAAATGAATTCTAATAGTCAATTAATAAATAAATCTAATAGTTAACTAGTAAATAAATCCAAGAGTGCAGATTTTCCCTATATAGAAAAATCCACATTGAAACAAACAAACAAATAAAAACCCTTTGTTGTGCTTAAACATTTTATTTTTGTCTTTTTTGTTTCCCAATGTGTCTCCAGACTTCTTTTCAAAGCTTCTTTTCAAAGCAAGTTAGTTACCTGTTATGGAATACATCAATTTTGACAAACTATTTCCTGTTCCTAAAATATGTAGACCCATTGTGAATACAATGAAGTGGAATTCTTTCTTTTTTTCTGATATCTCTCTCTCACTCTCCCTGCCCCACTTTCTGTTCTTGCTGGAGATTGAAATCAAGACCCTCACATATGCAAAGCAAGCACTCTACCAGATCTATGCCACTACGTGGGCCACTATTCATTTATATCTATCAGAGTTACCAATCTGACAGTTCTTAATTTCCAACCAGCTCTTCTGCACTGATCATCTTTATATCTTTCCAACATTATCCAATTTTCTGTCCATATTACTCCATTAGTCTTTGGATTCTTAGGAATGACCAGATGCCTATTGTCTTATTGCTCTGATACAGAGGCATACTAATATATTTAACAATAAATATATTATGTTTCTGCTGCTTATTAAAAAATAATGAAGACAAACTGGGTGCTGTGGCACATGCCTGTAATCCCAGCAGCTCAGGAGGCTGAGCCAGGAGGATCTCAAGTTCAAAGCCAGTCTCAGCAGATTAGTGAGGCACTTAGCAATTCAGCAAGACCCTGTCTCTAAATAAAATATAAAAAAGGGCTGGAGATGTGGCTCAGTGGCTAAGCATTCCTGGATTCAATCCCCAGTACAAAAAATAACTAAGTAATAATGAAAACAAATTTGCATTTATGCATTCATGTTAAAATGAATAAACTTCTACCTAAATCATTCAAGAAATGCCTGGGACATATGAAGAAGCAAAGGGTGTGGCTTAGAAGGAAGGCTCAGTCATTTACTGTATTTTCACAGGAAGTTCCTGCTGTGACTAATTGCTCTTTGCTCTCTCAGACCGCTGTAGATAACTCGCAAAGGAAAACTCAATACAAACATTTGCAGCTTTTAATATGCTGAATCTAAAGCACTCCTGCCAGGGAGAAACAGACCATGGATTTAAAGGAAAGGAAAGTTGTGATTCCATAAGCCTGGTAAATGGACCTGCCAAATTACATATTCTGGTTCACATTTTGTAGTGGCTGTTTGGAAAAATATATTTCTTTACAGTCAAAACTATTTTTATGACATTTTGTTGTTATTTTCCAGTGTATGTCTTTGAAGGTCAAATTCATCTTTGAAAAATTTTAATATTGGAACAAGAAAGTCACTTATTTCTTTTATAGTCCTATTTAAATATCGTAATAGGAATTGTAATCTCTACATTCTCTACTGGAAATCTGTTGCTTTGGTGTCATCTCTTGACATGGAGCTTCCAAAAGTCCTATATTCACATCTTCTAATATGTTAGCTTTGTAGGGTCTTAGAACTAGAAGGAAACTTACCATAGTTTGATACTACTCACATCATTTATAAGATAAAAAACTGGGAAGCAGAAAAATTAAAAGGCATTAAAAAGAGACAAAATAGCAACTTGGACTCACAACTAGAATTAGAGTCCATTTCTTTTCATTTTATTCATACTGACTATTCTATAAATTGTCCACAAACTAATCATGTCTCCTAGAAGAAACAAAACTCCATTCTTTAAATTTAATTTTTCACCATGTTCTTCTGTACATTTTCTTATATATTGAACTTGAAACTCAACAAAACAGTCTCTGATATTTACTGTAAAATCCTCTGAAGGAATTTCAGAAATCTCACAAATGCCACATACTATTAAATCTATGCTTCAGGATACCATCCCATTTGGATTCACATCCATTTCATGGTCCATCAAATTTATCAAGTTTCTTAAGTTGAGTACATAATATGCTGATTTCATCTTAAATTTCAAAATACTTATTGCTGCAAGATCTCTCATGGAATATTGCACAATTCCTACTGCAGTACAAAGTATGGTTGATATTTATATTGAAAATTTTTTACCCTACGAAAAAAACATTCTGAAATTGCTCTCCATACCCTGAGAAAATAAAGGTGCCACTCAATTAGCATAGCCCATACACGTGCTCACACACTTGGTGGACACTGTTTCAATTCCCGTGTGTTGTGTTTCTCTCTTTGTATAGCAAGTTGTACTAATTGTCTTTTTTAGCACTAGAGCCTAAGAAACCAACCAAATAAGTGGATTAGACAAGGAGGAATGAAGGGAATGGGAATGGGAAAGGGAAAGACAGTGGAATGGATCAGACACAACTTTCCCATCTTCTTTTATGAATACACAGCCAGACCAATGTAACCCCACATCAGATACAACCACAGGAGTAGGAAGTTATATTCTGTGTTATTTATAATATGTAAAAATACACTGCACTGTCTTGTATATCTAAAAAGAACAAATGAATAAAAAAGAAACTGACCAAATAATCAATGTTTATATTTTAAAAGGATTGAGGAGACATCTATTCTATTACACAAAATGAAGCTGGACTTGTTAAAAGGAGCATCAGCTAGTTTTGCATTGGTGATAAAATACAGACTGCTTATTAAATGTAATTCTTTTAATTCATTGTTTTTTAAAATGTGCCTGAACCCTTTTATAAATATATATTTTCTGAAATATTTTCAGTTGAATTGCAGTAATAAAGAACACTTGAACTGTGGATGGAGTTGCTTGTCCACCATTTATATTTACTATGTACTTTTGCTGTGTTGGCAATAGATTTTTGAATCAGATCCCAATGTACCTGACTTTCCTCTTATGAGTAAGGTGGAACCAGGATGGGATGCTTCATCAAATTGCCCTTCCTTTTGTGCACTTCCTGCTATCCTTCCACCAGCATCTATATGTGTGTAAAATGCTCTTCATTTTGCTGCAAGAAAGGAAACTTTTGTGGGGATGTCACCTGTGATGATGTGGACATAAAGGGTGGCATGGCATCTGTCCCTCTTGGGACACTTGAACTGATTTGGAGCTTCTAGGGAGATGAAGATGAAGGAACTATTTTTAAGAAACAATTAGTAAAATTCTGGAAAAGAATTATGTTGATGTAGGGCAACTTAGTAAAGACTAAAGTCAAAGGCAATTTTTCAACCAATTCCATGCAAAGCTCTGGCATCCTGAGAACTGATGACTTGGAGAGGCATGGGACATAGTATCAGAATAAAGTAGAAAAACTTGCAAGGGTGAAGTCACTTCAATAGACACCGAGGGCAGAAAACAGACAAACGAGGTCAGACACTAGAGAAAATAATGCTTAGTGATCCTAGAAAAGAGAATGGCTTGTGGACTGGTCCTTCCGAGAAATACTCAGGATGCTGCAGGATGTGGGAGGTCCTGTGCTCCAAGGTGCATGTGAAAGCAGGAATTAGTAAATTATGGATAATATGACTTGATATTCAGAGGCTGAAGGGACCTAACAAGGTTTAGTCACAATAAGAATTAGGAAGAGTTTGTTTAGATGAAATAAAGATATTTCATCTTTACAGAGTAAAAAATTTTTACGGAGTATAGAATTGAGAACAGGACTTACAATGTTGGAATTTGTGGAAACATTGTGTGGACTACATGGATGATTTAAGAGTTCTTTTGTTTTCATATGAGTCACCTGGAAACAAGAATGTATGTGATATTTCCTGATGAAGTTATTTTTAGATGGGAAAAAGTGAATATAGCCACTTGCATATGGGTGGTCTTGCGGCAGATCTTTGTAATGCTAAGGATTAATCTATTTCTGGCTTAGAAAGGCAACATGTGAATTCTTGCAAGTCAATCATGATATAATAAATCAGTGCTTAGGTAACCTGTAGCGTATTTAGGGGAAATTGTCAGATGCTTGAAACCCTTAACACAATCCAGTCTTAAAATCCTTGCAGAGCATTCAATATTCAGATGCATAAAGTCTGCCTAAAAGCAAGGCTCTAGACATGTATTACACTGTATTTATGGTTAGGTAATCCAAGACAAGATATGAGAAACTAACTCCTCATCCTCTGATCTGAACACTAGTTTTCCTTTTACACCTCAACTCTTTCTTTTTGGGAGGGGTAGCACCAGAGATTGAACTCAGGGCCACTTGGCCATTGAGCCACATCTCCAGCCCTATTTTGTATTTTGTTTAGATACAGTGTCTCACTGAGTTGCTTAGCACCTCACTTTTGCTGAGACTGGTTTTGAACTCAAGATCCTCCTGCCTCAACCTCCCAAGCTTCTGGGATTATAGGCCTGTGTCACCATGCCTCACTCAACTTTAGTATATTCCTTATTTATACATTTTAAAATTCTTTCTCCTTTTCACTTAAGGTGGCACTTAAAGATATATACTCCTGAAATGTAAATTAATGTTACCTCTCATTGATTTTAGACTTCTAACTAAGTTGTGTGAGGCCCTAATGGTTTGTTTTCCTCCTGGCACTAATTGACAAGAATTTCTATCTGGATTATCTGGTTTTGATGTGTTCTTTTAATATATTTCTTTTTTCTTTGCCTGCCCTGAGGATTACTGTAGCTGAAGTCAAATATATGAAGATTGCACAGGTACTATTTTCTACAGTGATCTTCCCCTTAGGGTGAGGTCCTCTACTTTTTTTATTTCTAAGAAGAAATGTGATCATGATTCTCAGCCTATTTGAGCTATACCTTCAATAAGAATTGTTATACTTCCATTTGAAATATGAAAACATAGTTTAAAAATAATGTTTTCCACCGGTCCTGGTGGCGCACCCCTGTAATCCCAGCAGCTTGGGACACTGAGGCAGGAAGATTGCAAATTCAAAGCCAGCCTCAGCAAAGGCAAGGCCCTAAGCAACTTAGTGGACCCTGTCTCTAAATAAAATATAAAATAGGACTGGGAATGTGGCTGATTGGTTAAGTGCCCCTGGGTTCAATCCCCAGCACCCAATAAATAAATAAATAAATAAGCAAATAAATAAAACATTTTCCTATGGTATGGATTGCAAATATTAGGTCATAATCTTATGGAAGAACTAGGATCTGTTTCTGAACTATGTGATTAAATGATAATTAAATGATTCTTTTAATCAAACTGATTTTGACATGAAAGACAGAAGCTTCTCTTACGTTCATTATCTCAGAAAGATATGATCTTTTAAATACATGGAATACTAGTACATTTGTTTACTTAAACCTCTATATAAAAATGATTTTTCATGTTCTTATTCTGAAGACTGTCCTGGAAATGTTAGGATCTGTTTTGTTTTATGCATTTTGGAGTTCGTTCTATTAGGAATTTGTAGTTTAGTTTGACAGTAGCAACTCCAGACTGAAAGATTCTTAGGGCAAACAGAGGTTAAGTCAGTATGGGAGCCAGCTTCTCCTTCCAAAAAGATGAGCCCGTGTGCTCCAGAACTAACAGTTATTCATCATAGCTTTTAAAACTGCTGTGAATAATGACAATATTATGCATTGTATCTTCATTATGTGTTTAGGCAGACATTGGAATCTTTAGAGGTAGTTTTATACCTGTAAAACATATGAGCTCAGGAAAGTGTTTTTAAACATACTTTATTTTAACCTCACACAACAGAAAATATTTTCTTTTGTGAGTATAGATCGTGCTTTTGCAAACTAAAATGCATGTCTTTGTTCACATCTTTGAATAAATAAAATGACCTACTAACGGATAAGAATTTAAAGTGAGATAATGTTTGAAATACGATTTATAAAAAACATTTATAAAATTCTTGAAATTTTTTCACCAGCTTTTACTTTAAGTCAAGCTCTCAGAGCTGGCCCAATCCAGTGGTTTTAGTTTACTTAAGGGCTGCCATAACAAGGGCTGCCGAAGAAAGGGCTTAGATAACAGAAATTTATTCTCTCCCGTAGTTCTAAGATGAATGTGTTGGCTGGTTTGGTGTCTCCTCATTCCTCTCTCGGTTTGCTGAGGCCATCTTACTGCCACACACTCGCATGGCCTCTGAGTTCAACTATTCCTGATGCCTCTTTGTCTTCTTCTAGAGACAGCAGTCATATTGGACTGAGCCTCACCCTGTGACTTCATTCAATCTTAAGTACTTCTTTAAGGGTGCTTTCTCCAAATATAGCCACACTGGGGGTTATAATTTAAATGGACAAAGTTTGGAGGAACAGAATTTAGTTCATAACACCAATAATTTCTAAGAAATTATTTTTAAGAACATGAAATGTTCTAGGATATGAGCAAAAGCTGAAGAAAAATAAAAAACATCTCTAAACCTGAATCTTTACTTAATGAGATTAAATAAGAATACACAACTATAAGTAAACTTTACATAGGTTGGTAGATTATCTGATCATTCCAATTCCAGATCAACTGAATACCAGTTTTCCAAATGTTTACTATAAGTTGTCTTAAATGCTAGAGGAGAAAGGAAGGATGAATTGGTTTATACCTTTGGGGAGGTTTATAGAGTAATGGAAGTAGATATTTAAGTCATGATTAGTTTTATTTACTCTCATGAAGAACTTATAGGCTAATGAAGGAAAAAGGGGAGTCAAAACATGATAACAATGTTATTAGTAGACATAATAGGAATATACAAGGGAAATTAAAGTTCATATCTTATAGATTTAAAAAAGGGTTTGGAATAAATAATATTAAGGAAGTGAGGGGGAAAGGTATACTCATACATTGCTGATGGGATTACAAATTGGTGCAACCACTCTGGAAAATAATATGGAGTTCCTCAGAAAATTTAGAATGGAACCACCATTTAACCCAGGTATCCCTCCTGACATGTACCCAAAGGTCTAAAAATGAGCATACTACAGAGACACAGCCATGCCAATGTTCATAGCAGTTCAATTCACAATAGATAAGCTATGGAACCAACCTAGGTACCCTTCAACAGATGAATGGCTAAAGAAAATGTAGTTCCTATATACAATGGAATATTACTTGGTCATAAAGAGAATGCAATTATAGCATTTGCCAGTAAATAGATGAACCTGGAGAATATCATGCTAAGTGAAATAAGTTAATTCCAAAAAAATCAAGCCAGATGTTTCTCTCTGATATGAGGATGCTAATGTACAATAAAGGACCAGGAAAGGAGGGAAAATAGAAGTTAATTGGATTAAATAAAGGGAAATGAAGAGAAAGGAGGGGCTGGATGAGAACACTAAAGACATTGGAATGAATTTAATGTAACTTTTTCTGGGTTCATATATGAATTCATGACCAGTGTAACCCCACATCACATACAATCACAAGAATAGAAAGTTATACTCTACATATGTACAATCTGTTAAAATATACTCTACTGGCATGTATATCTAAAAAGAACAAACTTTAAAAATTAAAAAAAAAGAAACAGAAAGGGTTGGATTTTATATGACTTGCATCTCTTCTTTTTGGAATGGTCCATGAAATTACATGCTCAACTTTACTTCTTTTTTCTACTGCCTGTCTTAATATTGATGTGGAGAATAACTTTGGGGAGTGATGAAGACATTATAAATCAAGACAATTTTAAATGACCAGAATCCCAGAATTCACATGGATGCTTCCAAATTTTTAGTGAATGAAAGTGCTGGGGAAAATAAGGTCAGAACAAAGGATTCTGCAAGGAGACTCTGAGAGCCTGATGAGTCAAACCCAGTCCTGCAATATTTGACCTCAAATGAACTAAGTTGAGTCATAACCTTGACTGCATAGAAGCATGCTTGATCACAGTGGAGACTGGCAAAGATACTATTGGGGGTTTGTTTGTTGGTTTGTTCAAGAGATAGGGTCTTGTTGTATTGCCCAGGTTTGCCCCAAACTCCTGGGCTCAAGTGATCTTCCAGTCTCAGCATCCCAAGTAGCTGGGACAAAAGGCATATACCACCACCATGCCTGGCCAGTCAAGACACTAAACAATAGAAATGTAAGTGATATTGATAAGGAAGTAACACAAGACACTTTGGAAATATGAAATAAGTCTGTCACATGGGTTACTTTATATTTCACAAACCATTACATTAACAAATTACTGTAGAAACATCCTCTTTTCTGTAGTGGTTTTATACTTCATAATTTAAAATAAAGTTTTCCACATAACTGCCAGGCACAGTGGCACATGCCAGTAATCACAGCCACTTGGGAGGCTGAAGCAGGAGGATTACAAATTCAATTCCAGCTTTGGGCAGCTTAGTGAGACCCTGACTCAAAATTCAAAAAAATAAAAAGGTCTGGGGATGTAGCTCAGTGGTTCAGTGACCCTGGGTTCAATCCTAAGGACTGCAAAAAAGAAAAAGAAAAAAAAAAACACATAACATAGATTGAAATATAAAAATGGAAAGTATATAATTAAACTTCATTGTGTCCACCCTGCTCTGTGACCTATTGAAGCAGATTTCATTATAATTGATATTATTTTAGAATCAGAATGTTAGAATAAGCATTATTATATTACTACTTAATCATTAGCAGTCTCTTGGGTTCTGTAGTTGTTCATGACAGGTAAAAGAAATTAAAAATTATTCAAACATCTGTTTACTAGGGGAAACAAGCTTCTATTATATGTAGCATAAGCATATATCTCAAAAAACATTTCAAATCTTTATTTCTTTTGGATTGAAATCCAACACCGCAATAGAATTTCTCTGGCATAAATTTCACATGTTGTTTATTCTGGAAGATATTCCAGAAAGTGGTATTGCTGGGTTTCATCTGTGCTTTCTTTTATTTTCTTTCTGTGTTTTTGTTTTTAAAGTATTATAGCTATGTTACTTTAAATAGATCTTGGGACATCAATTATGCCTTAAACTATGCATTAGTTTCCAAAAATGTTGCTCTGAGAGTATTTTTTTTTAAACTGTTTGAGTTTAGAAAATAATTGGCCTTTATTTCAGTGATGAGAAAAATTCAACTCTGAACTAAAAAGAGAGTTTTTTGTCCAATATTTTTCAATAAAAATGTTTATTAAATACATATTAGTTAAGAATCTCTTTTAAGAGAATGAGTAGAGAGTCAGGATTACTCAAAATATATTTAGTGCATTTCATCCCTCAGGTAACTCAAAATCTATTCCTAGCTGAAGTTAAATCACCAGATTAAAGGACCATATCATATTAAATTTATATTGAAGAGTTTTTATTGATGAAGTGATAAGAAACCGCCTTTTGAAAATCATCAAATTTCACACTGTTAGATTTAGATGAGAAGCATGAATGTTACAATATAGAATGTCCTCTGGATCCTAGAAGTCCTGCTAGCAATTAGTTCAGAGCACTAATAATAGCACTTTTCCCTAGTTATTGGTTAATTACCATCCTATGAATGGTGTCCTTGGTAACTTGATCTGTTAAAATGGTTAGAATCAAAATTCTAGACCATCCCTAACAAGGAGAGTTTTGCTTATGAAATACTTGATGCTCATAGTCCTGTTTCTAGCTCCTCTCCATGTCAACCCTTCTACTTGTTTTCTTTTGCCTCTTCATGTAGGTCAAACTACTTGTGTTAATGAGTTTTGTTTAGGTCAAAGAAACAGATGCATACACTTAACTGGGCTTATTACCAGGAAAATAGGGAAGTTAGGCATACAGGAGATATTTTATGTCATTTAAACACACATGGCAGCTCTATGTCATTCAAGATGAAACAATTTGGGGTAGTTATATATAGAAATTGTAAGAGCTGAATGTTTTGCTTAACTATTACTTAACTACCCATCACTGCTGCATTTTTCTTAGACCAACCAAAATTTAAAATTTAGCTAGTTAACATATGCATCTCCTCACATAATTTTCATTTTTCTCTGATGAGAACATTTAACAGTCACTCTGCTAGAATCCCTCAAGAATACAATGTCATCATTAATTATGTTGACACTCTTATACAATAGATCTTTGAACTTATTGCTGTTTTCTGACTAATTTTTTATTCTTTGACCAGAATCTCCCCAGTTTTCACCCTTTCAACTACTAAGGTCCCTAGTTACCACCATCTACTCTCTGGTTCTATGAGATCAACGTTTTTAGATTTCACGTATCAGCAAGATCATGTGGTATTTGTCATTCTGTGACTGGAATATTTCACTCAACACAATGTCTTCCAGGTTTATCCAGGTTGACACCATATTTTGGCTGAATGGTGTTCCATTATGTACACATGTCACATTTTACTTATCCAGTCATCAGTTGATGGACACTTGAGTTGACTCAGTATCTGGGTTATTGTGAATAATGCTGCAGCGAACATGGGCAATATCTCTTCAGCAGGAGGATTTTATTTCCTTGAAATATATACCCAGTAGTGGGATAACTGGATCAAATGGTAGTGCATTTTTAACTTTCAAGGAAGTACTCTTTTCTACGTTATGTCCACCAAAAGTGTGCAAGGATTTTCTTTTCACTACATCACCAACACTTGTTATCCTTCATAGTGATTCTAGCAGGTGTGAGGTGACATTTCATTGTTGGGCAGGGTTAGGGAGATGTTGAGCAAAGGATACAAAATTATAGTTAGATAAGAACAATAAGCTCAAAGATCTACTGTGCAGCATGGTGACTAGAGTTAGTGACCCTGTATTTTATTGATATATCAAAACTTTTATAGCCTAATATCAAAGTGATGTCAGATAACTACTACTTTCCTGTCAGAGACACTATTAGATCCTGGGAAAGTTTACAAAATTTTGTGTAGTCCAGCACTGTGGTACATGCTGATGATCCCAGTGAGTTGCGAGGCTGAAGCAGAAAGATTGCCAGTTCAAGGCTAACCTCAGCAATTTAGTGAGACCCTCAGCAACTCAGTAAGAACCTATGCCAAAATTAAAAATAAAATGGACTGGGGATATAGCTCAGTGGTAGAGCATGCCTAAATTCAATCCCTAGTATTCTCCCTCACAAAAAAGTTTGGATGTTATGTAGTACATTTCAGATCTATGTTCTTCCTCTGATAAAATGATTTGTTTCTCAATAATTTCCAAGCATGCCACTTTTTAAATTCGTTTTATTGTGTGTGATAATCATTGTCTGTTGATAGATGATTGCTCCTAGACACATTTTGTGAACTGATTTTGGGTATGCTCACTATTCTTTAGGGTTCCATCAAAACACCTTTTCAAATAGAGGCATGTAAACATAACTCAATGTCCCAACACTTGGAAAGCATTTATCTAGATTTGCCTAGCGTGGAATTGTCTCTTATACTATATCTCATGTCCTACCATCTGATGTGCTCACACTTTAACCAACAGAATTCATAAAATCCTCTTTCTCCATATATTGCTACCAGGACTTTGCCATCACATTCTTTGCCCATAAAGCTTTATTTGTGAAGTTAACATTTAAGCCCAGAGATATTGTAAAAGCAGCAGGGTTCACTCCTGACCAAACCAATCAATTAAAAAACATCTTCGATTTCATATTATCCTGAAAACAAATTCTTCAATGGACATTTTTGAAGTATGAAAATAACAGACTGCTTTTTAGACTGCCAATCAGATGCCATTTTTAGCTTATATTCACATATGCACCTTGATTTTAGGCATTATGCATTCCATAATGAAGAAAGAAAAACGGTACTTCAATCTCTTAGAGGTATGGTTGTTGGTAATTATGGCCTCTTTTAATGCAAAGTACATCTCAAATGAGTCCATTTGACATGGCTGCTATCTTACATAAAGATATGAGCAATGAGTTTAAAATATCACCATATATTTATAATTTTATTATTTAAAGTTACTTTTATATATAAGAATGAAATATGGGTAACTCATTTTAAAAACTTTGTTAGATAAGAATACATTAACTAACTTTCCCATTTAGATACAATCACATGGCTTTCCCATACTCAAAACCTGGTAGAATAAAGCTTCTTTCCCATAAGCAAAATTTGCATATAAATAAAATATTTGTTATGCTACTCTCCCAATTTATTTTTAAATTTTATTGATTGATTGATTGATTGATTTTTACGGTGCTGGGGATCAAACCCAGGGCCTTGTGCTTGCGAGGCAAACATTCTACCAACTGAGCTATGTCCCCAGCCCTCTCCCAATTTAGATATGATTTTTACTTCTCCTGCTGGGTGAAAACCACTAATTATATCCAATATTAAATTTGTATTATAATAATAACTCATACTTCTTGAGTCCTTACTATGTGCAGAAAGTGTTCTTAGCTCTCTATGTACTACTTTTCATGTAACTGACATATCTCTATTTCATAGGATATAGCATCATTATCTACATTTTATTAATGTATATCTTGAGCTTGGAGGAATAAAATAATTCGCCCATTACAAAGGTACATAGAGAATATCAGTTTATATTACAACTCAACACAGTACAACCTCAATCAATGCCTAACTCCATATTAGATGCTGCTTTCCATTCTTGGCAAACACCAAATAACTCTCACTTTATTGTATGTAAATGTGAACAAAGCAACTTTGAATTACCCTGTCTTGTATTTTTACATCTACTGAAACAGAAATCACAGGGTGTTTTTGGTTTTTTGTTTTTGTTTTTGTTTTGTTTTGCTTTTTGTGGCAGACCACATATTGTCAACACACAAGTCATACCTTGAATAAAAACATGTGTTTAAAGATCAGGCCATTGACAATTTCTTTACATGGTTTTTCTGTCCGAATTGCTTAATGATAAAATAATTTCCCTTATTTTGTGGAAACTTAGTCTTCCTCAAATCTATTTTTGTCTTTCTTATATGTTAATAACAATAACAAGATCCTAAATACTGCGGCAATCTTAACATTCTCACATGGGAGGGCAAACAGAATTAGATTAACTCACAAAAAGTATATATACACACACACACATACATGTATTTGTATACATATGTAGTATTTAAGTAATATATATAATAACTATATAAAAGAAGTATTTAATTTTCATATATTTACTGGCAAAAGTATATATATATTAAATTAACTGGCAAATTTATATATACATACTTTGTGATATAAATAAATATACAATTTATATATATCAAATTATATATAAAAATTGTATATATGTAAATTGTAAAATTTTATGTGTATTTATATATGTATTAAATCATTTAAATAATTTATTTAATCATTTAATCATTTAAATCATTTAAATAAATTAAATGATTACTTAAATCATTTAAATAATATATATATATCAGTTGTAAGTACAACAGCAATCAGATAAGTAAAGTAATCCACCTACAAGGT
Organism: Glaucomys volans; assembly: GCA_020662805.1. Lineage (NCBI taxonomy): Eukaryota > Metazoa > Chordata > Mammalia > Rodentia > Sciuridae > Glaucomys > Glaucomys volans. The sequence continues at coordinate 511,336 of JAJEJO010000342.1, read as the reverse complement.
TTAAAGTATAATACCTGACAATAATCATACATAATAATATGACAAGCTTTCTCCCTGTCTTTTGTCTTTGCCCATAATAGTTTCCTTATTTGGAGTTTCCCCTCTGTTTCTCTGACTTATTCCTCAAGGCCAAGCTTAGATTTCCCCCTTCTCTTCCACTTCATAAACCCCCAGATTCATCTATCTTGTATAACTCTTTCCCTGAAATCTTAGAGTGATTAATACCAAGATATAGTAGTCCCTTCTTATCCATAGTTTTAGTTTCCACAGTTCCAGTTACACATAGCTAAGCTAAACGGAAAATTCCAGAATTAAACTTTTCATGTTTTTAAATTGTGTGACATTCTGAGTAGTGTGATGAAATCTCACACTACCCTGCTCCATCTGGCCCAGGATGTGGATCAACATGGGTTGTTCCTTTGTCCAGTTCATCTCGGATGTCTATGCTACTTGCCCACTAGTGACCCATGAGTCACTTATGAACTCTGTTGGTTATCAGGCTGTCATAGTACTTCAGTGCTTGTGTTCCAATAATCCTTATTTTGCTTCATACTGGTCCCATGTGTAGTGAGTGACACTGCCAGTTTTATTGCAGTATATTGTTATAATTGTCCCATGTTGTTGTTATCGCTGTTAATCTGTTATTGTGCCTTACTTACGAATTAAACTTAATCATGGTATGTGTGTGTAGGAAAAAGTGTAGCATATCAGTGCTACAGACCGTTCCAGGCATCCACTGGAAGAGCTGGAATGCATTCTAGGCAGATATGAGGGAGCTACTGTAATTGAATGTTTACTGTATATTTTGCCTTCTGCCTAGATTGTAAATTGTCACAGGGTGTGTTTATCACTCATAGCAACTATAGCAGTACTAACTGAGGGAAAACAATCAACAAAAGCTAGTCAGTTATTGATATATGTAGAATTAATAATGTAACTTACCAAGTGACATTTGGAGATGATCCAGTCTTTAAAATCTGACAGCTATTTACATCATATAAATATCCCATTGTGTTTTATGTTAGGATCTTAAGGTTTCAGTCATGTCTTACTTTTTTATAATAGGCATCTTCCTCCTCACTTCTATCACAAAACAAAGTGCTTTACAAGAACATTTCAGAAGCTGTCTTCAGCTCTAATAATTCAGTTACTAGTGCATGATTTAATTTACATATATAGTCATATGATGATCTGCTCAAAGCAAAGTTTTCATCTGAAGCTAGAAAGCATTTGAAAGTGTTAAACAGGAATTAACTTAAATATTTAATCTCACTGATGAAGAAAGAAGAAGGTCAGGGGAATAAGTGAGTTTGCAAAGTGTGCCCAGTTTGGACACCAAGTGATGATAGTGCTATGCTCCAGAGTCACCCATTCAGAACTCCTCCAAGTCTACCCTGTGGCCTCTCTCTTATCTTTTGGATGCCTTAAGAGGAAAGTCATTCACATCCCACTAAAACTTTGGATTTCAAGAAATAACACCTGCTCAAGCTATTCTGACTAATAGGAAATCCAGACATGTGTCTGGAAACTAGGAAAGATTTAGGGCTCTATCTCACACAGATTGAAATGCAGCTTTAAAACTGGAAGGTTCCAGGGTAACTCTCACAAGTTTCAGCATGTGAGTCTTTGTAGTTCACTGTAGTTGAATCTGCCAATACTATCTCAGCTGTCTGTTCCTACTGTATCCTTGTCTATCAGTGCCTCTCTTTAGAAGGGTGCTGAGTCTTTTTCTCTGCCCAAGATATTGTTTTCTATCGTAGTCCCATGGTTAACCTTCACTCACATCTGCTTCTTCCTGCCCCTGTCTGTCACAATACCTCATGATATTCTATTGCCCATCCCTTATTCTTTCTCCTGAGGTTTGGCACTGATTCCACATCCTGACTTTCCTCTAGGTATCATTTCCATTTCATTATCCACCATTAAACAATCAATTCTCTCTTAATTAAAAATTTGAGAGATTTAAATTGAATCAACTCATCCTTTTAACACTAGATTAACACGTGGCTTATTTTCTACCTTGTAGATTGTTGCTTTTGGATAAGGTGTCTTGTCTGGCCAAGCAACTGCAGTTAGTGGGAGAGGTCGTTTCACCTGGAAACGCTCTAGTCTCATAGACACTGTTATCAATGGCTGGTACACACACTCATGAATGAGAATCAGTTCAATAGTATTTGTGGTCATGATTTTTTTTGCGTGTGTGGTGCTGGGGACTGAACCTGAGGCTTAGTGTATGCAAAGCATATGTTCTACCACTGAACTACATCCCTAGCCTTTATAGTAATGTTTTATTTACAGTTATTTGTAGAAATTACATAATGCTAAGCTATTGCAGTTTTTATAGGGTTTACCTCAATTATTTTAAGATTACCTGAATTGCCTTTTTCCTTTATGTTCTTTTAGTATATTACCCTCAGTGCTTCCAGATATAGTTACATCTAAGAAGTGAAAATGGAACTATTTAAAAAGGAAAAAACTATTAAAAAGGAAAAAGATTCTAATTACAAATGAGATCATGATCTTTGGATACTCATCAGTAATTGAAGTTTATCCTTTCATGCCATCTAATCTCTTATCACCACTCCAAAAAAGAAACATTAGTTTATTATTATTATTATTATTATTATTATTATTGGTACTAGGGATTGAATATGAGAGACTCTACCACTGAGCTATATCCTCAACACATTTTATATTGTATTGTGAGGCAGCGTCTTCTAAGTTGCCCAGGCTAACCTCAGGTTTATGATCCCCCTGCGTTGGGTTCGCCTTACAGGCAGGTGTCACCACACCCGACCCACAAATATTTTTGCCTAGTCAATCTTTTACCTATGAGTTTGTAAAAGGATGCATCAGAAAAAAATATTTTGGTGCCATTAAACTCTGTGGCCTCACCTATCATACACCCAAAACAAAACAAAACAAAAATACCTTTGAGACATCTACCATGTTCTCATCCTCACATGTCACGACCCAAACTACCAGTGCTCAACTGCACCTCTCTTCTCAACCTGTAGTAATTCCACTCCAATTCTTCTTTACTCCTAAAATCATTGCCACGGGAGCTATGAAACTGATGTCCCTCCTACAACTAGCAAACTTTTACCTTAGCTCAAACCAGATTCTTTGTCCAGAAATCCTTGTTGGTTTATTTAGTCAATGCTTTCTTCCTGTATCTAAAAGAGTTTTTCAAATTTTCTGCACTTTCCATTCTTTTCCATCACTCTTGACTTCCTTATCTCTCAACAATCAGCGTTGAAAAAGGAAACAAAAGTACACAGAACACAGCTCTCCTACTTTAATATTGCTACACATTTGCACATCAAAATCAGGGTCCTGTATTTTCTCTTTCCCAACTTTCAAAGTAGGGCATGCATCATCCCTTCCCTTTTCCAAGGTAGATTACCAATGCTGCTTTGCATTCTGTTTCCTGTCATTTTGGGGTAATTTTAATATTCCTGATGTCTTTTATATATTCAAACTCTTCCACAAAATGAGTCCCCTTGATACATTAAAATGTTGAAGTCGGTCTCATCTAAAAATAGCACTCTTATTCCACAGGTTCTCCCACATCCACCACTAAGCCTCTTCTCCTTTTAAAAAGCTGAACTTCTCAAAATAATTCTGTGTTCTTATCGTCTCCTCCCTCACTCCTAACTCAACTCCCTTGGTCTTTTGCTCCTCAGCACTAATCCAACTCATATCCTGTCAGTCCATTACAGAAACACATGCGTGTAGGCATTAGAGGATCAAGAGCAGAGTCTTTAACAAGTTATCTAGCTCCCAGTTTAGCAGGTCTGTGGTTCTGCCCCCTTCGGCAGCAGCTTCATCTCACACTGCCCTTCCCCAAGGAAAGCATTCCCATTGGCTTCCCACAATGCCCTCCAAGCCCTCAGACCTCCCTACCTGCTGCCTAGTCAGTGACAATGTCAACTTCAGATTTAAGTAAAATACCACTTCCTCTGGGAAATCACCCCCCATCCTCCTTATTAGATAATTTTCTCCCTTCATAGATGTTGTCTTTGGGGGGGGGGGTTATTTTTTATTTTTTACAGACTGCATTTTGATTCATTGTACACAAATGGGGTACAACTTTTCAGTTTTATGGTTGTACATGATGTAGATTCATACCATTCATGTAATCATACATGTACATAGGGTAATGATTGTGTTTTGTAATTTTAAATTTGTGTGTATGCTTGATTGATTTCTCTCTCCCCTACTATAACTTTATAAGGACCTTCACTTAATATTTATTTATTTATTTACTTATTTATTTATTTCTGAGACAGGGTCTTATTAAGCCATGCAGGCTAGCCTGGAACTTCCCATCCTCTGCCTGTCTCTTCCCATCCCCCACCCAACCAGTACCTAGCATTGCAAACATGTATCACTGCACCTGACCTGCTCTCCTTTTAAAGTGCCACCTGATTCAGAGTCACATACTAGGGTCACATCCTAACCCAGGCACCTATTAGAGGTTCAAAACATATTTATCAAATGTGTGAATAAGTCAAAGTCCTCCACAGTACAGAATGCCATCCAGTAATGTGTAGATTATGCTTTGGACAACTGCTGTCCTCAACACATATCCTATCACTACGCTCAATTTATACTACTTCAAAGTCAAATATTTCCTATGAAAGTCGCTTTTTTTAAAAATTATTTGTACCTGATATTTTAGAAAGAAATGTTAGAACTTGGTTGTTTTCTGACAGATGCTTTCATTACAATAACATCTTATTTACTGGTCTAGAGAGAAATCCGTATACTCTTTTAGGGTTGTTCCCTGAATCAAAACAAATAAGTTTGAAAAGCTGACCCAATGGAGGGAGAAAAAAAGGACTTAATGTTGTAAACACTTTCCCAGGGAGATCAGGACTATTATCCATCATTATTTGGTAAACAGAGTCAATTAGAGGCATTCACATGTAAAACATTCCTTTGCAAAATGCTTAGAAGGACTGTAACAGTCTTTGGGAAAAAGGAAAGAAAGAGAGGAGGAGGAAAGAAGTCAGGCCTCTAACCAAGAGGGAGCTTTGAACATTGTATGTGATCTGAATGAACTTATTTGTGCTCCCCTTAAAATGCAATTGCTACTTGTTTTTAGGAAGAAGTAAATCCTATACTTCTATGAAGCATTGTTTTAATTACTAACTACCCACAGCATGGAGTAAGAGAGAATGGGATAAAAATGGCAAAGAAAAACTGCACTTATAAATTTTATTTTCCTTGGCCTGGCTATTCCTTAGGTGTCATAGGAACGTAATTATCTCTTTCCCCTAAACATGGTTAGTAAATTATTTCAGTTCTTGGACTAAAATTTTGCTAGTACCTTCTCTGAGGTGTGGAATTTTGTACAAGCATTACAATAATAGCCAAAGTCATTCTGGATCATCCCAAGAGCAGAAACCAAATAAACTACAAAGGCAGTTTTTAAATTTTGTTTTGTTTTGTTTCACATCTGTATATCACAGAGAACTGCAGCACAAAGTTATAGTGAACTCATTTATTTATTTCTGAAATAGGTTCTTGAACTTCTGTATCCTCACTTTTTAGAAGAAAGATACATACAAAATATAATTTGGGGATGGTGGAGAGCTCAGTGGTAGACCATGGGCATAAAGCCCTGGGTTTGATCCCCAGCACTGTACCAGAATAATAATAATTACTATTTTATGGAAATCATATTCAACTTGTTTGTGCTTTATTTTTAGATTCTCTATTTCTTTAGTAATGTTCTAAGTAATTTTTAAAACATACCATCCTGCTTATTAGGAGTGTCACTGTACTCATTAATTAAGACATTGGAAGGAGAAAGGCAAAACTCAGTTTAGCCAAAAAAAGTTTTCTAAACTTTGAGATAAACATGAAAATAGCAATCTGTTGCAAAATGTAACATGTTGCATGTACGATATGAAGTAAATTTATGGGAAATGTTCCTTTTAATTTGGACTTCAATACTTAATAAATTTGCATTAATATGCATGTCTTGGATGGAACAGTAATATATTTTTTTCTCAGAAAATAGAATTAAAGAAGAAAAAGGGAATCTCATGTAATGCCCTTATTATTACAATTTTTTTTAAAAAAAGATATGTGATTTTTCTCAAATTATATAGAGCTTGCTTGGTAACAAACCAAGATAATATGTGGAGGTGGGGATATTAGAAAACTTAATGTAGCATGTGCAAGAAGCCTTAGGATCACACCTGTTGTTGCCAGAATAGACTCCCTTCTGTCTCCTCTGTAATCCCCAGGTTTGGTTAAAATTAGAACCTGTATTTATGCATATTCAATGTAATGCTACTTGAATTTTTAAAATGCAAACATCACTTAAGTACATGTCTGTTGCTAAAGAAAGCTTTAATGTCAAATCTTTGTATATTTATATTCTTTAGCAACTTAGTCCTTACCTTATATCCAAAGACTTTTTGTTTTATTTTTAAAATTAGATTTTTTCTCTCATAATATAAAGGTCAATGTTGTCAAGTTTTTTTTTTTTTAGGATTAACAGGTGAAAATATGCTACTAAAGTTTTGAAATATGTACTACGATAAAATTAAAATAAATAGTTCATCCAAAAGCATTCATCTGAAAATGTTCAAAATCTTCCCATTTTGATTGTTATATTATCTTCTAATATTTTTTATGTTCTTCACAAGTAAGACAAAGCCTTTCCTTTGAGAAGTTTAAGTGTTTTTTCTTTATTTTACACATGTACAAAAGGAATCATCTTAACTAGTCTTTAGTCACCATGAATACCTATGAATTGATGTGGTCATTTTTTTGTAAAGTATTTAAACAATGTTAATTATTAGGACTGTGGACATGTATTTTGTAAATGTATGATTATTTATTTTTACTTAGTCATTTAAAATGTGATAATTAATGCATAGTAAGTGATTTCTTGGGGACAATGGCTATTAAGGTAACAGCAAATGCATCAACAGATTAAAAATTTTAAAGCAGTTGTTATCTTCATCTTGTTTGATACTGTGTAGAGAGGGTGCATAAAAGAAGATGCATTCAGTCTATATGTAGTGTAGGCAAAATGTTGAGTGAAACTGAAGAAATGAGTAGTTCCAATAAGGTTTCCTGGGGCAGATAAGTTTTAAAAAGGCAGTCAATAGTTAGATTCTTCACAGAGCATTATTAGCATGATTGTACAGAATAGTTCTATTGCCAAAATGTTCTTTTCATACATCCATCTAAAGATTTGTCAGGTAAGTTGAACATAGTGGCATACACCTGTGATCCCAGCTCCTTGGGAGGCTGAGGCAGGAGAATGGCAAGTTCAAGCCCAGACTGGGAAACTTAGCTAGATCCTGCCTCAAAAAGAAAGAAAGAAAAGAAAAGAAGAAGAAGAAGAAGAAGAAGAAGAAGAAGGAGAAAAGAAGAAGAAGAAGGAGGAGGAGGAAGAGGAGGAGGAGGAGGAAGAGGAGGAGGAGGAGGAGGAGGAGGAGGAGGGAGAGAAGAGGAAGGCAGGCAGGCAGGCAGGCTGGAGATGTAGCTCAGTGCTAAAGTGTCCCTGGGTTCAATCCCCATTATCCACCCCCCAAAAAAGATTTGATGTTAAATGGCTAATTTATGCATATTAGACGTTAATTCTATCACTCCTTCCCTTATAGGAAATAAACTGGGGGAAATTGTCCTATTTTAACTGTTTAGCCTTGCTCTTTCTCATCTACAAACCCAAACATAATAAGAACACACACTACAAATGTCAATAAACTACAACTTTATCCAAACATTTATTGGTCTTTTAAAATACCAACTGTGTCACTAAAGCAATGATTTAAGACCATAGATAAAAATAAATAAATACATAAAGCTTCGGTTCTCAATACTTCCTTCCCTACCTAATGTTTATTTTTTAATTTGCCTCTCTTTTCCTAACTGGTACATTACATCCTACAGAATGAGAATTCTCTCAATATTTTTTGATGAAGATTTTTCACAGGAAATTTAAATTTAAAATGTGAATTAATTATTCTGTACACATTTACTGCTTAAAGAATTTGTTTCCAATTTTTAAAGGTGCATGTTTTCTTAAAAATATTTTTCATGAAATAGTGACAGCTACATCAAAATATAGAGAATATTACTGAACAAGAAATTGAGTCTTTCTTGATCTTGACAAGTCACTTGAGATGGTAAACTGGTGGTTTTCACACACATGGATTTTTTTGCTGCTGTTGCTTACCCTGCTTGGACACGGTGGTGGGGTGGTCTAGTTCAAGTTTTGACCAAACATTCCATGAGTAGGTGATAAAGCCCAGGACTTCATAGCCATGTATAGATACTACTTAATATTAACATACAACATTAGTTTCTCCAAAATGATTCAAGCATATACACACAAACACTGCGTGCACACACACACAAACACACACACCCCTACATACAAACACACACAGTACTTAAATAGCCTAATAAGGAGCATGGGCATCATAAGAAGATATTATCCTAGGCTATTCCCCATTTCTCACATGCTCAGGAACTTGGTAGCCATTCCTCTAACCTACTGGTCTTTCCCCTAAACTTAACTACTGCAGATTTTTTTTCTTTCTCCTTGACCATTTGCATTTTATCTCTTTTCACCAAATTACCTCCAAGTAATAACCCCCTGCTCTTTGCAGATAATGTATCTAGCACCTTCAGTTTCACTGACTTTTTTTTCCCATCCAGAAACTGATTAAGCTATTTAAATAAAAACAAAAGTTAAAGGAAATGCAAAAATCTTCTTAGAGGCTGTGTTGGTGCCCGAGCATGAAAGACTTCACCTCAGCCAATGTATACACAGCAACATTGTTTTGGTAAGAAAAGAAGTGATAAGAGAGACAATGCCATCCTAATTCATTCTTGAATATGTTGTATCTCAGCCCCTTGGCCATAAAGTCTTCCTTTTAAGTCTGCCCTTTAAAATTGGCATTGTTAAACCTTCATGTATAATTTTACTCAAAATTACAAGTCTTGTAACTGGGACCAATTAAAGCAATCCACAACGACATTCCCTTTCTGCTGAGCAGAGACAGCACTTAGTATTGAGCAGTTATCATGTCCCAGACATTGTGAGGGGTGAGTGTGGAGGTTATCACATTTACCCTTACATCATAACTGCAATGCACATACCACCCCCAGTCGCATCCTAGAGCTTAAGGAAGCAAGGTGAAGGTTGCAGGTTAGGCCACTGTCTAATTCATTCCCAGTGAGCAAAGACCTTAGCTGGCATCCAAAACAAGAGTCATTCTGTGCAAAATCTGTGCTCTCTGCCCTGCATTTCACTTTTTACTGTTTTCCTGTCTTTTTTCCCCAATTATAAGTCCCCTACTGTTGTTTCTTTAGGTTATCATTATCTGCTGCCCTAAGTGGCATAATATTCAGATAACTGTACTAACTCCTGCTGCAGAAAACTTCATATGAGTTTTCCAGCCAGACTCCATCCAAGTATCTATGAGATGGTGGTTCTCTCTTTCTCTTTCTCTCTTTCTTCCTCTCTCTCCCTCTCTCTCTCTCTCCATTGTTTTTGCAAGTCTGAAAGACTTTCGTCAAGAAAACTTTTTACTGGAAAGACAGACACACCTTATGCTATAAGCTACACATTTCTGCAGTTTCAGAAATATAGCCCGGCAATGCGAAAAATGCATGGGGTACATTTTGACATGATCAACACAAACCTTAGGATATTGTGGTTATGTATTTGCTCTTATACACACACACACACACACACACACACACACACACAGAGCGAGAGGGGTGAGGGGAGGGAGAAAAAGAGCGAACTTCTAGATGGAGGGGAAAATTCCATATGATTCATTAATTTATTTTTTAATGAAATGGGGTCTGGCTGTACTGTCCAGGCTGGTCTCAAACTCCTGGGTTCAAATGATACTTCCCTATCAGTTTCCTGAGTAGCTAGGACTATAGGCATGGCATGATTTAATTTCTTTTAGGTTTGTTTTGTTTTGTTTTACTGCTATTAATAGGAATTGTTTTTTGTTGTAATTTTTCTCTTACACTTAGAAAAAACTCTTCTTTACAGGACAGAGTTTCCCTAGATGTCTCCAGTTAGCATGGTGTCTTTGGGGAAAGGTGTTGCTTCTTTAGTTTCTTCAGGATAATTAGCATTTTGAGGAAAATGCACTGTCCTAACATTCAGCGAGGGAGGGGGCAGTCAGATTAGGAAAATGTTTGCCTGCTGTTGTGAAGGCCTATTAAACCCTGTCAAGCGTGACAGGGCATTTTTTTATTTAACACATCCTGCTCCAGTTAAGGCTGAGAATCAGAAAAAGTGCTTGGCACAACAGTTTAGCAGGAAAGAAAGCTATTTTAAATGTCTTTTGGGAACATGTTTGTGCAACAGGAAAAAACATACAATTGAGTTGATAATAGCACTCCTTAAAGGTTGGACTCTCCGAAATGGATTTGCCATCCTTTTCACGGGGAACGTGTTGTCCCGAAGCGGCAGTTCTCACTTAAGCACAGCTTAATTCAGCAAGGAGCACCTTCCTGTGCAGCTCCTTTTGCACTGGAAAATCTATTTTTAAATTACAAGCCAGACTTAGTCACAGGAGTAAATAATTAAAAATATGCTGTGTTTGGTATGTGCTTAATTACAGCAGTTCCCAGAGTGCGTCATGGGACAGTGTCTAGCAAATGCCTCAGTCGCACACCCAGGTTTCTACTCCTTAACTCCCCAAAGAATCTCAAGTTCCTCAAGGGCTGATGCCATTCCCTTCCACCCAGCCTCGCTTGTTCCTGAATCCCTGCTTTTGTATTTCTAGTTCTTCATCCCTAGAAAGCTCTAACTCTCCGTTCTCTGCCAACACACATTCTTACTTTGAATTTTTAAACACAAATGTTTTGAAATGTGCTCTAATTTAATTCACATGTCCACTTTTCTCCCTGCTCAATGCAATAGGTCTTTATGGGCAAAATGTCACCTTTCTTTAATATTCTAGTATAAGGTGATGAGCATGAACTTCCCACATCAGTGTACTTACTCCTTTGCTGATGTCTAGAACTATGAAGACGAACACTCCTGGATTGTTTTTCTTCAGGATGTGTGAATTGCACTCAGGTATTACCCACCAGCCCTTTCTCCTGCTGTATGAGTGATTGGATTGGAATCCACCCAGACATACATCATGATAGAGTTGGGAACCTCTTTACAATTCTTACAGTTACCAAGCTCTCATGTTCTTGTAAATGAAACCATTTTGATAGTTCTGCCTTTTAAAAATCTGCTTTTCTGTCTTACTTTGGGTTGCTAAAATAAATTATCATTGAGTAACAATGAAGTTCTAGAGGCTACCAGTCTGTAATTAGGGTGACATCATAGCTGGCTTCTTGCTAAGGACATTCTTCCAGTTTATGTCTTCCATGGCCTTTCCTTGGTAGCACACCCACCCACACACACACACACACACACACACACAGGCACGCAAACAAATCTCTTGTTTTTCCTCTTTTTTTAAGGTCATTAATCCTATCATGATTGTTCCACCATCATGACTTCATCTAACCTAATTACCTCCCAAAGGCTCCATCTCCAAATACCAACATATCGTATCAAGACTTACAGCTTTAACAAGTAAATGGGGAGAACAAAACATTCAGTCAGTGTTAGGGCTCTACCATATTCAGTCCATAGAACTCTCCATTCCCATTGCTAGTCCCCGTTTTTGTCCTCATTAATATTTCTTTGCCTTATATACTTACAATTACTTGCAGAAGACTTCTAATCTCTCTATAACTGTGGTTACCTCCATCTTTGAATTAATCCCCCTTTGTTTCTAAAATGAACATCTTATCATGTTGCTCTATAATATATATTATGTATTACAGTTACATTATAGTATTATATATTATATTATTATATTATATACAATATGCATGTATAATTATTATTCATATATAGTATATAATATCCTATAATAATTCATCTTTTGCAATAGGTTAGTGAACCTGTAAGATACATGTCATCCCTTCTATAGATGGTGCCCCTGGCAGACATCATTGAATCAAGGACTTGTTCTCATCGTATCCAGACCAACTTTAACACTGCACAGCACAAAATTTCTGGTTTCCACTACCAGTAAGTCAGAGTAGTCATTCAAATAAAAATTTCTAAACTAGAACTTTAAATCAAAACTCTTCTCTATGACAGAGGATTTCATCATTAAATAGCTCCCATCTTCTTGGGAAGTCTCATCCTGAATCTCTCAAGCACCTGGCACTTCCAGACTCCACATAATGTCATGTTCTCTGTAAAGATCTTTCTCGCACACTCATCTTTCTCTCTCCCCTTCATTCTCACTGCACCCTCACACTCACTCATGTACTTTAACCCACATAAAATGCATCATTACATATGATTAGTTAGACACTAAAAATATTTATTGACAACCTGTAACACTTATTATTCATAACGGTACTTATTTATTTCCCTGCAATGTTGTAACTAAAGCAGAAATCATAGGATTTCTGGATCCCTGTTGTTAACTAACCTTTGGAACATATTGGGTTCTATATAAATATGTTTTGATAAATGAATAAATACATGAATATGTTTTGAAATACTAAGAAAGAATTATGTTAAATAGATGTAAAAAAAAAATGAGTCACTATTGTGAGAAACACACATATCTGTCCAAATCCAAAGAATGGACTAAGAGACACAGATACAGCAAAAAGCCAGGCTTTGCTTTAATGATGGTCTTGCAACATTGGGTGTCCTGCAAGACCCAGAGTTGAGGGGAAGCAGGCCCACACAGATTGGGTATAACCAGCATTTTATCTCCTACGGTACAAGGTTCCTACCCATGGTTCCTCTTTAGCTGAGCATCATAGGGTTTACAGTCTTCCTGAATGTCACCTAGGTTTCACTGTCTCATAATGGATTATTTAAAGAATTATACCTTCAGTTTTTCCCACCTCCCTTTGTTCTTTTGTGGTAAGAAAGACTTCTTGGGGTGAATGCACTCTGACATGTACACAGCTCTACTTTAAGTTACTATTTCTTTTCTTTTAATGGGTTTTTGAAATTTTTCTATTTATTTATTTTTATTGTTTGTTCTCTTTAGTTATGCATGAGAGCAAAATGCATTTTCTTAATGGAGAGATTTCTCTCTCCGTTGGTCAGGCCAACTTCTTCCCCCACCTCCTGATTGTCAAGGGGGCTGTTCAGGTGCCTGCACTTTGGATCTGCCACATCCACAGGCTTTGGTGCTATTTTAACTTTCCTTTCTGCTCTATTTGCCCTCTGGTTGCTTTCTTGCATCCCAACTTTACATTTAAGGCTAAATACTGTATTCAGAAAATGGACCACTGGACTTTCTATTTCTCACACTATTGAAGAACAAATTTCAATATTATCATTTTGTTGTCTTTGTAATAAAAATAGCAGGCATTATTGTTAAATCAAATGTGCATTTACCATAGAAACACTGCTTTTTCTTCTCCCTTCCTCCATCCCTACTCTCTTCCTTCCTTCTCTCTTCTTCTCCCTGCCTCCTCCCACCCTTTCCCCATCTCTTCCTCCCTCCTATCTGTCTTCCTTATCTCTCTCATTTCCTAACATCTCTCTTTTCTTCCTTCCTTTATTTTTTACTTCCAATCTCCCTTCTCATCTTGTAGTAACTCCACAGAAAAGAAATTATTGAGATGCAACATTTCTAATCTGGGTTAATATCCAACAATGAAGCAAAGTTCAGTATTTTCTCTTTTCCTTCTTGCTTTTATTTCTCCTGTGAGAATACATTGTTGTTCATAATAACAATTAAATTGTCACAAATGTAATGAAAAATATACATTTTGCACATAAGTTGTCAGTTTTCCTCTGTAGTATTGGAATGAAATAAACTCTAAAAATGTGAAAATGAAAGCACTGGCGGAAGAAAAAAATAAGCAATGACAGATTCTGTGTAAGCCTAAGGGGAATTTTTAAAGGATATAACTAGCAATCTTGCCTCAACAAAATGTAATGGTTTTTTACAAATGTAAATTTATTTATAAAAGAAAATATAATATTTTATGCATGAATGAAAACTAAGTTCTGAAAAAGCAAATTTTGTGGAAAAGTTTTCTTCACGAATCCACACAATTTTATACATGTAAAATTTGTGAATTTTTGTTGTTGTTAAGCATGAAATAATGCATCCAATTGAAGGGACGATTCAGCTTTCCTATTCATTGCTGTACTTAAGCTTTGCAAATATTTCGGTCAGTGGGTATTACTTTATAACATGAATATTACCTGTCTCAAACAAAGGAGAGTGGAGAGGGGACTGGATGTTCTGATCAGCTTAATTCTTCCTGAGATATGTATGCCTCTTTTGCATTTATTGATTTTTAAACAGCTTTATTAATATATAAATTACATAACACATATTTCACTCATTTTGTAAATGAGTGTACAGTCCAGTGGTTTTCATCTATTCATGGGGTTGTGCAATTAACACCACAATCTATTTTTAGAACAGTGCATCACTCAAAGAAGGATCCCTGTGCCCATTAGCAATCACCCATGGCCATCCTCCCTCAGTCCCAGGCAACTACTAGTATAACCTCCACTTACATAGATTTGCATACTTGGGACATTTAACAAGATATGTTAATAAAGTATATGGGTTTTCGTGACTGACTTTTAGCATATTTACGAAGCTTTTTCATTCTGCAGCAGGCATTAATACTCCTTTCTTTTATTGCCAAATAATATTCCCATTGTATGGATGTATCACATATTCTTTATGCTTTCACCAACTGATGGATATTTGAATTATTTCCACTTTTCAACTATTAAGAACAGTGATTCTAAGAACATTCATGTACAAGTGTTTGTTTGGATATATGTTTTAATTTTTTCTTGACTATAATTTTAGAGGTACAATTTCTGGATCATATGATAACTTTAAATTTAATATTTAGCAAAACAGATGAGGTGATTTCCAAAGTTGCAGCATTTTACATTTCTGCCATCAATGTATGAAGGTTATAGTTTCCCTACATTTTTTCTTACACTTCTTATTGTACTTTTTAATCATGACTTTCTAATGGGTATGAAGAGTATATTATTGTGGCTTTGAATTGTATTTTCCTGATGACTAATATTGTTGAGCCTTTTTTCAAGTACTTATGGGTCATTTGTCAGATCCTTTGCCCATTTTTAAATTGTGTTATTGAAACTTCTTATTATCGAGTAGCAAGAGTTCTTTGTATGTTCTAGATAAAAATCCATATCAAATATGTGATTTGCAAATATTTTCTCCCATTGCACAAATTATTCTTTTTTCACTTTTCTGAATCAAAACCAGTCTCTCCTGAATGATAGGCAAGCTCTGTACCACTTAGCTACATCCCAGGCCCAAGGGTGGAGATACTAATAAGAATGGGACAATCTTTTTCACTTTTATTGAAGTCATTAGCTTTTGGGTGGTGGCTTTCTCATTTGTTTTGGGGTGAATGTATTTGTGTGTGTGTGTGTGTGTGTGTGTGTGTGTGTGTGTGTGTTTTACTGGAGGTTGAACCCAAAGCCTCACATTGTGGGGGTTGAACCCAAAGTCACTACACCAGCACTTCTCAAAATGTTAGTCATGAATGTTTTGGCTACAAAACGTAATTTAACAGTTCTATTGATAAGAGTTGTAGCTGACTTCAAATACGGACACATTCAAGTGCTCTAATGATGTTATACTAATGTCTATCAATCCTCAAATCTCAGCTAATTGTTTCTGTTTGGCTCCATTTTTTGAATAGGATTGTTCCATTTGATAAGAAGGATGAATAACCTGATAATCATGCCCTATTACTTTGTAACCCCAGGGGAAAGAGAAAATCATCTTTGATAACACTGATGGAAATGTCCCAGGGACAATTCCGATGGTGTAGCTGAAACTACATGTCCATGATTAAGCCAGTCTAAATCAGAGGACTGTGTTAGTCTGACCAGACTTTAGTCATTTCACACCTCAAAGACCAGGAGGGCAGTCTCACTTGAACCTGAGGGAACAGATTCTCCATAGGAAAATTATTGATTTTACCAGGGAAAAATAGACGTGCTACCAGAATTCCTATATTTTCTTAATGTTAAAATGTGTTTGTAGGTGCTAGATAAATTTTCTTTTGAAAGGGATTGAAAAGCTCCATGTAACAAGAATCATCATTTTGATCATAGACTAAAATTAAACTTAGATCATAGATTCAAATTAAAATTCTAGCAAAATTATACATTTTTTTCTGGAGTTCCCTAGGTTACATGAAAGAAGACCAATATAGACAGGCATGTACCACATGAGCTCATTCACATGTAGAACCTAAAATGTTGATCTCATAGAATGGTGGTTACCAGAGGCTGGGAGAGCCAGGTGCCATGGAGGCACTGTGTAAGGTTGATTATCAGGTATAAGCGGTTATCACTGTTATATTTAGATAGAAGTAGAAAACTTTGGAGTTTTGTTGCACAGTAGGGTGAATATAGATAATGATAACATATTATATATGTATTTTAAAAAGCTAGAAGTTAAGGATTTTGAATGTTTTCACCCAAAAGAAATGATAAACATTTCAGAAGATAGATATGTTACCCTGATTCAACCTTACACAATGTATACATAAAAGAAAATATCACTGGTACCCTAGAAATGTGTACGATTTTTGTTTCAGTTAAAATAAAAAATAAAATAAATTAAAATGAAATGTTTTCTGAAATAATTGTTGGTGGAAGAAAATAGGCTTCCTCCCAGAGTTTTACTCCTTACTTTGCGGAAGGGAAATATATGCAAACTTTTAGTCCAAAGAGCTGGAAAGATGTGTTTTGTTTCTGTATTTTTTGAGCAATTAATTCTTTCCATATTAGATCTCCTGGAGGGAGAGTGTTCCATCAAGTACAAAGAATTTTTTTCAAGTCCCCTCCCACTGCTAGGTAATTGGGCTATTATTTGGACACTTGCCTCTTTCAAATAAAAAGAGAGTGACCAAAATCACCGGAAAATGGCTAATTATGCCCACAATGGGAAAATTATTCCCATGAGTAAGTACTTCAGAGTGTAAAATGAAATTCCAACCTAATCACAAAATTATCTCTCTTTAATAGTTATTCGACTCTACAACCTGGAATGCTCATTAGATAACAAGTCAGCATGGAGTCAAAGTGAGGTTTTTGTTGTCCAGTAGTGTTAGTAAATGCTATTGTAGTTCCTTTTGAATTACAGTCAGATCTTGGAGGGTTTATGTCTTATTTTTAATAGAATTATCATGCTTTATTCTTTAAACTATTTGATTGTAATATGCACAAAAATTTGCTTCAGTTTATTTAGGTTTAATATTAGGAAATGTGTAGTTACATTAACTACATTGACATCATATCTGGGAATATGCTAATATCTGCTCTATTTGATTGTTTTATAACTATGTAAATGAAAGAACAGAAAACAATCATATTACTTCCAAAAAAGATAAAATAAAACTACAGAAGTAAAATGATCACCTTCTTGAAACAAAGCATTAATTTTTCACTAAAATGCTATTGAAATTTTGGCAAGTAAATGAAAACATGTATAAGCTTACTTATATTTTGTTATGGTTTTTATCTTAAATGCCCCCCAAAGGTTGTGTGCTAAAAGCTCAGTTGCCAGCTTGTGGGGCTTTGGGGAGGTGGTACAATCTTTAGGAAGTGGGGCCTTCGAAAGGAAGTGAGGTCATTAAGGATAAGTCCTTGAAGGGGATAGTAGGACCTTAGCCTCTTTTTCTCTCTCTCTTCTTTCTGTCTCTTTCATTTTCTGCTACCACGATGTGAGCCACTTTTTCCCACCATGTTTCCTGTCATAATATTTAGCTTTGTCATTTATCTAAAGTCATGGGCTAAGTGAAGTGGGTTGAAATCCTTGAAAATGAAAGCCAAAATAAGTTTTTTACATTATTTATCTCAGGCATTTTGTCACAGTAAAGGAAAGCTGATTAACACATATTTCTACAAATATTAATATGATACAACAATATAACTAGCATTTTCTAAGTCCTAAGGAGGTTATTTACATTGTTTAATTTTCTCAGTAGTTTTCAAGTTTAGGAACTATTTTACAGATGAAAAAAATATTCATATAGAAGTTGTCTGACTTGCTAATGTGTGGTTGAGTTGGATTTAAAAATTGGAAAGTCTAATTAGTATTTTAAATATAAATACTGCCTCTACTTGTAATCACCCCTCTATTATGCCAATTTCAATATCTATCTTGAAAAAGTTACCAATAATCAGTGGAAGAATATTAATATTTTTTGAGCATGTGAACCTTAATGCTTAAAATTAAATTCAAGTGTCTTCTCAAAAACATAATGCCTTTTGGGGTATTGTTAAAAGTTCATAGAATGACTGAGTCCCAACACCAAATCCATATTTTAAATGTGGAATGGTAAAACCATTCCTCATTAAAACCTATGAATACATTCTATGGACAACATTTAAAATTAGTGAAGTAAGCCAATAAAATCAACATAAGATCATCTCTCCAACTTGATATTTTTGAGAAAAGAAACTGTAATTTACATTTTACCCTACTAAACATTACTTCACTTATTCCTCACTGAAAATCTAAAAAACACATGATCAATAAATAGTATAGGATGAGTAATTGAATTTTTAAAAATATTTAAATGTATTTTTGTGCATTCAAAGTTGAAACAGTATATGCAGTTTTTGTTTTGGTACTTTACCAGAATACAAGTCTGTGTTGTCAGGGCATTTACCAATGGAAGTTAAACACAAAACAAAACAAAATAGCAAAACCATCACACATGACCACATCAATAAGGAAAGGAATTAAAAGAAGAAATTGTGCAGGAAGAAGTATAAATTTATATAATGAATTAAAGCAAAATTAAATGATAAAATGGATATGTAAAGCTTATTTAATAAATAAAGTACAATGTATCCGATATTTTGAAAAACCTTAATTATCCAAAAACCATCTCCATGCTCCAAAGTAGTAAAATACAAGGCAAAGGGGCAGAGAATCTGAGTTCTGAGCTTGGAGTCAGTCATAGACATCTTTGTGATCAAGACCAAGTCACTTATATTTGCATGTTGGACCTGTCTGTCTCCTTCAATAGAGATTGCTATTGTAATGACTAACAGAATTATAGAATGATACCAATAATAAGGTAGTGCTTATTGTGTCCTTATTAGGAGACAAGTTCTTTATAGCTATCATGTAATTTAATATATAAAACAATTCAAAGAGATGAGTTATGACAAAAACCGTAGACAATACTGACTGAGCCAGACATTGACTTTATCTCATTTATGATTCACATCAAATTTCTAAAATAGCCAGCACTTATACACCCATTTTCAGGTTATGAAGTCAGCTTAGATCACCTAAGTACTATAAGACCTGAAATTTGAAGCTATGTTTCTTTGATTTTAGTGTACATCATCTAACAAGTATCAAAAGAAAGAAAGAACCCTATTAAGGATCAAATCAATCGTCATTTTTTTCATTGAATAAATCAAGTAAAATAAAGTCGAATTGATTTTATCAAAATATTCAGCTTGGAATAATCACTGCTAGTTTGTGTGATTGTCTTACATTGTGCTGAATATAATCTAAAGTTCAGAGGAATGACTGGTTAGGTGGGAAGCAGAAAGATACCCCTTGGATTTGATGGGAAAATACAACTTTGATTAGGTAAGGATTTGTGTTTGTTTTATCTCCCAGCCACAACAAATTACTATGAATTTAGTAGCTGAAAGCAACAAACACTATCTCACAGTTCTATAGAGAAGATGTTTTGTATTCCAGATCAATACTGTTTCAAGTGTAATAAGTCCCACATAAAAATACTGACAGAGCTGCCTTCTCTTTGGCTGTTCTGGGGGAGAACCTATCTGCAGATTCATTCAAGTTATTGGCAGAATTCAGTTCTTGTGGTTGTAGGACTGAGGTCCCCATTTCCTCACTGGCTATCAGGTTGGAGACACTGTAGGACTCTTTTGGGTCCTTACATGTAAACTCCTAAATCATAGAACAGTTAACAGTGGCTCCATGTTTTCTCATGTTTCCAAATCTCTTCTGCTTCCTCTTATTCTGTTGCATCTTTCTGATGGACTCTTCACAGGTCAGCTTCTAACTTTAAGATCTCAAAGATTGGAGCACCCACTATTTTGCCTACCTCAAGATTCTGCTAGCTCTAACACTGGTGCTCAACCTCAGCTACATAATGAAATCACCAGGGAAACTTGAAAAAAAAAAAAAAATGCTTACCCCTGGACCCCAATTAAAATGAACTGAATCAGAATTTCTGGGAGGGGAATCCAGGCAGTGTTTTGTTTTGTTTTGTTAATGACTCAGAAAATAATATGCTTGGGAGAGTTAATAAAACCTAAAAAATCAGGTTTCTACAATTTGATTAAATCCATTTGATAAGTAATCCACTCAAAAAAACACTTTCTTTATGCCCGCTTTCTGCAATCACTCTGCTAGGATTTGGAGCCACAGAGATAATATGATGTCAGCCCTATTCTTTCAATGTATAAAATCTAATGGCAAAACAGACACGTAAATAAATAATTATGTGATTACATGATATGTTTTCAACCAGATATTTAAATAACTTGCTCTGGGAGTTCTAGAACAGTAGTCCTGCTTGAGAGCATTGATTCATGGATTCATACTAGATGCTCTTTTTTATTATGGTCTGGCTAGTACCTACAGTCAGATCGTTGTAAGTATATTCAGGTTTCAGCATGACCCAGTAAGGATAATGTATTCATGTTATGCTTTCTGACAGGCCAAAAATTTCCTTGGGTACCTAGTAAAAACGTGAACTCACAAGTTTTTCTCCTAAATATTCTGATTCAGAGGGATTTGGCTGGGGTCTGGCCATTCTAACATTTTCAGCAAGTTTTGGTGGTGATTCTAATTCAAGTGGCCCTTGAAGTCACATTTTGAGAAACAATGATTTAGCCTAAAATAATGTAAGTCTCAACATAAAAAAAAAAGGAAATTTAGTTTGAATTTTTTGTCGTTGTTGTTGTTATTTTTTCTTATCAGTAACATCTTTAGAAAACGAAGCCTCTTCATATTTTGCTTTTCATAAAAGTGTGAGGGACACTTCTGGCCATGTTTGAGTGACGCATCAAACCTTAGACTGTCATTTCTTTTTCAGACTCTATTGTAAGTAAAGTCAACTAGTAACTTGCAATAATAATTCTACCACAAAGAATGAGGTTTTACCAAAAATAATCAGGGAGGAGAAAATGAAAGGGAACCAGGTTTTTGTAAATTGACCTTTTTTTTTTTTTCTATGATAGATTGTGTAGAAAGAAGAAATTGACTTTTGCAATACAGGTGTGGAATACTGGCATAAGAAAAGACCATTTATCCTTTATTTTGTTTTGATTCAGGAGAAATGTAGCTTGTATAAAAAGCCGTAAGTAAAGGAAGGCATACCTCATCTTTGCTCACAGAAGTTCAGGATACTAGCAAACTAGATATGTGTGGGAAATGCTTCTATTAGCCAATTTTATAGTGACTGGATAAATACATGGAATAAAGAATATGGCTTGGGGCCTAAAAAAATCTAAGACATTTCAGAATTGGAAGAGCGGAAGATGAAAATTTTCTTTCTCTTAATCTTAGAGTGAACATACTTTTAAATATGAGGATTAGGTGGCAAATAAAAATACAAATTATTATAAAGAAAAATAATTAAATGGAAAGTTCTGGTATGCATGTATAGGATTCATTTTTTTGTCTTCTGATAGGTTAGTATCACAACATTCTGATAAATTAGTATCACAACAGCTAACAGTTTTTGTGTAGAATAAAACATACTGTTACTCTGTATGAAGCCAAGAAGATTGCCCTCTTAAAAAACATCAGAATTTTAAGACTTTTAAAAATTAAATCCATAAAAATAATCTTGTCGGGTGAATCATGGCAGTTTGAAAAAAATGGTAAATTAAAAAAAATGTTTTGAGTTACTAAGCAACTCTGTGTCAACTCATCTCTCTCTCTCTCTCTCTCTCTCTCTCTCTCTCTTTCTCTCCCCATCTCTGTGAGGGATGGAACCCAAGACTTTGCACATATTAATGAGCATACAACCACCAAGCTACATCCCCTGTTCAAGGTAGTTTTAGTTCAAAAATTATTTCAGTTTTTGAGATATTTTTCATTTCTCAAAGTTGTTTTGTGATGAAATAATATTTTAAAATGCTGATGTTGGGCTGGGGATATAGCTCAGTTGGTAGAGTGCTTGCTTTGCATGATAAGCCCTAGGTTCAATGCCTAGCACTACAAAAAACAAACAAACAAAAATGCTAATGTTGAAGATTTTGTGGGAAAGTATAGAGTATGTTTACAAATAAGAATATATATTTTATTATATTTGTACCATAAAGAAACTGATCCTATTTTTAGTAGTAGAATCAACTCTTCCACTTTATTTAAAGTTTTGGAAGGGAAAACAAAATTTATAGGATCCATGAGACTAGCAACTAGAAAGATAAAAGTAACTGCTACTAGCACTATTGCAATTACAAATTCACTTAAGAATATAAATTAGAATTTTCTCAGCTCTGAAAAGTTTCTTTGCATACTAAATAAAAGTCAGCACACCTGGAAAAGTCAACTGGCAGACCATATAACTTAATGACTTCATTATTCACTTGGCCTCTTCCAAAAATTAAATGAAAACTACTAGATTTCATGAAGTAACATGCAAGTAAATTGGCAGTAAATAATTTAACATTTGAAAGTGACTGAGAATCATTTGTTTATTGCCTTTAGTTAGTTAATATCAAATATATTCTAGCGAAGATACATTTGTAATAACCTGAAGTAGAAGAGAGAACCACTTACAGAATGAACCATTTAGAGGAAGTATGCAAAGAGCCAATGACTTAAACCTAGGAATACAGATAAACATGCTTCTGAGAATAATCCTGGCATTATTTCTACTACCATGAGACCCAGTGTAAGTTAACTTTCAGCTCTATTTGCAATGGTATCATCCACATGCCCTGTCACCATACCCAAAACTGGCCTAGAGAGCCCCTGGTGAAAGGGGAGATTCACTCATAATGATCACTCACTACATGTGCCTGCGAGGAGGGAAACTGATACATCCCTTTTAGGGTAGGTAAGTTAAGAGAATAGGATAGGACCACCTAGTGAATTGGGTGTTGCTGGATCTCATGGAGAGTACAGGCATTCGAATGACTATCACCCAAATTTGCTGCTCTATCCTTTATAAACCCAGGGGCTATAGATCTGCCCTGCTGATTAGAAATACAGTATACAATACAAAATACAACCTTGCTCCTTGTGGCACATTTTCCAGATCACTATGGATAGGGTGAAGAAAGAAAGCTATATATATTGAACTATTCATACAATATATACTTTGTCAGTTGATAACTTTCTTTCCAACTGTTGCTGCCAGAATGATGAGTGACCAAGACATATTTCACTAAGATACTTTTGGAACACCGATTTTAAAATCTAATACATAGGCAACAAAAATTTTCTCAAATATGGGTAAAATTTTCTCAAAAATGTTGGGTTTGGGAGACATCCAAATTTGATTTTTGAAGAACTTTCCCCTTGAATTTGTTGAGCCCTTGTAACAATTAAAGGTAATTTAGTCCTGACTCATGTGTAAATCATCAATCATTTGTAAAACATGATTTCCAAATAGTAATATTTGTTTATGTCTCAATTGAATAGTTAAAATACACATACTTTTATATGGATTAAATTATACAGTTTTGCAAAATTAATTATTATGAGGAATGTGATAGCATTTAAAATAATCAACTTAAAATCAGCTATATCTGTGCATAGAGATAAAAGAGAGATAGAAGAGATTTTGTACACAGAATTTATAAAGTATGTTTTTATGTTGATCTATCAAATAAAGATGAATAATTTGACATTTTATTTGGTAATATTGCAAGGGAAACAGAACACAGCTGAAAACTAATCATGTCAGAAGCTTCCAGGATGCATGACAGAGCTCAAGATTTTAATAATCACAAAATTATGGTGTTCAGTACCATTCCTTAGTTTCAGGTGAAAACACACATTTAAGAGTGGAATTTAATCAAGGATTGTAAATGCTTTAATTTTTGGAAGTCTTTTACAAAAGTCCTAAGATGTTATCACTCATATGCTAATGAGCATGTTAGGAGTAATACTCCACTTTCAATAATCATCAATGAAAACCATGCAAAAAAACCCAAAAACAAACAAAAATTCTCCTTTCTTTAGCATTTTTATTAATATGGAATGATAATTAAAGCTCTACTAAGAAATTACATAATAAAATTTATTTTTAAAGGCAATATGATGTAGGATTATTGAGACTCATACAGATATAAATATAGTAAATACACATATATTTTCCTAAATTATAAATTCTTGAGGAAAATATTTTAGGAATCCTATGAAAAAGGAAAAAAATGTAAATGCTAAAATTTGATAATTTTTGTATGAAAGAGCATAACCACCCTTAAAATAATTTACCTATAGAAATACATACATTTCTAGATCAAATTTACTTATATATCTATAATTCATATTGAGATATTAATTACATGAAATGAATGTTATTTTATAGTAATGCAAATATATTGTAAAATATTTTTAGAAATTGGAACAGGTTAATAAAATAACATTTTAGTAATATTTACTTTGAAGTATTCAATCTACCACGGATGTAAGTTTGGCTCATTAACATAATAGTAAGTTATTATAAAATCAATCAATATTTCAGGTCATGACCCTCGGATTTAAGAAAGTCTTCAAGACAATGTCAAATACAATTCAAGAGAAAATGTGATTTGAGTTTGGAGACAATTGTGCACGTAAGTATTGGGAAATTAGATTTTTCTCATGGTAAGATGTAATAAAAACTAAAACAACAACTCATCAATTATTGGATTGCATAAACTTTACAGTTTTTCATATATTATGTCACTATTTTTTAATATTTAAGATTAATAAAATGTTACCTGACTTTTTGGTTGTTTTGGTTGTTTTTTAAGATCACCTAATAATAAAAACCAAGGATAACTAATAAAAGAGTTCAAAATATTTGGAAATTGCTACGATTAACAAGAAAAGCTGCTTCTAGGTGAGTATTAGTGTGGGTGACCAATAGCATAGATTCTATATGCTGATTAATGGTGTGCAGTCATTGCATGTGTTAAAATTAATAAAGCACAGGACCACATGGAACAGGTTTTTAAATTTCTTGTTTTGATCTTAGCCTTGTAATAAAACTCATGACTAGCTTCCTAACAGAATTAAGTCTAAGCTTATAGTTGAATGTTAAATGTCTATTGAGGAAATTTTTTCAACTTTGAAAACAGTTTTTACATATTTGCTTAAATAAGCAGTATATTCCATGGCTAGACCAGGACATTTCATCTTTCATAAAAAATAGTACATTGCTCCTGGATCTTGTGAGGAATAAACATAGATCACACCCTGGCAACATCTGTCTTACAAGTAAGCTGGCAGGTGGTATTTGAAAGGTCATTTTTCATTAGCTCATAATTGTCCCTACCATCCACCAGTATTTTTATTTGATATGGTCCATCTACTGTAACCTTATTTCAATAATGTAGATGACTTATGGAAACTTTTATTTCTTGATTAAAAAATATTAGTTTTCTATAGTGAAGAATAATTTCTACTAATTGTAAGGATATTTTAATGACATAATGGATGTTGATTCTCATAAACAATTTCATCCTTAAATGAATAAAGTCAGTAAATTATAAATTAGACTAATACAGAAAAGAAAGGTAAACTCATAATAAAATGTGCTATCAACATTTGTTACAATGTTCACTTGAAGTTCTTTATTTTGATACTTTAATATTTTATTCCAATTTTGGTTGAAACAAAGAAAGCAAGATTTTTTTTAATTTTTCAAAATAAATATATAAGACGTTTTCCTAGGGGCTGGGGATGTAGCTCAGTTGGTAGAGTGCTTGCCATGCAAGCACAAGGCACTGGGTTCAATCCTCAGCATTGCAAAAAAAAAAAAAAACGAAGAAGAAGAAGAAGAAGAAGAAGAAGAAGCTTTCCTGTTTGGAAGTTTAATTAAATTAATATAAAATGTATTTAATTAAACTCCTTAGTACTTTAAATCATGATGCTCTTAAACATTTGTAATACACAGACTATTAATCAAATCAAAGTAGAATTAGTAGAATTATTGTGCAACTCTAAAGTAAATCTTCTTTAGAGAACCCTCTATATTTATTTCATAATATTGATGAAGTTTATTTCTTTCATTTTCCATTGTAGTTAATATTGCATAGCATATTTCATTTGGACTCTGATAATGGAGAAAATGTGTATACAGTATTTTCTTCTGTTTCTCTTGCCTTGTTTTATGGTAAGTATAAATTCCTCTGATTTATCTCCCTATCTTACTTCCAACATATTTATAATTAATAACATTCAATAATGAAATTAAAGTTATTACTTGATGCATAAATTAATTACATTTTCTATCCAATCAATAGAACAAATATTTACTCCCTTTCCATGTGTTCTTTTAGTTCTAATGACAGTTATAGAATTCAGCTCTGGACCAGGGGGGTAGAATTTGCAAGATCAATGTTACAAATGTGTCAAATACAAGAGAAAGTTTGGGAAAAAAAATGGAATGGCTCTATACAATACAGTACAGTTGTGCATAGTGTATAAAATTCATAATCAGATTTATGGATTCTGAGTTAAAAAGCATATTCCAGTTCATTGATTTCTCTTCATTCTGCCGATTGAAAGGCAATTCAGAACTATGCATTGTATTTTAATTTCCTCATCCATTCACTCAAGTAAGCAGTCATCAGTGCTAAATTTAGGGCAGGTGTGTGTGTATGTGTGTGTGTGTGTGTACACGTGTACTTTTCAATGTATGTGTACTTTTCAATGTATGTGCTGAGGATGTGGGGTCAGAGTGGAAGTATACAATAGATGACAAAAACTCATTTGCTCTCCTAAAAGACTCATAGACTTCATACACTTATTTTTTCCATTTATAGAAATTTTTATTTATATTTTTCTCTGCCTCAAATTAAAAGAGTCAGCTCTTATCTCATTATATGTATGACAGACCAAGATACATAATCTCTTCTAACTATGCCAACAAAGAATTTCCTATGGTGTTTCTAAGCAAACCTTACAAAGACTTAAAGAATCTCAAGAAAAATACAGAAAACCTCAATGAGGTTTTCTCAATGCTACATTCTTAGCATTTACATTTCAAAACATTCTGAAGTCTAGAGCTTTCTAAATTCTGCACTTCTCAGATGTTATCTTGGGTAAACTAACTAGAATTCAAGAGAAAGGACTCCTGTTTCCTCAGCTCACACCTTCCATTGAGCTGCCAGTGAGCTGCACAGGCCAACATTGGTTATCTGCAGGCAATTTTGTAACAATCTGATTATTGTAACTTAAGGAATTGTGACCTTTTCTTTTGCATTTGATCACAGACAGTGCGTAAGCCTGATATTTATTTCAAGAATGAATAAATATGATATTGATCTAGACAATTTCTACAGACTTCTTGAAAAGAATGAGTTATTTACTTTTTAAAAATATTGTCTCCAGCTGGGGATATAGCTCAGTGGCAGAGCACTTGCCTAGTATTTGTGAGGCTCTGCATTCGATCCCCAGCATTGCAAAAAGAAAAAAGAGGTGAAACTTATAAGATTATTGTCTTGATATTCCAAATTCCCATTTATTGCTTCTGTAGCAAAACTTTATATTACAGCAGTTTTATTAACAACAATTAAATTAAGGCAAAGAAAATAGTTTTAAAAACAGTGAAGGAGTGAATGAGAAACAGGGGCCATGTGATGGTGAAACTTGAGTGATGCCACCCAGTGAGAAAATATTATTATCTGCACTTTGCTAGGTTTTACTATTTACTAAGTGTCTCTTTAAATAAAGTTCTACTAAACTTCATGGAAGAATATCTGTATCTATATATCATGTTAAATATACATAAGTATATATGTAAAAAGATATATAGAGAGAGTTCAAATCTTTTCCTGATGTGTTTATGTTAAAAAACTCTATTTTTTATCATAAATCGTAAATATCATAAATCATAAATAAACTTGCCATTAGGTTGATTGTGCAAATATAACAACTAGCAACAAATTTTGAATATTTTCCATGTGCTTGTATGTCCTTCTAGTACATTGAAGCTATTTATCCTCTTTTACAATAAGAAACAGAGATTTGGGAGATGGGGGAATGTATCTTGCCTGCATTCACAGAACAGGTCAAAGGTGGAGGGGATGATGTTGGAGACTGTCATGCTAAGTGAGATTAGTCAATCCCCAAAATCCAAAGGCCGAATGATCTCTCTGATAAGTGAATGATGATGCATAATATGGGGTGGAAGGGAGGCAAGAATGGAGGAAGGATAGATAGCATAGAGGGAAGGGAGGGGTGGGGTTGGGGTGGGGGGGTAAGACTGAAAACAGAATGAGACAGACATCATTGCCCTGTGTACATGTATGAATGCACAGATGGTGTGACTCTACTTTGTGTACAACCAGAGAAGCAATAGCTGTACTCCATTTGTGTTCAATGAATCAAAATTAAATAAATTAAAAAAAAAAGTGGAGGGGATTTTGAATATAGCACTGTCTGTATTTCAGAACACATGTTTAGGCTGTCCTGAGGTCAGCTCCAATAGGCTTCTCCAAGCCAACTCTGCTTCCCAACTCTGCCACTGGTGCCATCTTGATTGTTTGGAAACTGGACAAGGTGGAAATATATATACCATGGAAAGTGACAAACACTGAAAATTGGGGGTTTCCTCCCAGAGAGGATATTTATTATTCAGGACATCACTGCACTTGCTCTTTTGTACTACAAAAATATTTTCACGATTTTGAAGTTGTTTTGTTTTAATTCCTTAGATTCTTGTCACAGCAGAAGTTGAAGAAGTCTCTGTTGACTTGATTCAGTTGGGGGTTACTAGAAATAAAATCATGACAGCTCAGTATGAATGTTTCCAAAAAATTATGCAAGACCCCATTCAACAAGCAGAAGGTAACACTGACTATTTAATTCTAAATGCATTTGACAGTTTTTTAAAAGAAAACTCCCCTGTTATATCATTCTGGGCTCCTTGCATCTATTATTAAAATGAATTTATTGCTTGTTTTTCTGATATATGTGCCATTTTAACTATTTATTTATGAAAACATTTTGCAACACATTCTTTTAGAAAAAATCTAATAAAAATATATGAGTGATCTTTTTAAAACTATCTTTTTATGGTTTAAAGATACTTAAAATATCAAATATGTAGTAATACAATGACATAAGTCTCAAGTCAATGACGATTCACATTTAGTTCATGTAATTTGTATTTTTTTTGGCAACCTACTTGACAGGAACTTGCATTATAAAATGATGAGTACAGAAGGGTCTTTTTCATAATACACACTTTGCATAATATCATACTAGCAAATCTAATGAAGTCTTAGTGCTTTTGCTTCCTTAGGATATTCTTTTGCTTTTTCAGTAACTCACAGAGGGTCTACTAAGTACCAGACATTTGTCTAGATTTGAAGATGTAAAGATAAGTAACAAATATAGTTGCCATAATTAGAAAAACAAAAATAGACCATATATATTTTTCTGGCAGCCATAAAGGGTTATTGCCAAAATATACAATGCAAAACTCACAGTGGAACAAAGCAAAATGTAGTC
The DNA here is from genome assembly GCA_020662805.1 of Glaucomys volans. NCBI lineage: Eukaryota > Metazoa > Chordata > Mammalia > Rodentia > Sciuridae > Glaucomys > Glaucomys volans. The sequence continues at coordinate 481,583 of JAJEJO010000342.1, read as the reverse complement.
TCTTTATATAATTCAATTTTTTTAAAACTATCAGGGGAAACAAAGATTTCAACAGTTTAATGTTATAGTGCATTTTATTTATATGTGAATGAAATGTTCAAAGAAAAATATTAATATTTATAATTGTCAAATTAATTTGCTTAAAATAGAAAAAAAGGCATTTTTCATATTGAAAAACTTTTAGATTCAATTTAACTGAACAGCATAATTTATTAATCTTTGGAGAAGTATTGGCGTGTTACAGCTGCACCAATATTCTTCTTATGTAAATTATTCTTTTCAGTAAAAAGCATGTTTTAAAATATGCCAATGACAAATTATCTGATTGTGTCAGATAATGAATTCAAGATCACCAACTAATACATCTTAGGACCTCACAATGCATTCCGTAATTTGTGAATAATACAAAGTCTTGCAATAAAGAAGCATCTTTCCTTTAACTTTGTATTTCCAAAATCCATTTGGCCACAGAAACTTTTTCATTGGAAAACCTATTCATATCTCACTCAGATGCCATCAAACACACCAAAATTTTACACCATTCCATTTATCATGCTGCTAGTGTTATAGTTTATTAGATAGACTCCTACAGCAGTGACATTGGCACATTTGAGATGTTTTCTAAAATTATATCAAGAAAATTTCTTTAATATGCTGTAAAATATATTTACTTAGAAATATGTGGTTGCAAACTATTTAAAATAATAGAAGAGAGAACTGTAGTCATCCAAGTTGCTTTTCTTAGAAATTGCTATTATTTAGACTTTCAGGCCATCAGAATTTTTCTACTCTCATGATGGCTAGATTAATTCCAAGATTGCTGTGCAAACCTGTTAAAATTAATAAACATCTAATGCAGCTTTCAGGGTTCCACCTATATCTGACAATTTGGAAAATCTCTTTCTTTGATTACATAGTATTATAACATTGGAACATTGACCAGTTGATTTTTTTATGCCTTTAAAATATCTGTATATTTTTAATGTTAGAGGTTCTTCCTCTTCACATGGAGAGAAATGTGAGATCATTAAATATTCTGCTCCATTTGAAAATACAAGGAAGAAAAAGCTAGAAGGAGGAAGGTCTTCCTACTTGGAAGAAGGACCTAAATCAGTACTTTCTGGGATGAAAATTATGAAGCAGGGATATTGGATAAATTCATTTGTTTGCTTCAAGAAACACTAAAAACTTTTCCGTATGAATACGATTCTAAAATAGTACATTTTTCTGATTTCACATTTTTTAAAAATTTCAGATCAAGAGACACACAAACACACTTACTTCGAAATCTCATTAGGAAATTATTTTTCTATAATTACTTGGTTAAGAAGTCAATTAATTGCTGTGAAATTCACGTATTTTCATTTTCCATAGACAAGCTTTTCTTGACATCAGTGAGAGACCATCCTTGAGACTTCGTGTCTTCGATGTAACTAGGAACTAGTTGTCTCTAATTGTATTTCCCCTTTCAGGCATTTACTGCAACAGAACCTGGGACGGCTGGCTATGCTGGAACGATGTTGCAGCCGGAACTGAATCAATGCAACACTGCCCTGATTACTTTCAGGATTTTGATCCTTCAGGTAAAAGCAGAAACTTACATACGAATCTCCTTGATACCGATCTAATAAACCCGAGGTTAATTAAACTGTTGCTTTCTTTCTTTTTTTACTTTTCAATTTGAAAGAAAAAGTTACAAAGATCTGTGACCAAGATGGAAACTGGTTCAGACATCCAGCAAGCAACAGAACGTGGACAAATTATACCCGGTGTAATGTGAATACACACGAGAAAGTGAAGGTACGTAATGGTCATGAATTGAAATTCACACTAGCAATCTAAACAGCTAGTTGTCTAATACAGCACTGGAGAAAATTTAGCCAGTGTTTCATTCCATTATAAAGCCATTTCATAATAAAATTTGAGAAGAACAGTGAAAAAAAAAAATACCTGTGGAAAGAATTATTATTGATTCTGTCATTACACTGAGGAAGCAGTCCTGTTAGGTAATAGTATATTTACAAGTCAATGTCTCTGTATTGGAGTTTCAAGTTTTCCAAAGAAAACATACCTTAAAAGATTTTTTTTAAATGGGGGAGGGGGACTCTCATTTGAGGTGAAATGCTAGAATTACCTCAGAAATGGTGCTTAAGTAAACAGGATAAGCCCAGCATGTTTCCAACAGTCCTGTGGTGTCCCTCAGAAGAGACTTTCTGACTGGCTGGTAGGCCATCTCAGGCTCCTACTTTGAACACTATGCATTAAAACCAATGTTAATTTGTGTTTACCATAATGATAAAACTTGATAGCAAGTGCTATATATATTTGCACTGGCACGTTTGTAAAACGGCAATTTTTCACTGTGATTAAAACAGTGAGTCCTGATATATTTTCTTTTTCTGCCCTTTACCTACTGAATGACCTTGGGAAAGACACTTAATGTCTCTCTGCCTCAGTCCCCTCAAGTACAAAATTAGATGACAATAGAGTTCTCCTAATGGCTTTCAGAAGACCTTACTTAGTGCAAGGAAAACACTTTGAAGACTAGAATATAGTAAGCATTCGACAGCTGCCAGCTATTATTATATTTATGACATGTATGCCCTGCTTATTCCAACAAGTGTTCAAAGGGAATCATAAAAATGCAATATAAGATGGTAGGTTAAAGTAAATGGAAAACAGAAAAAGAAGAAAAAATAAAAAGTAAAAACCATGAAAAAGTTAAAAAAAATTGTACAGATCATAAGATCTTCCAAAGCACCATATTAAAATTTTCCTCTCAGCCTCAACTTTATAAAAGAAAAAAGAGAAACCCAGTTGGGAAAGAAAGCTTTATCTGGCATTTAAGTCTGAATAAACCAAATCACCTAGTAGCATTTGATTTTAAATATAAAATGCTGGTTTCATGTATCTAGATCAATAGAAGTATTACTTTATAGATTTAAAATGTGGCATCTAACTTTTTAAATAAAGAGGTGTATTATTTATAAATTTTGATAAGTTACTTGATAAGTTTATATAGATATTCTTTATTCCAAATATATGTAAATATCTATTGGCTTGCAAGCAATCATTGCTAGGCTATTAGATCACATGCTTTCAAAAACAGAATCTAGTCAATTAAATTCAAATTCCTACACATGTAGGATTATACATGCTTATATGGTATTAATATGTCTAATTTTTTATTCATATAAATTATAGACTGCACTGAATTTGTTTTACCTGACCATAATTGGACATGGATTATCTATTGCATCACTTCTTATCTCACTTGGCATATTTTTTTATTTCAAGTAAGTACATTAACAATTCTTTTATAATTTACTAATTGTCTTCAGTGAATGCAAGTCATGTGCATAATTATGTCACATGTTGACAAGATATATAAAATGTAGCTGTCTCATCATGCTTAAAAAAATTGAATACTTAAGATAAATTGAAATAAGTTGGATTTATTTTGACTTTGTAAAATACCAAGAGAAGAGATTGGGGAAATATCTTAACCATAATTTTACAAAATGAAATTAGTTATATAAGAATCAAGTAAAGTAATGTGAAGGGAGTCACAACCCACTGGATTTTGCCCTAAGAATTGTCAAATATCATAGTCTCCAGTTGATTGTTCAACTTTTCAGACAGTTTTAGTATCAGTATACATGTGTAGAACAACAACCAGAATTTTGTGTGAATACTGGCAGTAGTATTTAATATATATTATTGAAAATAGAATTTGACCATAGTATGCTTTGGTTATTTTTCTTAGTTTGGGGGATCATCATTAAAATAGTTAAATTATACTTTCCAATTTATTTGTATTTCTTTTGAAGGGGAAAGAGGCAGTGACTCCAATTTCTTAAATTGACAATTAATTTTTAAGTTTATAGCAAGGTAACTTCTATACCTTTACTTGCATGTATTACATTATACTTTTACCACATCCTTCATAATTTTGATCACCACTAAAGATTGGAGAATGCAGTGTGATAAGAGTCAGTAGCTATATTTCACCATATTTTCATCACCATTGTCATCATCATGGCCTTCTTCATTGTCTTCTTTCTCTTCTTTCTCCCTTTATCATCACAAGCATCAATAACCATATTGGAGCATTAGCAGCTTCAGAGGTATCTGGAGTAGCAGTACATCAAAATAAGACAAATTTAGAAACTATCAGATGGTTGGATTTTTGATATATATGTAACTGCACCTCCAGTCTTAAGACCATTTGTCCATCAAATATTTGAACTATTTTGAATAAAAAACTAACAATTAATGATTATGAATATGCCTTTTGGGTTCAAAGTCGGGGCATCTAGAGATTGTATCAGAATCACCAGGTTTGTAAATCTGCACCTTCTTAAGTACCTTTAACATCAGTGGTATAAGAATACTTTCAATAGCAGTATCTAGGCACCATTTAAAACTGAAAAATGATCCTGCTGTCAATAAGACCAATTAAACATTTGTATTCTTATTTAAATGTGACATTTAATTTAGCAGTTGTATAAAATTGTATTAAAGTTGAGAAGAGTTTTTAAATCCTAAAATATGGAAAACATTTCTTAGAGATTACTATATTTTACAAATTACTGAAAGATTTTTTTTCTGGTTCTCAATCACAGATTTCATAATTAGTATGTCACATCAGTTGCATATGAACAGCTTATTAAAATTTTATGCCTATACACTAGAATGTATGGTTAACATAAAATATTTTTTTAAATTAATGCTTTGTTTGGAATAGGAAAACTTTATAATTTTCTAGAATATTTAAATATCTGTTCTAAAGAATGAAAATAAACTTGTTTCTTCAAAGTGACAACTTTTATACAAAATCTTCAGTTCTGCAGTAATAAGTTACTAAAAAACACTGCAATGGACATTTTCAACCATAACTTTCCCATATTTTGCAATATTTTTTTAGGCTACATTCCAGAGTTTGGGAATTTCTTGGTCAAAGGGTATTTATCTTTTTATGGCTCTTGAAATGCATCATCTCAAAAGTATCAACATGTTCAAAAGAAATTTATAATATCTACCTCCTCCAAATCCAAGTTGGCTTTCTTCCAGAATGACCCATCTTCAGCAATGACACTGCAAGAAAGCCAGTTGCATTTATCAGAAATTTAGGAATAATTGGTAATGCCTTTCCCTCTTTCTTTCTCCCTAAAATCCTCTTCCTAGACCTTTCAAAATCCCTCCAATCTAACCAGCTTGCTGAAATTCATCTCTAGTGGAATCACTACCAGTGTTGTGCTAAGTAGCCTTAGTAAATCCAGTTCCTTCATTCAATTCCAAGCAGTGTATCCTTAATATTTTCAAAGATTTAGATCAAATGTAGATCTCATGTTGTCATTTTTGCTTTAAAATTTTTGATATCCTATTATAATTCTTATAAAATCAAAATCACTAACATACCCTGATTTCTTTTGTGCCTGCTCCCTGGTGTAGTTAAATGATGCTAAACTTTAAATGATGCTAAAATGATGCTAATCTTTAGCATCATTTCCTCAGTGAAATCTTCTTGAGTTCCTTATTGCAGTATTTCCAAAATTGCAATTAATTACAGTGGACATGGGTTAAAATCCTAATATCATTTGGGAGATCACCATCTCTTCAAATTAAAAGCAATAATAATTAAGATTCTTCAGATTAAATGATCTCTTTTTATTTTGAATGTAATAAGCTAAAATACCCAAGTAAATTAAATTTCTGAAAGATAAATTTACAAAGAATAGCAATTATATTGCATGCCAAAACCAGTAGTCAGGGAACAATGGTCTCCTAGAACTTCCTGTGGCGTGTTCCCAGACAAGTTTGAATTTAGTAAAGATAGGAATAAAGTCCTGACCAATTCCATAGAGTTTAATGCAAAATTAACAAAGCTTCTTTATGTGAAAGATTCTAGACTTTAACGAAATAAACACTCACTGTGAACTAGCAAGACAATCGTGAACTGCCAATGAAGCAACTCTACCAAACTATACCAGCCACATGATGCTCAATTCTGAATCTCTAGTGAGAACACTCAATAGCCCAGTCCTCATTGTAACAGGAAAACACTGTTCATAAAAATTGGCTTATTAGGGTGGTGTTGAAATTGAAGAAAACAATATAAGCTGATCTCTGCATACAGAGGGCCCAACATATGACTTCAAGAATCCAAACAACTTTAATTGGGAATGAAGTTTGCATAATAACAAAGAGATGAAAATATTTGGCTCAATTAAAAAGAAAAGTAAAACCTAACAGCTAAACAAAATACAATGACAGAAATCATATGCCAGCCTTTTAGAAATGTTGAAGTGGGTTATTTCTATACTGGGTTCATAAAAGACTTGATGATCTATAATGATCTTCTGAAGCTCAGGAGTCTATAAATGAAGCAGTAATTTAGAATTCAGAATGAATTATTTCTTAAAATCAAAATATAATCTTTGTAACAGGGAATCTTGTATTTGTGAAAGTATTTTTCAAACTAAAAGCAATTTATATAAGTAAATTTTTACATAGGTAAACACTATCATTTATTAGAAGTTAAAGGAAAAATCTGGAGATATCTATATATAGAGAGAAGGGATGGTGAGGAAGGGTGGTGGGGTCTTCCTAAATTGCTCAGTTGGCCTCAAATTAGCAATCCTTCTGCCTCAGTCTCTTGAGTAGCTCTAATTATAGGCCTGTGTCACCATGCCTGACTGGTTCAATATTTTTATATCTGTATTTATAGACAGTTTATTCAAAACCCAAATGCTTTTCAAATAATATTCACAAGGAATTTCAAGTTTTAATTGAAGGCAAAAAGCTTGAAATCTAAGAATTACTTTATCTGTAGAAATTTGTTTTTTAAAAATCTTTAATTATTTTTATACCTGAAAAGTATATTAAAGATACAATCTGAAGACACATTGCTTATTCCAAGAGAGTCCAGAAATTTAGTGTCATTCCAAATGTTCATGTGTTCCACATATCTTGCTATTTAAAAAAGAAAGTTTTTTTTTTCAAAATAAAGATCCCTGTATGCCAAAACTACATGTATTTGTTATTTGCTAAATTTTCCAATCTTAAAAATCATGTATATAGCATCTACATAAGCAAAACCTTGTGGAAACATATGAAAGTCTTGCCAATAAAGAAAATTTGTTTCTTGGCTTCCATATAAAATAAAGCATAAAGTTTCAATCACCTTGTTTATCTTAGAATTTAGACTGAAAGTACAAATAACTGTTCATTATAGTGGAATTAAAAATGGAATCTTTTTTAAATTCATAATGAAATTTATAAATTTGTTTTATTTTTTAATTTTTACAGACTGCATTTTGATTCATTGTACACAAATGGGGTACAACTTTTCATTTCTATAATTGTGCTTGATGTAGATTCATACCATTCATTGTAATTGTACATGTACATAGGTAATGATGTCTGTCTCATTCCACCTCCCCCTCTTATTTCCCTCTACATAATCTAAAGTTCCTCCATTCTTCTCTTACCCCAATCCCTATGACCTGATTATATATCATCATCCATTTATCAGGGAAAACCAACTTAGAGGCCCTTCAACAGATGAATGGATAAAGAAAGTGTAGTATATATACACAATGGAATATTATTCAGCCATAAAGAAGAATAATATTATGGCATTTGCAGGTAAATGAATGGAATTGGAGAATATCATGCTAACTGAAATAAGCCAATCCCCAAAAAACCAAAATGGGATCTTTGAATGATGAGTGAGCACAAGTACACACTTGAATTTGGCATAACAATTTTAATGGATATTTTAAGACATGATTAGAACCATAGGATATATTTGAATCTTGCTATCATCACTTACTAATAGTGATCTTAACCTGATTCTGCTTTTAAGTAAGCTTAATTTTTTTTTGAATAATGGGCCATAATATTCCTAAAATTATTGGGCAAGGTAGACTTACACAGTTCCTGGCATTGAGGAACTGTTTAATAAATGGTAACATTCCTAAAGTCCTCATTAGACTGCATCAATCCTCTAGACATATGGACTACATTTAGGTAGTCAATTCAGCATTAACTCTATATAATAGTAATGCAAGCTAAAGCAAATAAGCAAAGACCTAAGTGCTATTATGGAGCTACAAAAAGGAACACAGAGGGAAGAAAGACTGATTCTGACTCACAGAATTAGAGGATTCCTGAGATGATACCATCATTGAAACAAATGCTTTGATGAGGGCTAGAATTTCAACAAGTAGAAATTGTAAACCTTAAGCCATGAAAAGATTATCTAGTCTAGTGCCTAATTTAAATTATTTCCTAAGTAATTAGCTGGCTTTTCCAGAGTCCCTTCCAATCTTTCTATTTGGCTTTGTCATTTTATTTGAATAAACCGTCTTTTAAAAAAGGAATAATTTTTTAAAATTAAAAAGAAAAAACAGAAAGAGCCAAAGCTACAAATTATTTTCTTTTTTATTATATATTCTCAGGCCTTAAGTAAGACATCAGAAAGCCTCTTCAGGGCAGACTAACGAGTGGCATTTATATGGTTTTTTATGTGTCTAGATACCCCTGCCAGAAAGTGTGTTCTCTACAGGCACAACTGCTCCCAGCTCCTGCCTTGGCCATTTACTTGCTTCATGTGAAGCACATTCTTTTGCTACTCTAAACCCCAAATAAGCATCTTTACAACGCAGATAATGTTAGTATCTACTTCATTAGGTTTGTTATAAGTGTTGGTATAATAGCAGTATAATCAGTGCAATGCAGTGCTAAGCAGTGGTTGGTTCAGAAAAAGTTATCTTTAGGACTGGGAGTGGAGCTCAGTGGTAGTGCACTTGCCTAGTATGCATGAGGTCCTGCATTCGATCCCTAGTACCACCAAAAAAACAAAAAAGTTATCTACTATTGGCATTGTTATCACTCTTTCTTGTTAATCATTTAAAATATTTTCAAATAGATACTTAGCTCTGGCAGGCATATTATGCTAATAGCATTTTTAAAAACAAAATTAAAGTGTATTTAGTTCCATATGCACCATATTTATAAGTAAATTGTTATAATGATTATGTAAAATAAGTGAATATTGAAGAGAACTTTTTGTGAACCTAATTGGCAAAATGTCAGAAGTGAATCAGACAAGTTTAATAAAACTTATGACCGTAAAATACCATGCAGCCAATCCTATGGTTGAATTCACATTAGAGAATTTGCAGTCTTTGAATTTAGACTTTTCTAATTCTTAATGTGCAGAACTATCTACTAAAACAAGGAGACTTATTAGGTTGAATGGAAAGAACTTCACAAAGTTAGCTCCAGGAGAGCTTCGACTCTTTATATATCCAGGGTTTAGCATAGTACCTTCCACTTAGTAGACACACTCAGATTTTTGAGAAATGAAGACATGCACTGACTTTGAAGATGATTTCTAGGACTGACTTTCTCATGCCTTTTCTGTGACCTGCAATAAAACCTTGAGTTTGTCTGGCCTTTGTTATCTACAACAACAAGATTTAGACTAAGACTCTCAAATGCTAATCAGTAGAAGTGACTGAGTGAAACAAGCTGGGAGACTGCAGCTCAGCTGAATGATCAGAGGCACTGCAGTAAGTGCTCAAAATGAATGACTCACTAAGCTTGCTCTTGTAGAGCCAGGGAGTGTTGGTCTGCTTTTTGTCACAGTGATAAATACCTGAGAGAAACAACTTAGAGGAAGAAAGATTGATTTTGGCTCATGGTTTCAGAGGTTTCAGTCTATGGTTGACTGGCTCCAAGGGAGAAACATCATGGCAGAATGGTGTGGTGGAGGAAGACTGCTCAGCTAATGATAGAAAGGAAGGAGGGGGAGAGAGAGAGAGAGAGAGAGAGAGAGAGAGAGAGAGAGAGAATATGAATCAGGCACACAAGAAATACCCTTCCAGGGCACATCCCCATGACCTACTTCCTCCAACTCGGCCCTTCTAAAATTTCCACAACTTCCCATAATGCCATCAAATTATTAATCTATCAATGCATTAATCCACTGATGAAGTCAGAGCAGTCATGATCCAGTCCTTTTCCCAAAGCTACACATCTGCATATTGCAGCATTGGGATCAATTCTTTAATACAGGAGACTTTGGACATTCCAGAACCCAAAAATAACCCAAGGGCAATAGTAATCATTAGCTTTATTCCAGTGTACCTGGAAACAATTCCTAGACGAGCTGATGTTTCATATAAAGTTATTGTATATAAAAACAAAAATCTATCAGCATCTTCTTTCTGTTTCTTAATCCAGTTCCTCATGCTGCAGTCATCCTTGGTTAGCCTTTGGTAGGAGAAATTTTTTTCTCCCTTTGGTAATTAAGGGTCACTGATCCACCCTAATAAAAACAAGAACTATACAAAATGTTGACTTAGGGTACTGTTTGTTATTTTGTGTTTAGAAAGGGAAGAGAAAAATCTAGTACTCATCCATGCTTTAAATTAGAAACAGAGAACATGAAGCGCTATTCACCAGATATACTTGTTTTATATTAGAGCCAATTAAAGAAAAGAGTCAGAGCAGGAGATAAAAAGAAAGAGAACAGAAAGGGAGGGAAGGAGAGAGAGAGACATAACTTTGGGGTTTGCCAAGCCCTGAGAGGCAATGACTCTTACTCATAATGATCCTTGGAAAAACAAAGCAGAACCCTTTAGATAAAATAAATAAATAAACTTTACTGGAATTAGTTACAAATTATGTTTTAATTACTGTTTAAAATCTGAAAGCATAGCAAGCCTTTCTCTTTGAACCCAGACAAAAGTTTCTATCTTCTTTCATATAAAAGAGAGCATATGATATTGGATTTGCATGGGGAAAAAAGGAAAAGACATTCTTTTTCTTTTTCTTTTTTTTTTTTTTTGTGAAAGAACGTTTGCTGACACTTCATTCATTGTTTTTATTTTTTATTTTTGTGATGCTAGCTGGGGTTTGGACCCAAGACCTTGCATATCTAGACAAGCACTTTACCACCGAGCTATAGACATCTTTGCAAACATTTCAGACACTGATTCTAAACAATTTTAAAGGCAAGTTGCGTACTTGCACCTATCAAATTAATGATGTATTTTCTAGGTAGTTACCAAAGATCTCAAATAAAATTTACCTCCCCCCCCGCCCACCACAAAAAAATTTTCCAGCTTGTAGGCCAAAGCATTCTCAATTGCTAAAAAACCCTTAAGGACTTGCATGTATACTTTTCAAGACAAATGATACAAATTCTCACCTTTTTTCTTAGATTATATCTGAATATATTTCATCAATATTGTGAACTTTAATCTCACTTCTACTTTCATGTATATCTTTAATTAAAGCAAGTGTAGTTTTTTTCTCAAAGCTATCTTTTTTCCTGAAAATTGTGCATGATTCAGCCTTTAAGTTCATTTTGAGCATGGCTAACTAGTTAAAGGAATCCTATATTGAATCTCGCTTTATAAATCACTCTGATGTGCCTGTTTTGGTAATTCAGAACCTTCACCTAAGTATTTTACTGCTTAGCCTGGAGAGTTGCGCTGTCAGAAGTTTGACAGATCTAAGTTCAAAAGTAGACATCTAGTGTTCCCTGAATAACATACTTGTCAAAGCCTGCCCACCTATCCTTGTTTTCTTAACTCCTTGGTGTGATTTTTCATTTAGACGTTCATTACACACTGAGATCCTGAAGAACATCCTATTCTGTTGTGTCCATGCCTCCCAGGCTTCCATCAGCTTAACATGGGTGTTGCTTGCTTAAATACAATTTTTCTTATAATAATTTGTTGAATTGTACTTATTCTATCTCCAAATTGGTTATTTGTAATCAATGTATTACAAAAGTCATCCTCTTCACATTGAATGTAATGAGAGTTGAAAACATTCCTATTAAGTACTGTGAGTGTTGGTTGAAAACTTTTAAACTGAAATTATATAATAAAATAATTTCATTTGCACATTAGAGTATCAGATTTGAAATGACAGAGGAGGGCAATAAGTAATGGATTTGCTTTAAAAAAACCCATTTCTGTTATAAGGTAATTAATTGGTATTACTGGCCAATAGAGGAAAGTCTCAAGTATGGAAATAAAAAAAAAGAAACTGCATTAGAGAAGTTGGACTTACTTTAAACAATAAATGTATAATTTAAAGCTATAAGTACATAATAAAGATCACATATGTCCATTTTATTGATATTTTCGTAATATGCAACTTATTTATAGTGTATTTCATCTGTTTTTCTTGATCAAATTAAAACATAAGTGCTACAGTGCTCAGTGGCATATATCTATAATCCCAGCAACTGAGGAGCCTGAGGCAAGAGCACCTCAAGTTCAATGTTAACCTCAGCAATTTAGCAAGGCCCTAAGCAAGTTAGCAAGACCTGTCTCAAAATACAAAGGGCTAGGGATATATTTCAGTGACAGGATGCCCCTGGGTTCCATCTCCAGTCCCAAAACAAATGAACAAATAAACAAACAAAAACCTTAAAACTGTGCCTAAATGTTCATAGGAATAGAATGACAAATCATTTCAACAAAGATGTTCATCTATTTCTTGACACAAAAATTGTACGCTTTTTGCTTCAAAACTTTATAGTTTTGAGGAGAGAATAATAGAAAGGAGCACTGTTTTCTCCCAAAAGTTATATTTAGCAATCTGGTTTTTTAGTTTTGCATACATAGTTCATTTTCTCAGGCCATGTTCACAGTTATGACCATATAAGAAAAGAAGTCAAAGTAAGTCCTCAACTGTAGCATCCTATTGGCTTTTAGGATCTACAAAAACAAGAAATGGCTGGATATTGGGGTTGCTAACATTTGTAGATGGAAAATTAAGATGTCAAAAACTGAGAAAGTCTTAAATCAAGGAGACAGAGATATGAGAAAAATAAAGAATACAAAACAGTGTTCCAGTGGTAGGCAGGAAAAAAGATGTAACCCAAGACAGTATGAACTACAGATTAAATTAGTTTTTTTTAAATTTAATTTCCTTTATCTATAGAATGCTCAGGTTGGGGAAACAATTTGGACTTTAGCCTTGTCCTCTGTCACTTTGTTTTGACCCCTCAAAAACACTGAGTTCAGGACTTTGACTCAGGGTTTTTCCTCTGTTTGTAATAATTTTCTCTCCTATCTTCTCTCACTTTAGTTCTATCTTGAGTATGCCCCCTGCCACCAGGCCCTAGTCTTTGTCTCTCTGATAATCCTGTTTAATTTCTAAAAAGCACATACCAATACTGGGAATCAAACTATTAAATTTATGTCTATTTCTCTTCCACTGTAATGAGAATAATGATATCAGGGTCTTGAACTGTATCATTCATGACTATTTCCCCAGAATCTAGTAACAGTTTCCAGTAGATAAGTGTGCAATGGTAAATAGTACCTAAAGGAATAATTAAGTAGATAAAAGCCTTACGGCTTCCTTAAAAACATCAATATTCAAATTCAACAGATCACCTAACAAGAGTATGATCTTGAGCAACTTGCCTCAATTTTATTAAAGGATAATGACATTTAATGGGGTTATGAGATAAGATCAAGACTTTAAAGTGTTTATCTCTGTGTCTGGGTTGTAATAAGGGCTCAAGAAATAGCAGCTCCTATTATTCTAATTTTGCCTCTAATAGAGTGTTCATTTGGTTCTTTTTACGGTACAAGAATCATGAGGGTTCAGAAAGACTGTTTCCTCTTTTCTTGATTTTCTGTCCATTGGGAGACCAGAAAAAGCAATTCATAAATGGAAAGACAGCAGTTGGCCACACAAAATGAGCTGGGTCATTCCTATGCAGCCTTGCACTCTCATTTACATTGAACAAGAAGCCCTGCAGGCAAGGACAGGGAACAAGGGGGCATCAGAGGGGAAGAGCTACCATTTCTCCTCCAGAGGGCCTGTCCTTTAGCACCTAGATAGAAACACTCATGCTCTTTCTAATCTGTCCAATCAGAAGCAGCCTCCAAAAGACAGCAATTGGGAAAAGCTCAGGTCTACTCCTCATCAGTCAGATGACTATCAGCTCCAGCTTGCCTTCAGAAGACAAAGCATAGAAATGCTGACTTTCCTCTTTTATTGAATTTGTTGTTTTCTGCCTGTTGTTTCTGGTAGTGCTCAGACTGATATGAACTTTCCTTTCAAATATATGATTTGTGTTTTGTTGGGAAAAGATCTGAGCATGTATGTATTAAATCAGATCAACCAGAATAGGAAAGCAGTATTTTGTAAACTGGGATATATTTACATTGCTTGTATTCCCTCCTTCCATGATTTGTTCTGCTCATAATTAGTGTTGAGAAAGTAGTTTGGAAATACCAACTGGGAAACAAAGGCAGATTTTGTCATTGTACCTGGTGATGTAGTGGCAAGAATTTTCAAGATGAAATGGCATAGTGTTTGGGGTCATTATGATAGGAAATGTAGTGATTTGGAGACAACCATGAAAGAGATGAACTTCTTTACAGAAAGTAATTTAGGTTGCTACATCGATTTCATTATATGGAAATTATCTTCCTAATACTGAAGTGTTGTGCTTTGTAACAAGATCACGGTTTCTTTATTGTTTTTTGGAGTTACTTAAAATACACACCTTTTAGTATAGAGGCAGTCTTATATTACTTGATGACATTTTATTATATGTGACAGAAAATGATTAGAGTACTTGATTAAAATCTGTCATGCGATAATGATGTTAGAAAATGATAGCTAAGTTAACATGGAGTGCTCTCCATAGGCTGAACGTTATGCTGAGCAAATGGAATGATTTATGCCACTTAACCTTCAAGCTAATCCTATGAAGATCCCTACATTATAGATAAAGAAACTGAGGATTAAATATCCTACATGATTCAAATTCATCCTGTAAGAGGGTGGCAGGGTTCTGATTTACTCTCAGATCAGAGAAAACTCACTCTGACTCCTAACTCCTGACTTGATAACTACCTGCTTCTAACCATTCCAAAAGACAGTTCAAAAGACATGGTTACATTGTAGAATGTAATGGTGCTGTTGACACCCTTGCACCAATTGCCTCTAACTCTGCTGGCTGAAATTGCATATTGAAATGTGTTCAAAAATAAATGTACGTAGAGAATGTGAAATGGAAACAATCCAGACCCTGAACCATACTTTCTATTCTGTGGTTATACTAGAATAGAAAGGGATATTGTAAAATTTGAAGAAAGCAGAGAGTTTTGTAAAATATTCTCTAAGTGCATACATAATTGCCTTAAATATTTTGAGTAAAATAAGGACATTTAAAATTTAAAATAAGTAAAATATGGTACAGGCTAACACTGAAAAAATACCCCTGAATTTTAGAGTCTCATTTAAACATAGTATGTGTTTATCAATACATGCTTTTGGTTTTCATTCACAAGTTGGTTTTCTTATACCAATCCACTTACACACACTAATGAATATGTTTTTAAGGAAACAATGTGCATCCCTAGAAAAATCTGAGCCATTTTACCACTGCACATTGATGGAAACCATATGTTAGATATCATCTGTCTATATTTGTTAAAGTTTCTCTGCACCTAGATGTAGAAATGAGAGAAACTAAAGCAACAGGTTAATGTTTTGGATGGTAGGCTATATTTTCACAACATGACTTGAAATGATTTGGAAATGATCCAGTTTATTACAGAAATCTGGACAACTACTTTCAATGTCAACATCTCCAAACCAGACATGTGATTTGGGTTGTAGAGGGTGGATTATCTAGGATGATCAGTTTTTGGATAATTTCATAAAATATTCAAATAAGCTTTTAATTTCTATAATGAAATGATTTCCTGTATCCTGCCCTAAATATTTGCTTAGTTTTGATATCAAGTTTTAAAACAATTTTAAGTGTTTTATTATCTGCCCATAAGTACATTGGTGGAGTCTACAAAACAGAAATGTAGAATACCACTTTCCCACATATTAAGAAAATGAGATGTCATTTCTTTGTGTATCCATACTCACGATAATTACATTCTTAGAAGAGAACATATACCAGCAACTCATTTTTAAGTCCTTAACTTTTGAGATAGGTTAAAGAAGGGGCAGGAAAGTGGGAATTCAGAGTGGAATAGAAATACAGACTAAATAGAGAAGGGCAGGACATTTAAATGTATGCAAAGCAAATTTTCATTTTTTTCAGATTTGTTTTTAGGAACCAGGGATGTAGTTCAGAGGTATGGCATTTAGCAAGCATGATACCCTGGGTTTGATCCCCAGTACCACAAAAATAAATCCATAAAATTGTTTTCAACTAACAATGGTTAGAATTGTATTTTAATTTCTTCCAATTTTTACACATGTGAATATTACCAATATAAATAGTCACAATTAAAATATAAATGTTGCTTATATTATATTTCTCAGCCTGTATCTTTCAGCTCTTTGTTCTGTGTTCATGTATTGCTGCTTTTATGTCTGTTTTTCTGCATTCCCATTTATTCCTTACAAATATTTCAGATTTGCTGTCTAGGCAATTTTCCAGTCTTTAGTCATAAATTGAAATTTATGAAATTTTTGTTTGTATACACACACACACACACACACACACACACTATTTAGTCAATGGGCCTAGATATAATGGTGTTTAGCAGAAAAGGGCAAAATAGCCCAGTTAAAGAAAACATGTTTTCCTCATGATGGGTAGCTGAGCTGCTTAAATTCTGTTGCAAAAAAAAAAAAAAAAAAAATGCATATTTGAATGGGCAAACAGTTCCTCCCTAAATAATACTTGGCACTCCATAGACATAGAGTAAGCTCAGCAGGCATTTAAAAATAAGATCATGTAAATAAATTTTTATGTTCACAACATCCATCATAGAAGATGGTAAACCACAAATAACATAAATGATTTTGAAAGTATATTTTTACTAGAACTTTTCAACTATTCTTTCACTCTCAATGAAGAAAATTTCATTCTTTCTTTCATTGTTGAATTTCCTTCAGCAATAACAAAAATCCTCCTACTTTTTGTTCAAAGTTTTCAAATAGTTTTCTTTTCTATAGAATTCCAATACTCTGATCCCTACCTGCCTCTCATTAGTCCTGGGCACTTCAAATCAAAGTAAAAGTAAATGGCTCCCTAATATGATACCAGCAATTCCCAGCGGTTTCTATTTGGATGGACTCCAGCTAGGTTTCATACACTTGCTGGTATATTTGACTGTGCTGACCACTGTGATGATCATTCCAAGAGCCATCTTGTCTTTGAAACCTTTCTAAAAATTCTCCATCAGTACCATCCAACCTTGTGGAAAGCATGTCTTCCCAATTCATAATCCTGATTTAGATTGCATTTGCTTCCATGGTCTTTAAAATTTTATAACTCTATATAGAATTACATATCTATAACTGGAAGAGATTCCAGAGGTAATGCAGCCTAAACTTTGTGTTTTTAAATATACAAAACCTTAATCTCTCATTCTGACATCCTGAGTTTGTACCCTTTTTAGGATAAAGGGATACAGTGATAAATTTAGGTGAAATTTCCTTGAAGATTTCAAAGTAGGAATTTCTTACCTGAATTGTACAGAATGCAGTATCTCAGATGACCACATTCATTGTATAATTTAGTAAAATATACAAAATGAAATTCTGTGTGTCTGTAATGAAATGATTCCTCATGTATCCTATATATGTTTAGACTTGACATTAAGTATTCAGCTTCAAGTGGGTTCCAGTCTATTTTCTTAAAATGTTACCTGTAACAAGCCTTCAAGGGATGCCTCATGAAGCAGGGCTTCAGTTTGCCCTTGAATGTGGGTATGATAGTCATGTACACACAACCTTGGGGTGGATGAGGATCTAAGCTAAAAAACATCATTGCTTATCATTAATGATGACATTTAATCTTGAAATCTGTTCCTACATGACTGTGACCAGTTCTTCTTCTTCGTTTTATATAAGAGGAACTTCAGTAAAAAGTAGTGCTATGTATAACTGGGGCAATGCAAAAAAAAAAAAAAAATCATCAAAGCACAGAAGATCTCATTGGTTGCTAAGTGTAGATTTTTACCAATTCATCTATTCTAAATGCAATGATATCTTTCTAATGGTTGGTCAGCAAGGTCATTACCATCACAACAAAACAAGGGACAGTTTAAACAGAACAGCCTATGTGCTGCAATGAAAAGCACATTATCCATGTGAGATTCCCACAGAGACCTCCAAAGTGTTCAAATTAATTAGTGGTGTATTTTTTATTATTTAACTGCACTTGAGTCTCAGTTTCTGCTTTTGGGAAGTGAATTTATATGCTAATCATGCTCAGATATTAGCAGAAGAAATTTATGTACAGGTCTTGTATGGAAAATTTCCAGTCCCTATATATGCCTAACTCACTAAGTAACACTTTTGCCTCTAGGTTTTAAGCAATTATTGGTTTATTCTAATAAAGATTTTTACCATGCGTGAATCTTGGGGAGATTCCAAAATTAGAGCAGCTTCTCTGAATTGGAAATGTATCTTATTTGAATGATGTTGAATAAAAATTGTGGAAACATTTTATGATGTCCAAACACTTTGTTTCTCTTTCTTTGTAGGAGTCTAAGTTGCCAGAGGATTACCTTGCACAAAAATCTGTTCTTCTCTTTCGTCTGTAACTCTGTTGTAACAATCATTCACTTCACCGCAGTGGCCAACAACCAAGCCTTAGTGGCCACAAATCCTGTGAGTAAAACATGGCCTGCCTTTTAGGTTCAAGGGGCTGGTGGGGAAGAGAGAGAGAATCAATGTGGGGATGGGGTGTTTGATGGATGTAGAACATGTGGAAGCACACATGCATGTATGTTTTCAGGTCTGACATACAGAGTACACGTAGCTATATTACAATCTAGAAAGATAATTTGTTTCTCAATATTTCTTAAGATGTAAAAAGCACATAATAAAAGGAAAAATACATCTATTTCAATTATTTATACATGTTATATAGATTATAAGTTCATTTTATAGCTATCATCAATAGGATGATGACTATATGACATTTATTCCATCCAACAAACAATTAGTATGACTCTTTGTAGCTAGAAAAACAATATATGAAAATGGGAACTTCAATTTAAGTTTTACTTTTTGTATCAGGCTAACTTTAAAAATAATATAAAACCAGGAAAATAATGAATTATACACCTCCCATTTCAATTAACATAAAATTTTAAAAAGATCTATCAAACCTTCATTGTTTCAAACATTCTGAGACTGTTTCCTTACAAGTCATTTTTTTAAGACATAGGTTAAAATTGAGTTATACAATTGTTTATATTTTATGCAAACTATGTGCATGTGTATGGTATAGTTTAATTAAAATATCTGCAATTATGACATGTATAAAATTTTTATGATTATCTGTTTTCACAATGTTTGTAGTTTATACTATAGTTTTGGATATGGATGTGTGTGTGTGTGTGTGTGTGTGTGTCTATGTGTGTGTGTGTGATGTAGTGTTTTTTTGTTTTGTTTTAAGATTATCTAGTTACTGAAATCAGAGAAGGAAAGGGATTTTCACCCAATGGGTCAATAAACAACACTCTTATATGTGTTTTATGTGTGTTTTTAGGGTAATTTCCAAAGTTCTAAAATTCCCTTCATTGTTTGCTCATGTGCATCCGGATTGTTTAATCTTGTGTATGTTCCACCCTAAAGTCACTGGGTTAGGAAACACACTGGGGTATAATTAGCAATATAAAAAACTGGCTAACATCCTGTCATTTTAGAGTGAATTTTTCTAGGACAAGGAGATTCAGAGTTTTGTCACAAAGTTGTAAAGCAAGTTTCTAAACCTTGTATTTTTTTTACAAGAATTTTTTTGTTTAATACACAAACCATAAATTATAGTATAATTATATCAATACCTTCTTGAAAGATGTATTCTTTGTTTATATCACCAATGCCCTGTGTAGAAATATATTTTTCTGAAGCATATTCTAAATTCTTTTCATTAAAAATTGTTTATGGATTAACATTTTGTTGAAATCAAGAAGACCAATTTAAAATGAATATCTAAAAACCACAGAGATAAGAGTTTGAAGCTGAGGTCATCATTTCTATAGATATAGTTAAATAACTAATTTTTACCTTTGAGAAAACTTTATTTCACATAATGCTGCATTATTTAAAATTTGATGTCATGCATTCTGCACATATACTTAATAAAGAAATGGATTTTATAAATTCATGTAACAGGTGATATTGTGTACAATAGTAAAAGTAAAATTGTAATTATAAGAATTGCATTTAGGATGTAGTTTTGATTGAGGTTATATGAATATTAGCAAATCATTTTAATTTTTCTGTACTCAGTCTTTTATCAATAAAATATGTGCCTAGGTCTAATGCATACCTCACAAAATTATTACAAGGATTAAATAAAACAAAATATGTAAAATTATTTTAAGGTAATTCCTATGTAAATGTTATTAATACTGTTCTATGATACCCAATGTTTATTTTCCACTGCTTTTTGTTTTAATTTTCTTTTTAAAGAAAGATGTTTATTTCAAAAATAATGACAGTTGCCTCTTAATATTTATTGATTTTCACACTGGAAGTCAGAGTTGATAAGGGTAATTCATTTGCCATATATTGTTGGGAGACATTTAAGTTTATTTCCTTCATCAAGGGAGTAAATTCTCTCTTACACTTCTGTTTTCATTATCCAATACTTGAACCTCCCTTTTCCTGTCTCTTTAAGAGTAGAGAAGAGAAAGTGGATACCTCAGGAAAAGAGGAAGAGAAACCACATATTTTTTTGTTGTTTATGTCCACATGAAGCTCTGATATTTTGTATTTAGACAAGGTCATCGATGACCTAATTAGAGTATTATTTACTAAGCATTTTCACTAGTAGCATGCAACATTTAGATACTTTTAATGAATTGTTTTTAAAACTCTTAAATTTTTTTCTGATAGAATGCAACTATCAAGATATTCATAATTAAAATAGATGTAAAATTCTGTATGTGTGAAATGTTTATACTTATAATTGCATAATGATCAGAGTGCATTAGAGAAACACAAATCCACTAAATGAAGTAAAAAATGGAGTTTACAGAATTTTCTGGGAGACATACCATTACATGTCTTTAGAGTCTGTGACCAAAAAGTTTAGAGCACCATAAAACGAATATGAAGACTAGCCATTTACAAATCTTAATCATTAACGTATAAAATTTTGTGTAGAAAACAGAAACTTCAGTGTTTCCTGAACTAAACAAGACTGTTGCTTTACCTATGGATGTGTGAATAAAGACAGATCATTTTCCTTTCCCCACAGATTAGTTGTAAAGTGTCACAGTTCATCCACCTTTACCTGATGGGCTGTAACTACTTCTGGATGCTCTGTGAAGGCATTTACCTGCACACACTCATTGTGGTGGCCGTGTTTGCTGAGAAGCAGCACTTGATGTGGTATTATTTTCTTGGCTGGGGTAAGTACCCCTACATACATCTGCTGATTCAACTCTTTAAGAAAAATTTGATAGATGTGAGGCATTTTTGTGATAAAAATATAATATACAGCAACTTTTGCTTGTTGCTGTATACTGAAATGTTTAAAACAAAGGATCACTGGGTCATTGTTTCAGTACTCACAGGTTGAATAATAATTCAATGTCTTTTGTATATTTAATATTCCAATGAAAAGTTTAGGTTGGTTGAATATGTACTGATGTAAAAATAAAATGAGAATCATGAATTAGGGATCTAGTCTTTACCTGGTGTCAGTAATTGAATAAAGTCATGCAAAAAAGCTATTTGTTTCCCACACAGACTCTTGACAAGGTATTATTCACAAAACAAAACAGTGACATACTCTGGTGGATTTTTAAAAGTAATTGAAATAATGCAAAATGTATAAAATGCACAAACTGAATTCAACAAGACTAGTTTCCCAAAATGAAACTAAAATTTTACTTATTTATCATCCATCTAGATCAAGGTGTAGAGTAGATGTAGCTATAAAGAGATGTGTATGGACATAAACAAAATCTTTAGAACATTCTAGATACCTTTATCAAGCATTTCTTCATCTAGTTTTGTAAAGATATGGTTTAGAAAGTTAAAAACATCCAAAATTTCCAGTGTAAAAGCATTTCTTTCTCTTCCTTCTCTTCATCAGAAGATGGCTTACTATTATTTTGTCTCTCATAGTAGAAATTCTTGTCAGTCTCAACTTTTTCCCATTTTTGATTGTCTACCAAATATTACCCAATTTCATCTAACACACAGTATAAACAACAACAAAAAAAACAGTGTATGAATGCTGAATTTCTTCTAGTTTGGAGCTCAGGGAGCACATTTGTGGACTTAGCTCTGGAGTCCACCAGTTCAAAATGACTTATATTAGAAGAAAATTTGCACTGACATACACACAAACACAAAAATACAAAATACATAAAAGTTTATCATACTTACTGCTTAACCATACAGGTAATATTTACTCAATAAACATATACTTAGTTCTTTAGACTCCAAGAATATCTCTGATTTTCATACTTCATGACTATTTTAGGAGTTGCATCTACAAAGAAAGCTGCATATTTTTAATTTTTTTCTCTTGTGTCTATAGGATTTCCACTGATTCCTGCCTGCATACATGCCATTGCCAGGAGTTTATATTACAATGACAAGTAAGAGACTCTCTCTCTTTACAATTTCTATTAGGATTAAGTAGAACATAAATCTTCAGCATAACATCTTTATTTTTTCCCCTTAGTTGCTGGATCAGTTCTGATACACATCTCCTCTACATTATCCATGGTCCGATTTGTGCTGCTTTACTGGTATGTAATTAAATTTTTCTTTTTCTCAACATTGTTTATATTTGTGAATCTTCTGACTGTGTTATATTCTTCAGTGTCTCCATGGTCGGAATGGAAATGATGTTCTTGCAGTGCTTAACTGACTAGGCTCCATTGGAGGCCTTCCTCTTTGAGGTGTGGGCAGAAAAGGCAGAGGAACTCATGTGTTTATAAGGGATAGCGATGCAGCAGGGACCAACTGCAGGAAGAGACCTCAGAGCTATCCCTGATGAGAGGACAGAGCAGTGTTAATGGAGTTGAAACAAGTGTGGGAAGAGTCACACAACCAGAGCACTGACCTTGGGTACAGGAAAAAGCCAGCATAAAACCACAGGTTGCTGAGAAGCAGCAACAAAAGAAATACTCAAACTTCTCCCTCTTCCTATCGTCTGATCTTCCTTTGGCCAAAAATAGCAAATGTCAGAGGGCAAGAAATTCTGAATGAGGATGTCATCCCAGATGTCACATCCCGGGGCACAGGACAAGAGAGAGGATAGATCTGATAAATGAGGAGAGCAACCAAGAAAAAGCCATTCTCAAAAGTGTACCATAATTGAGTAAATTCTGGTGACTGATTGCCTGAATTTAAATTCCACTTGCACCTCGATTTGCTGTGTGACCTAAGGCAATTAAACTACTAATTCTGTGCTTCAAGTCTGTCATTATAAGGAATGAAAAAATGGTGACTTTTACACCAACAATTAACTGTCTGAAAAGGACAATTAATATCCCATTTGTGATATGTATAAACACACATGCACGTGCACACACACAAATTCCTAGGAATAAATTTAATAAAGGAAGTTCAAGATCTCTAATGAAAATTATAAAACTGATAAAATAAATAAATCATGGAGGACATACAAACAATTGAAAGATAGCCCATGTTCATGGATTGGAAAATTAATATTGTTAAAATGTCCCTGCTGCCCAAAGCAACCTATAGATTCATTGCATTCCTCATCAAAATAATGACATTCTTAACAAACCTAGAAAATACAATCACAAAATTCATATAAACACACACATATACAAACACACACACACATACACACACACACACACACAAAGAATAGATAAAGCAATTGTAAGTGAAAAGAACAACGCTTGGAGGCATTACAATTCCTGACTTTAAAGCAATACAAAGTTATAACAATTGAAATGCCAGATGTTCCTGGCATTAAAAACAGATATCGCCGTCTTTGTTGCCCACAAAGACGCGATCCCCTGAATGTGTATGCAGCTCTTTATCTTGCGCACCCGTTCGTTTCTTTCCCGTTCCTTTCCCGTTTCCTCCCTCTCCCGTTTCCTCCCGTTTCCTCCCGTTTCCTCCCGTTTCCTCCCGTTCCTCCCGTTTCCTCCCGTTCCTCCCGTTTCCTCTTCCCGCCCTCAGCGTCTCCGTCAGTAGTGTGTGTCTCTGTCTGTCTCTCTCTCTTATACCCTCAGTTGACCAATCACAGAACTTCCACGTGAAGCATACACGGGCAAGCATAGGCAAAGGCTTAAAGCACGAACCAGACACACGTGTGGCCAGTTTACAATCAATACCGCCAGGCGCCATCTTAGCCGCCCCATAGAATAGTATAGCAAACAGCTCCCAACAAACAGACACATGAACCAATGGAACAGAATAGAATCCAGATTTAACCCTTCATATTTACACCCAAATGATCTTCTACAAAGGTACCAGGAGCATAAATTGGAGAAATGACATTTTCATCAATAACCAGAGCTGGGGAAAGTGGATAAGCAAATGCAGAAGAATGAAACTAGACCCCTGCTTCTCACCATGTGCAAAAATCAACTAAAAATATATCAAAGACCTAAATGTAAAACTCAAAGCTTTGAAATGATTACAAAAAAATAGGAGAAATACTTCAAGATTTTGGCATAGGCAAATATTTATCTCCCCAAAAGAATATGCAACAAAAGCAAAACTACACATAGGATTACATCTAAGAAGCTTCTGCACATCAAATAGAGCAATTGATGAGTTAAAAGATAACCTACAGGATGGAAGAAAATATATGCAAGCTATTCATTTGATAAAGTATTAATATCCAGAATATATAAGGAACTAATAACTCAGCAGAAAAAAAATACAAGTCTAATGTAGGGCAAATTATCTGAATAGATATTCTCCAAAGAAGATATACAAATGACAGTGGGCATATGAATGAAAAAAAAATTAACCACCACTAATCATCAGGGAAATGAAAATCAAAACTACACTGAGAAATTATCTCACCCTAGTAATGACTATCATCAAAAAGACAAAAAATTACGGATGCTGGTAAGGATATAGAGAAAGGGGTACACTGTTGGTACCATATGGAAAAGAATACGGAGGTTTCTCAAAAATCTGAAGATAGAATTGCCATCTGATTTGGCAGTTTTACTTTGGGGCATATATTCAAAGAAATGAAACCATTGTGCTACATCTGGACACTCATGGCATTTGTGTTCATAATAGACAATATTTAGCATCAATCAAAATGTTCACCCACAGATGAATGGATGAAAAATAATGGGGCTTATATTCACAATAGAATACTATTCAAACATAGAATGATGATGCAATCCTGTCAATTTGCAGCAACTCGGATGGCACAGAGGACATTTTGCTAAGTGAAATCACCCAGGCACAGGAAAACAAATACTACATGTTCTCACTCATTACTGGGAAACAAAAAGTTGATCCTACAGAAGCAGAGAGTAGAATGGCTAGGAGGGGAGAATAGGGGGAATAGGGGAGGGTGGATTATGGATATCAAAATATAGAGGAAGGAAAGCAGTTCCCATTTTCTAGGCACTGCAGGGTATCAAGAGTATTTATCAATTAATTATACAGTTAGAAAAAACTAGAGAAGAGTTTGGAGGTTCCCAACACACAGAAATGATGATATTTCAGAAACTGGAAATGTTAATTACTCTGATTTGATCATTACATATTTTCGAATTATGATAATGTACCACAATTAATGTACAAATCTTATCAATTTTAAAATAACAATAGTGATTTTTAAAGTTCTTAGAAATAAGTATGTTTGTGTATAAAATATGCTTAGCCTGGCATGTAGAGAGCACATAGCAAGTGTCAAACTCCATGTTGGTGCCCACAAGACAGCCAGTTCAAAAACCAACACATTTTTAAATGTTCTTTATGAAAATATTGATATGACAATATAGATTCTAATGAAAATCTCAAAGGAAGGTGCACTTCCGTTTCTTGCACCCTCCACATGCTGGGAACATGCGTGACACACTGAGTTGTACTCAGACTGCCTGGCTTTGTATTCTTTGTACTCAAAGAGCAGCTCTGCGTCTTGGTTCTACCCCTACTGGCCATGAATCTCAGGGAAGTTCTGCTTTGTTTTGTTTTTAACCTCTCAGCGACTTTATTATCTCATCTATAATGAGGGAATAAGGAGCATATTTCACAGGGTCTTGCAAGGATTAAATAAAATGCTTCCTGATAAGTGATTAGCACAATGCCCCAGATATAATAAATGAAAAATGCTTCAAAAAGTTTCTGCATTTGTAATTTCTGCATGTTATCATCACTCTGTTCTGAGCAGAGCTCAAAGAAATTAAATGGGTTGTTAGGGCCACCCATGAGCTTCCAGAACAAATACAAGGAAACATTTTATTCCAAAGATCTGACTGTACAGAGAATTATGTGATCCAAATTCCTAAACCGGAGAGATTCGAGAAGTAAAAATACCTAGCAAATGCAAAATGTAATAACAGCTAACCCAATGAAAAGTCAGTTGATGTGAAAAGTCAGTTCACATCAACTCCAGGAGAGAATAAATAGCATAGCCACAGTAAAATCTAAGAATTTAGCCCATCAAGTTGCTCAGCAAGAAAGGAAGTGAAAATCCACTCTATTTGCATAAAACTTTTCCATCATGTTGGCCTAAAACAAGATTAGGAGCCTGTTTTTCTACCAGTTTAAATTATTCTGCCCTTGTTTAAACTGCAGGGTCCCCACTGGTCCTGCCAATTCCAAGGTCCTGGGAAGGCCTATAGTAATTGTTCCTATGGCCGAATGTCTTTGTACAACTTTTAAAAATAAGATATTTTAACCACAATCAGTTTCTTTCCACTCAGACTTCCTCTATCACATTTCCCTTGAGCAGGGTGGTATTGGAGTGATTGCAACACTTTTAGATCCTGCCAAGGGGAAGCTGAGAGAGGATACATTTAATTTGCGTTCACTAGGAGATATTTAGGTCACTTCAGGGCATAGTTAAGGAATGGCTGGCCATCCTTGTATGAGAATGACTTTGAGGAACCCTTCTATAGATACTATACAGATTCACCCTGCTTTCCTCCATGACCGTAGGGTGGTTTGGTAATATGAAAATGTCTTGTCCCTTTCAGCTCTTGAACTTTATGGGTATCAAAGCAGAAACAGGCTTCTTCTTTATAACTAGGTTGGTTCCAAGTTGGGTAAAATTCAGAAACAGTTCATCTGAAATTTGAAATTCTTGTTCTATTTTGGTTAACAATGCATGGAAATATTTACAGAAAATAAAATAGGACATGATAATTTATGTGGAAAATGGTGTGGAGGACAGTGTCCAGTTCACTCTAACAAAACTATTCATAGAATCACTATCGTAAAGATTAACCCCACTGTCAATTCTCCTTTCTAGTTTCATGTTTTAAATCAGACTTGCCACATTAGACAAGTCTTGGTGTTTAAAATTTTCATGTCATATGGATCTAGATTGCAACATTTCAGGCTGGGGATATAGCTCAGTTGGTAGAGTGCTTGCCTCAGAAGCACAAGGCCCTGGGTTCAATCCCCAGCACCACAAATAAATAAATAAATTGCAACATTTCTTCCATGTTTTCTTTATAGTTTATTAATTTGTGTATTAAGATTTTAAAAGTCTACAATATATAAGCAGATTAAAAGGACATTGTTACCTTTTCTTCTTTGGACTGATAGTGATTTCTGTTTAGTGGAAACTTTTAAACAGCAATGAGTGCTTGGAAGGGCTTCTGGGAGGAGGAGCAGAGGCACAGCTGGCTTGCCAATTTGTCATGTTTCATTGTTACACCTGTTCAAATGGCTTATCCTGGTTTTATCTTTATTCTGTCTTTTGTCTTTTCCCATGTCTCCAAATACATTCCTTTTCATAGATGTGTCATCATCGGGATTCTAGTGAGCTATGTATTTTCAAAGCACATACTACATTGAATTCTCTAATAGTAGTGGAATATTTTTATGCCTGATTATTTTTGTAACAGCTGTCTTAAATTAGCAATTGTTATGTTATTCTTTTCCACACTAAATGAGATACCACCATTATTTTTCATTCTTTTAAAAATTAAGGTACATGGATATAAATTATATATTGGTCTGTAGTTTGAAAGTTTAAGATTATAAAACAAAGGGCAGATGACTGAAATCAGGGTGAGGGAAAAAGGAAAGAGAAAACCAATTAACCCCCAAGAGGCTTTTCTGAAGTTAATAATCATAATTCTGTGAAAGGCATAAAGGATAGGACTAGAGAAAAAGGACAAAAGTAAACAATATTGACTTGAGTGAATAAAAGAAAGAGAGAAAGTGGAATTGGAGGAGGGATGTGTTTCCCAAGATTCTTTATATTTTCAAGTTTTACATCTCCTTATATTTTTGTTCACCTTATATTTTCAAATTTTACATCTCCCTTTCAAAGGGAATGTTGTCTCTTGGGGAAGTTATTGAGGCATAGGAAACAGTAAATATGCAGTTACCAAAAATAATTATAGAAAGTCCATGGGATGCCAAGTGCTCTTATGTCTAGGATGATCTGGAGCTCATAGCAACTGGTCCACCTGTATGACTTGGCCTCCTCATAAGGATAAAGAAGACAATAGTACTATTTTGGAGAGTTGTTTTAATAATTATTGTCACAAAATGATGTTTTAAAGATTATTATTACAAAAAGAAAGGAAAGAAACTAAAAATCTGAAAATCATTATTATGGTGTTTATTTGGAAAATACGTAACATAAACACTGACAAATAGACGATGCTTTTAAAAATTAACATTTGTGCCAGGTATGGTGGTGCACACATGTAACCCCAGAGACTCAGGAGGCTGAGGCAGAGGAATCACAAGTTCAAAGCCAGTCCCAGCAAATTAGCAAGGCTCTAAACTACTTAGTGTGACCCGATCTCAAAATAAAAACCTTTTAAAAAGGACTGGGGATGTGGCTCAGAGGGTAAGTGCCCCTGGGTTCAATCATCAATACAAAAAAAAAAAATTAACATCTGTTAAAAATAATTTTTCATTTAAATTGAAATGTTCAAAATCTTTAGTTTTTGGACCACAGAAAAAAATCCAAAAACACTGCATTAGAAAATGAGCTAAGATAAAAGATAAAACACTCAAGTATTTCACAACTGAATGTGTTCCACAATGATTCAATCATTTAATATGCTTTAAAGTTTAGTTGATTAATATTGATGTGCTTATAAATCATATTTTGAGAAATCATAAATTAATATCTTACACAAATAGCAGATATTTTCATATGTTGTAATTTTTTTTTCAGTACTAGAAATTGAACCAAGGGATGCTCTAACACTGAACGAAAGTCCCAGCCCTTTATATTTATTTTTTTTTTTCATTTTTGAGACAGGGTCTTGCTAAGTTGCCCAGGCTGGCCTTGAACTTGCCATCTTCCTTCCTTAGACTCCCTGGGAGTTGGGATTACAGACACACCACCACATCCAGCTAATGTTTTAAATATTGTAAGATTTATAAAACTGGAGCTCCAACAGTGCTTCTTTATATTAAATAGAAAATGTTTTTTTATGTGTCATTTTGCTTTTTTTAGGTGAATCTTTTCTTCCTACTAAATATTGTACGTGTGCTCATCACCAAGTTAAAAGTTACACACCAGGCAGAGTCCAATCTCTACATGAAAGCAGTGAGAGCTACTCTTATCCTGGTGCCGTTGCTTGGCATTGAATTTGTGCTTATTCCTTGGAGACCTGAAGGAAGGATTGCAGAGGAAGTATTTGACTACATCATTCACATCCTTATGCACTTCCAGGTATGACATTCTTGACATCAGTAAGGCAGCTTGATAAATTTGGTGTTGAATTTGAATATAGCTTTGGTTTCATTCTTGATTATTGATGGGTCAAGTTGGTTATGAATACATCTGTCTTTTTCACTGGGATTCAAGTAGAGTTCTGTATTTCTCTTACAGGGTCTTTTGGTCTCTACAATTTTCTGCTTTTTCAATGGAGAGGTATGTCAGTTGATTTTATTCTTGTTATTATTTGATATTTATTTTTTCCTTAAAATGAGATAGAATTATAAATTCCCTAGAAACAATTATTTCAAATTCCACTTCTATCAGAGAAAAGAGCCATAACATTTCTTTTCATAAGTGAAAATTTCCTTCTCTAAAGCTCAAGTCATATTGGAGTTTAAGGGTTAGGGAAAAGTCAGCCACACTTTAAAAATATTCCATCAGTGACTTTTATTCATCTAGTCTTTTGACCTACCACTGGATCCTATTAATTCTGAACTTTGCCCCAGAAATGATGCTAGGTGATACTTAACTTCGTAGAACATGGACTGTAACAGGAAATAGAATCTACTCATTTCCCAACCCCCAACCCTGCCCTGCCCCACTTCACAATGTAGCTTTTGGAAAAAGCTTTAGAGTGGATACAAAATGATGTAAACAAACTAAACTCTCAGTTATACAGGGACAAGGTGCAGTGGTTGGGAAACAGAATAGAATGCTATTATTGCTGTAGTTCATAACATGGCAATATGTTCTGAACACTTCTAGATTTTTATCCAAGGCTTTCCTACTTGGGAGGTTTGAGGAATTTAAAATCTATTACTATATTATTTATACATATGGATATTGTTGTAACTCAGTGATTTGAGCTGTGTTGATTTAGTTTTTCATATGTTTCTAATTTATTTGACAAATTTTAACTTGGAAGATTTTGGGCAAAATTGAGCAAAGTTTAGAAATTCAGACAGTAACTGAGTGAGACATAGACACTTGATAACTGGGAGGCTTATCATAAAACTTTGAATGGGAAACCAAATGGCATTAACCTTATGGGAATCAATCCTAAAACACAAATCAACATTGGAAATCATGGTACATGTCATATAAAACCATGAAATATTATTTTTCCTGGCTTGAATAATATTTTATATCTTTCTCTTGACATATAATGCAATTCATTGCTTATAGATTAAAAATTTAAATATATTTAATTTCAAAATATGGATATTTATTGTGTATATCCATTTACTAAGAATCATGTGTGGAATTATCAATACCTATTCTTCTACACTGAAAACAAGACATTGCTATTTTCTCAAAATCAATGAGAAGTATAGATGGAGCACTATTAGGATAAACAGATACATGTTTTGTTTTGATAATAAAGCAAATACTTGTTATGTACCTCTGTAAATGTACTACAGTACACATTTGAGTTAGACAATCCTATATGGATATAATATAGGATATAATACCAATGAATGTGCATGCAACACAAAAGTTATACCTCTGTATCTACAGAAGCAGATTTTATTTGTATAATGTGTAATTTTTAAATATTTGAAACAATCACTAGCAAAACATTTTGTGATAGGCAACAACATAGAATAAACATGGCAATATATTAAAAATCCAATGGCCACTCCATTTTAGGAAATGCTCAGAATTTGAGAGTATGTGCCTATCTTTATTAAAGGGAAATAAAAACAAGTTCTTTACACATTAATTTCACAAGGATTAATGTAACTGAGGAATGTAAAGATTTTTGTGCAATATTCCACCCTCCCTAAATCCTTAGTATATTATAAATCCCTTAAAAGTTTTGTCAAGCAACTTATTTTTCAAAAATACATGTACAAATGGGAGCATTAATTATATTGGAATCAGAATCTCAGATTGGCTCTTTTATTTAGAAAGGGTGCCCAGAGAATATCAAAACTAATGCCTAACACTCCCGTTACACTTTATCTGTATAAGCAAAAGAAACACAGGCCCTTGATCTTCTGCCATATCCTAAAATTGAGAACAGTTTGGCATTGGAAAATTACAATAATAATAAGCCTTTGAACCAGGTTCTTGCCAAATCCTTCGGTTCTTCACAACATTTGTAATATCTGTCCCCTTTTTTTTTTTTATCTCTGGAGATACAATCCCTGTTTGAGTATGATTCATCTCTCATCTTAAGAAATACTATAATCCCTCCTTTTTTATTTCCTTGCCTCTTCATTTTTCCCACTTTCACAGCATGAAGAAACAGTGCCAAATCTGCTCTGTCTAGTTCCAACTATGTCATGTTCATCAAATGGTTTACTCAGGCTTAGTTTCCTTCTTGCTTTCCACATTAGGTCAAGTGGCTTGCCTTTCACCTAATATTGCTTGGGTTTGTTTTTGTTTTTTTTCTTCCACCTTCACACCTTAATTTATTTTTAGCCAGCATCTTCCTATTCATATTTCTCCATAGTTAAACAAAAGTGGCTTTACGAGTGCTCTGGTCTCTTTCCTCTCATCCTTAGTCCACACAGACAAAAATATGCACTGCTGATATAAATGAGAGACTCTGGCCATCAGACAATGGAAGGTAGATGTTTTTATAAAGTGAACAAAAATATTTTCTGAGAACAACTGAACCCATATTTTGTAATGAGAACAAGTAGAATTTCTATGTGAAGCTCTATTAAATTTTGTAATTGATTTAGATTAAGGAGTAGAGACTTAGATCCTTATCAGTTATTACCAAGCATATAAGGTTGTAATATTATATTCTAAATATTTGACCATACTATTTGCATAATGCTAATAAATTAAACAATGAAAAGCATACTCAAATATTAATAACACCAGGCCGTCTTCACTTAATTTAAATTTATGGAGTGGTCACTTTAATGTTCTGTTGAGCCAGTGTGATCTCATATGAGAGGAAGCAGATAAAAATGTAACATCCTCATACAGAATAATATAAACAACCAGAAGACTACAAGTCCTGTGGGTCTCTAATTAAGTTTATTTTTAACTTCAATAAATAAGAACTCATACTTTAGGACACTGACCTTCCACAGTTTTTGTGATAATTTAGTTGCAAAGAAGAAATAGAAGGATGGCCTTTATCAAATGCATTTCAAGGGAAAGCATGCAAATATTTCAAAAGCTATTTTGTCTTTTAGAATTGAATTTAAGTTTTCCTTTTAAGGGTTATGAGTAATAGGCTCACAGCTCATCTATTTCTTGTGGTCAGCTGCTTCTCACATTTGTGTGGAATCTCTTATGCAAAGGTGTGCTCTGCTTCCTTTCCACCTGAAGCTATGTTTTTGTGATCAGTCAGTTCAATGGCAACAAAGTGAGGAGTATAAAAAGAATCATGATAAAAAAACCATTTCTTATCTGTTATGGTTTAGATAGGAGGCATCCCCCAAAGTTCATATGTTAATTCTAGAACATTCAGAGATTGACTAATTAGGTTATGAGAGTCATAACCTAATCAGTGCATTAATTTGGTTGAATGGATTAAGTGGGTGGGAACCACAGGCAGGTAGGGTGTGGCAGGAGGAGGTAGGTCAATGACCCTGTGGCTCTGAGGTATATATTTTGTCCTTGTTGAACTGAGTATGCTCCTCTGTTTCCTGATGCCATGTCCAGAGCTGCTCGCCTAAACACTCCCTTCTGCCATGATATGCTGCCTTACCTGGTGTCCAAAGCAATGTACTGAGACTTCTGAAACCACGAGCCCAAAGAAACTTTTCCTCCTCTACATTATTCTTGTCAGGCTTTTTGGTAAAAGCAGCAAAAACACTGACTAAAACATCATCAGAAATAGTCAGAAGTATTTTTTGTTTTAAATCTCTAAATAGTTATCTAAAATTCACAATCTAACACTATTCAATTTGTCATTTAGTTATGTTTTTGAAGATATTAAATAATATGGATATCATTTTTAAAATTTCTTTAAATATTTTCTTTGGAGGATTTAGAATACCTAAAACAAGAGCAAAGTATTTTTTTTTTGCAAGATGAACACATTTATTGTCTAAATGCTTTTATTTTCCAAGCACATTTGCATGAAAATAAATTACTTCCTCATTTTTGTTTATCATATAGAAAGAAATGAGTTTAAAAGTTCTACAGTTACTGAACGTCATAATAATATAATTTTTAAAACCAAGTTATAGCATTGAATCACAGAAGCTAAATGGAAATTTTAATAACTCATTTTGGAATTCTAACTATAGAAATTGTTCACTCTGTATTTGACTCTTACTTTTTATTTTCACATGCTAAAACATATAACAGGACAGAAAACTTTGTGTTCATTTTAAGTGACAAAATATAGGAGATTTTAACAGGACTTTGAAGACATCCTGGTGATCACTATCTGTTACAGAATGTAACTTGGAGAAGGAAAAACAAAGAAATAAGTAATGCCTTTATAAAGATTTAGTAATGATTTGTATGTATGAATATAGTGAATAGAAAATTTAGGAACTATATATAAGAGAACTAAATTAAACAATTACTGAATAAGTATGTATAATAGTACATTACTGGAAAATTGCTTTAAGATTCTCAGAGTTCCTTGGGAGAAATAATCACAGGGTTGAAGAACTATAGAGAGGTTGGGGAAGATCAAGTAATGAACACTTAAGGCAAAAATAGATAGGTACCCAGAGACTGGGCTCCTAACCTAGAAGCAAGCCAATCCACACTCATATCAGACCTGGAATGTCAAGCTGATGGAGTTCAAGGTGGATTTCAATATTTTCCTTTGGGCTCACTGACTTAATACAAAGAATACTGGCCAAGTTTGGTGGTACATACCTGTAATCCCAGAGACTCAGGAGGCTGAAGCAGAAGGATTGCAAGTTGAAGGCCTGCCTTGGCAACTTACTGAGACCCTGTCTTAAAATAAATAAATAAGAAAGAACTGGGTATGTAGTTCAGTAGTAAAGCACAGCCAGGTCCAATCTTAGTACAAAAGAAAAAAAAGTGTGTATATATATATATATATATATATATATATATATATATACACTTTTACATATATACTTTACACTTTTATATGCACTTTTATATATATAAATGCATATATATAAAAGTGTATATATATGTGCATATATATATATACACATACACACACACACTTATATATATGTACTTTCAGGGTCTTAACATCAATTTAAATTCAAAATCACTGTATATGACCTATCCAGACCCAATCTCTAGCTCAAATCAGAAAAGAAATGTCACTAAATTAAAAATTCATTCAGGGAAGGAGGATCCAAATACACAGGAGTAGAGAATTAAAATTCCTAAATATTTTTTTGAAATATTCATCCCATCTACAACTATTTGTTCAACACTTTTCATTCCTCTAAGAAATAAGCTTCATGTAAAATGAATACCCTGCTCTTTCATTTTCAGAATGTAGTCCAATTTCTGGCATATGGTAATCATTCAATAAATGATTACTGTTTTATTTTTATATTTAATTTATTATAATTTATATTTTATTTGATAGCAATACATACACATTATTAGGGATTCAAAGACAAAGCATGGAATAAAAAATATTAGAAAAGTGTTAAAGTGTAACAACATTTCTTAATGTAAACACAATTTATTTAATTTTTAATTAAATAAGAAAATGAAGCAATATTATTCACTAACATCAAGTTTTTTTCAAAAACAACTTTCTGACAGCTTATTTTACTGTATTTTAAATGCAATATCTTCATTTCAATTAATGGATTCCTCACTTCTTTTTGATTGATAGGTTCAAGCAATTCTGAGAAGAAACTGGAATCAATACAAAATCCAGTTTGGAAACAGCTTTTCCCACTCAGATGCTCTCCGTAGTGCATCCTACACAGTGTCCACAATCAGCGATAGTCACGAATGTCCTAGTGAACACTTAAATGGAAAAAGCATCCATGATATTGAAAATGTTGTCTTGAAACCAGAAAAATTTAGTGATATAGTTATATGAAAATGGAGGCATCATCATCTGCTTCATGCCAACCTTAACTCAAGGATTTGTGACCTGTGATTTTACAGCAGAAAACTTCAATATTAAATGAATTTCTCAAATGCCATACAGACAACCCTCAACTTAAAGGAGAATTGTGTTGATAAATGTTTGACAGCTAACTCTATGTGGGGAAGAAGGCCCTGATTTATAATATTTGCCAGTAAATACTCTCACTGTGGCAGATTTCAAACTACCAACTTGACATCACTGAAGGTGGAATTGGGAAAAATGATAAGCACAATCGACTTTCATGAGCTGATGTGGGTCAGCTGCAGCACACCCCTGCAAGAACCCACAGATGAATAACACCAAAGGTTCACATACACATTGGGTATAACCCTACTCTTGTCATCTAAGGAGGTCTAATTAAGTTTTCTATATGTTGAAGAAAAAGTTATTTTTTACATGTTGGCTGGGAAAAATCTTTACCCCATTGTCACTGGTGCAGTGACACTTTTTGCTTTTTGCTTGCCCAGAAAGCACTCTAACCTTTTTTTTGTAGTACCTTTTCAAACAGACCAGACAGAGTTAATTATCCCTGTTGGTTTATCCTCCTCTTTTCCCTAAGAAAAGTAACAGCAGAATTTCTGTGAGCTACTCATTTGCAGATACATCACTGTTATAGCCTATGGCATGTCCTTTTCTGATACTTGACGAACAGGCTACATGATATGTGATCCTACTTCTGTATTAATAGGGAGAGATCCTGGTTGACTCTACAAAACACCTAGCAGCTATTTTCCCGTCTTGCTATACAAGTAGGAGGGAATCAGCTTCCCTGAATCTGTAAATAGAAAACTTTGCCCCTTCCATTTCTACTGTGTAGACAAGTTAGCAATCACTTTAGATGAAGGAAATCAATGAAGGATTTCTTATTATCTTGGAAGTTTGTAAAAAAAAAAAAAGGAT
This sequence comes from Glaucomys volans, assembly GCA_020662805.1. Classification (NCBI taxonomy): domain Eukaryota; kingdom Metazoa; phylum Chordata; class Mammalia; order Rodentia; family Sciuridae; genus Glaucomys; species Glaucomys volans. The sequence continues at coordinate 444,843 of JAJEJO010000342.1, read as the reverse complement.
TCTTGTGAAAAGTGAGCTTGTAAATACTTCAGTATTTTATTTTCTAGTCTCAAATGCACACAACCTAGGTAATTTTTTTTAAAAAGCAAATACATAATGCAACAATGTATACATGTTAATATCTGATACTGTGTCTGGGCTGACTTCATAATAAAAATAGAGTCTGGTATTCTATATTTGGTAAATATTTTAAGGACAACCAGATGCCAGCATCAGAAGTTTGAGAGCTAAAAAATGAAACAGAAACATCTATGATAAAATATAAAATATTTATTTTTCAAAATGGAAGGCCATTATCTTATTGACATATTAGCTTTGGTAATTCCTACCCTAACAGTAGCTGTGCTTGACATATTTTTCCTTCATTTCAGTGATGAACTCACATTCTAATCTAGAAATTTTCAACAACTACTGTAATAAATGCCAATCTACTATTCATATGAGTTTTACCACATTAAAATACTACTTTACTGACTTTTACTATATGATATGTAACTTTGGAAATGTCCCAGATTATTAAAGAACAAAATGAAACTAGAGGAAAAATATATATGTATGCATATATACATTATGTATATGTATATATAAATATATCTCACAATGTTTTAATATTTTAGTGGACTACTGTGTATGATAGTACAAGTCAGTGAAAAATTGGATATGTCATTAAGGAACAATTGTCCGACATTTTTTCAATAATTAAATTAAGATGGTAGAAAGCCTTGCTAATGAATTAAACTGACATTTAAATGGGATTTGGTTTTACTAATGTTATTTTTCACTAAAATCTCCAAAGAACAAGAATGACTTCAATAGTGAACATAAATTTTAGATGTCATTGTGTACATGTGTTTTTGAAGTGTGTCAGCTTAAGATGGATTGAAATAATTATTTAGTCATCATAAGTTATTTCTTAAGTCATCAATAATGTTGAGTTCAGAAATCATTTGAAACTGTCAAGGAAAATTTTATAAATTAGTAAGAATTTACATATTAAATAGTCTGGTAAATGATTTATAATTTATCTGTACATGTAAAGGTATCATTAAATTAGTTTCAGATTTATGGATTTTATAGCAAGCTGTCATAAAAAGGAACGCAGGCTGTTCTGAATTCTCAACTGCCTAAATTATAAAAATTTTCCTCTTAATAAATTCAGTTTTAGCTATTTATTGTCAAAAACGCAGATTCATATCCTTTGCTGACAGTGTCCATGTATTTCAGCATTCTTCTAGAAAATCTGTCAGTTTCAGCCATAAATGGCAGTGGAAAATGTTGAATTGTCAGAGAGCATGTTAAAACGATATTGCAATTTTGAAGTATTTTTATTGTGCTTTGATCTTATTTAGTGTGGATGAGAATTCTTTTATTGCCAAGGTTCATCTGATATACAGTCCTCAGGTGTACCAATCTGTGATTAATCAGTATTAGTTTTATACTCAAATATTTTAAGAGTAATATTTTTAAATGATAGATTTCTCTAAAGCTGAACTGAACTATTAAGATCTTTATATCTTACTTGTAAAGAAAAATGAATCTGATGTTTTTTAGATGCAAACTTCTTTGGTATCTAATAACTAATTTGGGGAAATTCTAGCTTTTAAAACATAGATCTGACATTTTTCTGCAATTGTGAAGTCATATTTTAATTTTCTAAATATTCTATTTTGTCATTTTTTTCAAAACTTATTTTGTAGTGAATTTATTAACAAAATATACAATCTGGAATTCAGTGTTTTTTCAAATGTAATCCAGTGTACATGGAAATTCTGGCTGTAGTGCTGTATGTATTGATCATAACTTTTAATGTGAATTTATTTTAATTTTCTCTTGGTTTTAATCTGCTAATAGAAACATTACCTGTAAAAAGTATTCAAGGTATTATGACTGATTAAAACAACTCATCTTATACCAACTTAAAATGTCTCTATCTTGACTTTATGAAGATATTAACATTACTAGTTAATGGAGTGCTAAATAATCCAATTTAGAAAAATAACTTTCAGAGTGATTCGTAGAGTACTTCTTAAAATCAACAGATATATTTCTATTACACTCATTAAAGTCTTAAATAAACCAGTAAGTGAACTTAACAAACTAATTCAGAAAAGTTGTGAACTTATTTTCAAGTTAAGAAATTAAAAATGAACTATAATTTGTACAAATTCTTTCTTATGCCATAGGAAGGGGAAAGATGCCAAGAAATAGGAAAACATGTAGGGAATTGTCTCCTTTTTCCACTATATTTCACTATGTGGCTTTGTATTTAACACTAGAAAAGGAGAGAAGGAGAAGAATTATTAAAAGATTTTTTAACACAAGGCATAATCATAATTCTCATAAGTGGAAAAGAAAATATATGAGAACTTTTGTTCAACTCATAAATAAATGATGAAACCAGTAGCAAGTTACAATCATCTGAAGGACAATTCGAATTATCCTATGTATTTGAGAATTTTTTAAATGTAGCAATGAATTTACAAATAAATGCAAGACTGCTCTAACAGTTGCTTTTTACTGAATAATTTCTATTTCTATGATCAAGAATAATATGCATTTTTATCAGTTTTCTGCAACTAACATGTTAGTAAAATTGCTTAAAATAATCAAAGGTGGATATAACTCAGGAGGCACACCGATATGCACTGGAAAATAATAATTCATATATAAGTAAACAATAAATTCTGGGTCATCTGATAAATCTGGATTTAATGTGTGTGTGTGTGTGTGTGTGTGTGTGTGCGTGCACCCAGAAGAGAGAGAGAGAGAGAGAGAGTTTATATACATATATACATAAAAATCCATTTCAAAGATGTTTGAATTTTTTCTTATAATCTCCCCTTTTTGTGTTTATAATAATCTCAAGAAACAATATTCTTGATTCAAAATACTGCTAATATCATAGGAGTTGACTTGATTATTTACATAGCTGAGTGGGAGTGTTAATATAGACTTTCTAAGTTTGTTTCATAAATCTAGAACTATACTGCATTTTTAACACCTTCATTGAGATGTAGGTCACAAACCACGTAACTCATATAAAGTGGTTATTAGTATATTAGTAGATTTTACTATAGTCACAGATACATGTTACCACCTCCAAAATTCTATTAGATTTTTATGACCTTGAGAAAAATGTATTCTTTATCTATTCCTTATCTGTTCCCCTATCCCTGCTCCTACATCAGCCCTATCCACTATTAATCTATTTTCTGCCTCAGTAGACTTCCCTATTCTGGAAATTTGTACTAACGAAACTATATCATCTGTTATCTTTTCAACTGACTTCTTTCAAAGTTCATCCATATTTTAGCATCCATGTATATTTTTTGTATCCATATTTTATTTTTATTTCTGCATATTATTCCACTGTATGGATATACCATATTTTATTTATCCATTTGTTTGTTGATTGACATCTGTGGTGTTTCCAAATTTGGTCATTAGCAATAAAGCTGTTATAAACATTTATGTTAGAGTTTTTCTTTGGACATAAATTTTTATTGCTTTAAGCATATATCTAGGAGTAGAAATTCTGGGGCACCTGGTAACTGAATTAAATTTTTTGAGCAACTGCCATACTGTTTTCTCATCCAGTTGGACCATTTCATATTCCCACCAGCAGTGTGGATCACAGTGGGATTTTGATTATTTCACATGCTTTCCCATACTTTTTATTACCTGTGCGGTTGATGTATGTGAAGTGGTATCCTGTGGTTTTAATTTGCATTTCCTGATAGAAAAAAATCTGGAGCATCTTTTCTTTTCAGTGCTGAGGATTGAACCCAGGGTCTTGTGCTTGCAAGGCAAGCACTTTACCAACTGAGCTACATCCCCAGCCCTCTTTGGAGCATCTTTTAATATGTTTATTGGTCATTTGCATATCTTCTTTGTCTAGTCAAATAATGAAGAAATGCCTATTCAAATACTTGTGCATTTTTAATCTGGTTCCCTTTTATCTGGTCCCTTATCCAATAAATATTTCTCTCATTCTGTGGTTTATCTGTCACTTTCCTGACTGTCCTTTGTAGCACAAAACTTTACAATTTCTATGAAGTACAAATAAGTACAATCCATTTCTTGGAACCATGTCTGAAAGTCTTTTGCCAAACTCAAGGTCATGAAGACATATCCCTGCAATTTCTTCTAGGGGATTTATAGTTTTGCATTTATAGTTAAGTCATTGGTCCATTTTGAGTTATTTGTATCTGCTATGATTGATGTCCTTTTTTTCTTTTAAAGATAACTCCCTACCACATCATATAGTCACAAAGAGAGTCATTCGATGTCACAATATCAAAGACTGAAGAGGGGCTGGGGTTGTGGCTTAGTGTCAGAGTGCTTGTCTAGTACATATGAGGCACTGGGTTCAATCCTCAGCACAACATAAAAATAAATAAATAAAATAAAGGTATTGTGTTCACCTATAACTAAAAAATATTTTTTTAAAAACTGAAGAAATAAATCTGAAAAAATACTGCCTTCGTTAACTTGAAAAAGTAGCAGAAAATAATGTGGGTATCATAATGATCCATGAAAATGAGTTTGGACATTAATTTTTAAGATAAACACCATGCTGATATCAAGATAATTAGAATTTTTAATATTCAGGAAAAATTTAGTCTGTACTGTCTTCAAGAATGGGAAACACACATCTCTGTAAAATGAGCAAGGCATTAAATATAATTATAACTAGACTTTATGCATTCAGATGAGACAAGAATAATATTAAGATGCTATGCTAATATGGATATGTAATAAAAATAACATCATCAGGATAACATAAAAACAAAGTACTATTATTTCTTTTTAAAACTCCAAAAACAATAAAACGAAACCAGGGAAATAAAGAAATCAATACAAAACAAACAGAAGTCTCAAGTTATTCAGAGGTGAAAAGTAAAAATATTTAATAACATTGTATATCAACAAGTCAAAACACATGATTCCATTATATTTTCAGACTATTAGCCCTAAAGCTATGTCATTTTGTCAAAAATCACCAAATGTGGCATATTTTTTAAAATACAGACAAATTCACAATATTGACCTAATGGTGTTACCTTAAAACAGATGTTAGGTTATAAAACATATACTCTTCAAAAAGCATAACATGGAGAACATTACAGTATAAAATGAAGTTCCTCCATATGTATTTTACAATTTAAATGGTATTTGTAACACATTTCAGTTTATTTTCAAAACATTTCTGAACTAAATTCTCTAAGGATTTAATCCTTTAAGCAACTTAAAAAAAAAATTGTGATAGTGGGCATGAACCCAGGAGCACTGCCTCTGAGTTACATCCCTATCCCTTTTTAAATTTTATTTTGAGATAGGGTCTAAGTTGCACAGGCTGGCCTTCATTTTCTGAAACTTCTGCCTCAGTCTCCCAAGTAGCTGGGATTACAGGTGCATGCACCAAGACAGACTGCAATTTTGTTTTGAATCTACAAAAATCACAATTCAAAACAATGCAAATAATCTTACAACACAGAAACAGATGTGGTTATAAAAATTGTTGAATTAAATCTGGTATCGTTGCTCTGAATTACAAAATGAAATTTTCTCTGTTTCAACTGGAGACTACATAAAAGAAAATCTCAGCTGACCCAGAGAAAACTCTCCCCTTGGATCAAAATTGCCATGTTAATTTTCCAAAAGTGTTGTAAACAGTCTGCTAACTAGCTTGAAACATTTACCTCAGCTTACAGCACGCAAGGAACAAAGGAGGAAAACAGAATAGCAAGAGAGAAAAGTCACTCCTGTGTCATCTTGTCCCCACATGTACTGTGTGGCCAGAGCACTGCAACACTCACAGCAGAGCACATGTCTGCCAACTCCAGAGTGTTTCAGAAACCCGCCTTTCTGGCTACACATCCATGCTACACAAAGGCAAGATACACCTAGTGAACAAGCAATTCATTGCAATTCAGACACCAGGGATTTTTTTTTTATTATTCTTTTTCTTTTTTTTTTTTTAAGTGTGGTGAGATAATGAACAACCTTGCCTGAACCCAGTTAATATTGGGATGATCATCGCCTCTGAGTACATAAAACATCTTCTCTTTATTTAAAAACAATGACAACAACAACAACAAACACACAAAATCCTACTTGATCCAGGTCTACATACCCAGGACACTTCCCAGATTGCAATTTACACTCCAGCACGTGTTCCACAAACTCAGGATGACCATGCATTCCAGTTTGCTCAAAAGTTTAGGTGTGTTTCTTGCTGTCCTGGCATTAATTCCAACTCACAATTTGCAATAATAGGCTCAGATCCATGAAAAGGGACTTCTTTTTATCTCTGCACTAGAGATTTCAGCTCTGGTCTTATTGTAGCTAGACCTTCTGCCCTATGATGAGGAGTTATTTGAACCAAGAAAAATGTCCACCTAGAACTTATTTTTTTTTTTTTTTCAGTTCTGGGAATTGAACCCAGGGCCTTATGCTTGCAAGGCAGGCACTCTACCAACTAAGCTACATTCCCCAGTCCTTAAGCCTACTCTTACAACTATATCCTGGGTACCTAGGTCCCTGGAACTTCCAAAGGAAATGGTTTATTCATATATCCAGGAACTCATGATTGTTTGTTTGCTTGTATGTTCTCTTCTCTGGATTCCCCTTCCCAAGGATGGACCATACCACTTCTGTGTACACAGTTGGCATTAATGAGTGGCCATGGTTAGCTGTTTATACAGATAGGTGGACAGAACTCAGATGTACAGGCTGAAATGTGTATTCAGGTATATGCACAAGGACCCCATCAGTGGAAGGAGAAGCTGGGAATGGATTCAAAGATACCATTTCATCCAATATCGGCATGTTTATGCACAAATCTCCAAGGATTCTGAGATTTGTCAGAATTTGAAACCAATTGTTCTTAAATAATTATTTAACAAATACAGAAAGTTAAATGTTTTGTGGCTTCCTTTATATATATGAACTATGTCAAATATACAAGTTCCCATTTGGACTCTGAAAACAGATGCCCCAAAATATTAGGGAAGAGTCCAAATATTTGTGCTAGATAAATGCATCCTGCTTTGGATGATAGACATGTTCCTGTATTAGCATCTAATCCTTTCTGGTCCGTTATTGAAAAAATACATATTAAATAGTTAAGTCTTCTTTCTTTCTTTGTCACATGTCTATTTCATGCTTTCATTATGCATATTAAACCTCACACCTGCTATTTTCAACAGGTCACAATTTAATAATCTTGGTAGTAATTATGAAAACAGCAAACATTCTACCCACATTATTCAAACAACTATATATTCTATATAATACAGAATTCTATAGAATATAAAATTATCTGTATTCTATATTATAGTCTCTGTATTCTATATATTATGGTCTTCATGGTCTGTGAAATATGGTGTATTCCTTAAAGTAACTAATAATGTTTGATTTGTTACATGAAATCACACTGAAGCTCCTCCAGAAGTCATAAGCTTCTTCCATTGAGATATTCTAAAGTCCAATTTCACTGTGGTTCTACAGGTCACTTTAAATCCCTTATTTACTGGCATTAAAATAATAATAAATATCAATTGCATTCCTAAATATTGAATTAAATATCAGTTTGTTGGGCAGTATTTCTTCCTCTGGAGACACTGATTCTCATGAGAGTCCCCTCACTCAAAGGGTCCTCTTGCTCCCTTCTGCACAGAGTCTATGTAAGATCTTTTTTTCTCTGCCTTTGTCCTGCTATCCAAATGCAGACATTATGCTTGATATACAGATTCTAACAAAAACCACAAGTGTCCTTACTTTCTCCTATAAAAATGCAGTCAGTTCTGTTCCACATTAGACAGATTTGCCTTGTCTTCCATCTTTCTTAAATTTTCCATCTGCAGCTGCCTGCAGACCTACTTACGCCCCCAGCAAAAGCTAATAGGGAATACTCAGCTCTCTGAAGAACCAAAATGGTTTTGTTGATTCCTGCATCCACTGATTTTTTTGTAGATACTTACACCCCACTAAGAGACTCGCAGGTTCTTCCTGTATTGTAGTCTCATTGTTCTGCACCTGCTCACTGTTGGCATGTGGCTCCTGGACAGCTGTAATATCTTCCGAGGCTCATTTTCCTTTCCTCTAGCTCTTCCTGCCCAAATACTTGTTTCCTTCCCCTTCTCTGTATGATGAGAGCTTGACACATAGTGGGCACTCAATGAACATCTATTCCTCCTATCTGTCATAAATAAGATATTTGAATCAATAGGACAAATGTAATCCTCAAGTGATAAATAACAAAACTCAGTCTTTGAAAATTTGTGTCCATGTCACACTGTTACCAAGTTATAAAATTAAGACTGAAATTAGTATCCACTTGAAGCTATCACACTATACATTCCAACAAGAGAGAATAAAGAAGAATACATAATAAAGCTCTGCAAAGACTTCCTACTGTCCCTTGATAATCAGTCTGAGGAAAGAAACTGGCAAATAAAAGAGCCATAAAGCCAAAACATCATTTTAAAATAATGGCTTCTTAAGGAAGGAATCAGCAAAAATTCTTACTGTACAAAATTCCATATACGAAATATGGGATGCGTTCCTTTTCTGACAGTCCATTGTCTCTTCTATCTTGTGAAGAAAGTAGCTCATCTTTTTGTACTCTAATCATTTCCTATTTAAATAGTCTGTCCACAGTGCCTGAAATTGAAAGAACCCTTTGTGTGTCTTTTCCATTCAGTGGATATCATGACATGATTTTTTTTTTCAAATGGCGGCCAGGTCTCATTGGCTCCCTGAGTCTTTAGGCATGGGCAGCAAGGTCAGAACTCAGAATCAAAAACATGAAACTGAGTGGAAGCCACTGTCCTGACTGTGCTCCATGACCTGGATTTTTATTTATTTATTTATTTATTTATTTTTGAACTTTGAATATCCCTTTCCTCAAATGGGGCTGGCGGTGACTACATGAACAAGAAGGCCTGTAAACTTGCCATTTCTGGGGTTCTGAAGAAATGAACAGTGTCAAAACATTAATTAAGAATTAAACAGTCATAAAGCATACAGAACAAGATTTAAAATACAGTGAATACAAAGATTTCGTATGCTAACGCAGGAAAATATGTAGCACTGTTAATAATTTCCAGTAAACGGCTGGATCAACTGTGTCTTAACTGTTATAGGTGTTAGACTATGAGGCGCTGGGGAAGAACAATTCATTCTGTCTTCCAGAACACATTTGATTCACATCCTGTCATTCTCATTGTTCTACAGTATATCATACTTATCAGATTACAAGGTAGGCATTTTTTTTATATGAGCTGCAAGCCACTTACCTTTTAAGGTTCTTTCCCCCTGGGGTCTGTAGATAGAATACAGGGCATCCATGAACTTGATGCAAAGAAACTTCATGCCTTTATTTTCATTACCTACTAGCTGAAATCTAGTATCCCCTTCATTATGAATACAGAAAAAACACAATGGTATTAGTAATATCTGAATAGTGAGCAGTGTAATTAGATAGAGCCATATCACATTGTGATGGTTGAAGGTATCTGGAAATTAACTTTTCGATCCACAAATTAATGCTTCACAACTGACAGGTATTACACTCACTCATTCATCTTGTTTATTACGTGTCTTTCAATAAAGCTCATGTATTACTGTACATGAATTTGTTTTTATTTGGGTAACTGAATTTTAATATAAACCATTTCCTTAGTACTATATGTTTGTTATTTCAGATATTTAAACATTATTCTGATAAAAGTGCATAGGTTTCATCATATTGCTGAAGGCAACCAATATATACAAAATAGTAAGAGCCACAGTTCAGAAGAGTATTGGTTCTCAAACTTGAACACTCATCAGCATCTCCTGAACTTGTAGGAAACTGATTACTGAGCCATTTCCAGAGGTCCTGATTCTGTCAGTCTTGGGAGGACTTGGGAACTTCGATTTCAAAGATTCCCAGATTATCCTAATGCGTCTGGTGTAGGGCCTATACCTTGAAAATGACTGCAACAGCATTGTTTGGCGGAAAGAATGGGCAGCTCTTAAAATCAAGACCTAGAGTTGTTTAAAATATTTTGGTATCAGCAAGCCAAATATTCATTTAAAAAATTTGGAGATCATATTCAATGGAAAGAATGATCAAATGATTTTTTTTTCTTTTTGCTATCATAGAGAGGCATATTCATCGTAGAAAGATTTATATTTCAAAAGTATGGTCTCCTCTCATAATGATAACAATACAAATTGATAGAAAACACCAACAGATTTATTGAGTATAAACGCAATTTTACATTGATCAAGAAGAGAAATTTGCAAGGAGTTAGGGGACTACATTCAAGAAATCAAACCTGAGTAATTGTGTCTTTTGACATTTTTAAATGTACCTCCTTCAAAATTCACTCCCTGTAAGTGTGCAAGTGTATTGGAGAATTCATTCTATTCCTCTTGTTCTTACCCAGGATGCTTTTCAGAAACCTGCCCAAGGTAGAAAAATTTTTAAGTTCTCTTGTGTGATCTTAATGTGAATTGATGAATAGTGAAAGACTCTTTACATCCATAATTGATTTAAATTCTGAAGATTGATTTCACATTCATAATTTCATTAGTTCTGCTCCAAATTAGATTTGCTGCCTCTGGGGTCTTTCATTTCCTCTTGAGCATATTTATTTCTTCTCAGGAAAAGAATATTTAAAAAGTTGTGTGGTGATAAACCCTTGTTTTATAGACTTTCTTTCCTTCCTGTGAATGTGGGGTTTTAATTACTATTAATTCTTGAGTTATATTTGTGAGTGTTAATGGATTTGATTACATATTTAGTAACTCTTCTAGTAAAAGGAAGAGACAAAGAATAAAGTTTAAAGAAAGAGTTGGTGCAACTGTTGATCAAACATATGTGATACTCTTTATGTGTTCAGTTCTAAAATTTATATCCAGCTCAGAATCCTAAACAATCCATTCTTCTGGATAAATGTACACATTTTCTTTGCTTATACCATTACACTCAGGCTCACTGGACATGTTAAACGAAGAAGGAATATTTGTCTGAACACAGAGGGTAGAGAAGCAAAAAAAAATTTGAGGAACAAGCATTAATTTGTGCCAGGTAAAAGGAAATTTGGATACTCAAAAAATATTCCCAGGATGGTGGACAGCTGCCAGAGGTCAAAGGGGAGCTACGTTGTTAAGAATATGGGAAAATCAGCAATCAAAACAGGTTCACCAAGTTCAAGTCAGTCCTGCCAAATTTGACTGCAGGCTTTTAGAATTTGAGAATCCAAATAAAAAGCCACTTTGATTTCTCAAAGGATAAGGTCTGGATCATCTCACTGTTAAATCTTATTTTTTAACTGACAAAAGAAAGGGCAAGGAGAATAACTGAAACATAGATGCTAAATTATAAAGTATATAAAGAAATTATAAACGTCTTAGTTTTTGTATCAAAATAAATGAAAATTTTATTAGTATCCAAGATCTTTAAGACATTCCAAGATTTATTCTAGCTTAGAAAAAAAAGTTGTTTGGAAAGTACAAGTTGAATCTTTGTCATTACTACCCTTTCAAATGTACACAGGAGGGTAAACATTTATTAAATAGTTAACTGATAATATACAATAACTCAATTAATTTGATGTTGTTCTCTTTTACATGAAAGGTTAGAAGATGACAATGTTGCTCTGAAATGCACATTGACAGTTTTGAATTATGAATTTTTCCCTCATTTCCCTGCCCAGTAGATCTGCTTCTTAGAGTGATTACTTTCAATGAAGTTAAACAACAACAAGCAACAATAACCTCATTGTATCTTTTCAGGAAGGAAGAAAATCTTTATGTTAGTGAAAACATTTTGAACTGATAGATATAGCAAGTCCTAAGAAATCCAACAGAAATTTTGATACCCCTGGAGAGATTTTATAGTACATTTTCTCAATGTGAAGCTATAAGCTAAGGCTTCTCAAGTAAGTGATTTTGGGAACAAGTATGTCCTAAAGGGGTTTCAAAAAAACAAATTGCTCTTCTGGATGCCTGGTAACAATTTATGGGAAATACAAACTACAAGAAAAAAAATGTATCCGAAAGTGGAGGATGGGGGGATGTAAGCAGAAGTTTCAAAGGAGAAACACTCATGCAGTATGCAGTTGTGTTAATAATACATCATGAAGAGGGAACACAGGTAGTCTCCAAAAGGGAGGTATACAAAAGGATTCCTATAGTTTGGGCAAAAGCAAAGATGGAAGATGGTGATACTCATTAAATAGAGAATGCAGGGGAAGATCAGGATTATTATTTCTACTTTAGACATATTAAAATGATGATACTGGGATATTAATTTGTTATTTCCAGTAGTCAATTTACTCATCCTTCCTCCCTCCCTTTCTCCCTTCCTTCCTTCCTCTTCCTCAACTCGCCCACGTTTCTTTTTCCTCAACATAAGTGATAATTGAGGCCTTGACACAGATTGGGATCACCCAGAGACAGTGACTATAATTTGAGGAGGGTACCAAGGGCATCCAACAAATAACCTGAACTTAGGAGATAATTTTTAAAAACAGCCAATAAAATGACAAAGACAAAAATTATTATAAAAGTAGAAAAGGAATTTGTACTCCCACCAGCAGTGTATGAGTGAACTTTTCCCCACATCCTCCCCAACATTAATTCTTACTTGTATCCTTGATAATTTCCATTCTTACAGGAGACCACCAGTGAAACCACCAGTGAAACTCCACATCATGAACAACCACAAGAATGGATCCTAACTAGAGTAAGTGACACTCCATGTGTTATGGTCTAGATGTGATGTCCCCCAAAAGCTGATATGTGAGACAATGCAAGAAGGTTTGGAGGAGAAATTTTGGGGCTATAGCCTTAATCTAATTAGTAAATTAATCCCTGATGGGATTAACTGAATGGTAACTGGAGGCAGATGGAGTGTGGCTAGAGGAAGTGGTTCATTGGGGGTGTGACTATGGGGTATATATTTTGTATCTGGACAGTAGAGTCTTTCTCTCTGCTTTCCGATCACCATGAGAGTTGCTTCCCTCTGCCACACTCTTCCACCATGAGATTCAGCCTTACCTCAAGCCCTGAGGAATGGAGTCAGCCTTCTATGGATTAAGACCTCTGAAACCGTGAGCCCTCAAATAAACTTTTCCTCCTCTACAATTGATCTACCTGGATCTTTTAGACATAGCAGTGAAAAAGTTGACCAAAACACCATGTATGCATAGTATATCAAAATACACTCTTCTGTCATGTATATCTAAAAAGAACAAATAAAAAAAATTTTAAGAGTAGAAAAGGAAAAAAGAATCAGTGTGTCACAGAAATTAAGGAGAAGAGTTTAACGAAGTTAAATTGTGGGCTGGTAATGTGGCCCAGTGGAAGAGCACTTGACTAACATGTACAAGGCCCTGCATACAATGCCCAGTACTAGCAAAAGAAAAAAAAAAATGTCAAGTTGTTAAACTTTGCAAATTTTGCATAGGCTAAAAAGCAAGGGAACATTGGTGGCATTGGTAGGTGAAGTAAATGTGAAAGATTCGAATTAATCCATTAATTTAGTTATTTAATAAGCATTATAAAACGTTTCCCATGTTCTTGAGAACGTGAGGGAAATAACAATAAATGTCATTATGTATGTTGCAGTAAAATAAAACCAAATTTGCTCAAAATTTTGCTAGCAAATAGTGCATTATGGGAAGACTGAGTTATATTCGACCTTTCCACTGCAATCTTCTCCTGAGAATTATGTTTCTATCAAAGACACCTTTCTCATGGCATCTATCACACTCTGGTCCTCACTTTAATAAATCAAACACAATTACCAAATGTGGTTCTTTGTCAAAATATTTACTAAATAGTCAGCTAGTGAATATTCAATTAGTGAAATGTCTACTGAAGAATTTGCCAATTATCCCCACTCCCCACACATTATAAATGGCCACACATCAATATCTAATAACCTTGGATTCAACAGGAATTGTACAAATGAATTTTTAAATTTTTCAGTTTGCAAAGACATTTCCTGAATATTTTAACTAGCAATTCTTAAAAACAAATGGCAGGGGCTGGGGATATAGCTCAGTGGGTAGAGTGCTTGCCTTGCAAGCACAAGGCCCTGGGTTCAATCCCCAGCACCACAAAAACAAACAAACAAACAAACAAAAAGCAAATGGCATACCCAATAATAATCAATGCAAAAATCTAACCCCAGATATAATCTCACATTTTCACTTTGGCTGTGTGACTCCTACAGACTTCAGTGTAAGTTTACATAAGTAAACTGGAATTATAATACCTTCCTTGCAGAGTTATGAATTAGGAGGAAATGAACTGATAGTTAAGAAATAGTTAAGAAGGAGGTTGGCACGAAAAATTTTGAGAGTGATTATTTAATACAAGATAAAATACATACGAAGATAAACAAGTACAAAGCAGCTGCTTAATAAACCTAATCTTAATGCTTTCATTCAAATGTCCTTCAGTTCTTAATATCCCAGTAAGTGTTATAAATACCTAAACTAACTCAGTTCATACAAAAGTCCTAAAAGAGTTGGGCATGTTGATGCCTACCTGCAGTCAGCTATTAGAAAAGCTGAGGCTGGTGAATTGATACCACCCTGGGTGACATATTAAAAAAAAAAAATCCTAAAAATTACTGACTCATTCCTGAAGAATTAAAGAAACAGAACCTAAGTTAAGTAACATGGCTATGGTAGAAAATTCCAGAATTACAATTTGTGTTCAAGTCTTTCTTTTTTAACCTTTTTGATTGACACAAAGTATTTGTACATATTCATGAGGCATAATGTGATGTTTTGATTGATGTATGCTTTGGGTAATGATCAACTCAGAGTAATTTAGTATGTCTGTCACCTTAAACTTTATCATTTCTTTATGGTGAGTACATTCAAAATCTGTTCTAGATCCTTTGAGGTACACAATGCATTTTTACTAACTATCTTTACCCTGTTGTGCAGTAGAAACCAGAACTTACTCCACCTGTCTAACTGTAACACTGCACCTGTTGACCAAAGTCTCCTCTGGCTCCCTCCTACACTCCCCAATCTCTAGTTACTGCTACTCCAGTCTCAGCTTCTATGAGTTCAACTTTTTATAGAGTCTTCAAATGAATGAGATCATACATGCTGGTGAAGAGAAAGTTCACTTTCTGTCACAGAAGTTAGTTTTCTAATACAAAGTCTATATTGGCCAAGAGATCAGTAAGTTACTACTTCTAAACACATTGTAAATAAATTCCAATGATAAACACATTATATTTTAAGGGAAAGAGAAATCCTGATACTGAGTAGCATGAAGAAAGGAAACTCTTTAATTAATTAGTGAATTAATAAGTTTGGAAAGTTTTCAAGAGTATATAGATTTGAAAAATATTTACACAATTTGATTACCATATTATCTATCCTGAAGTAAGTGAATTTCACAAATCAAGAAATTCTTCTTTGAAATGTAGAAAAGGTGCCTTTTCTTGTTCTTTTCCCCAAAACAGTAAAATTTCTGTGACGTGAAGTCCTTAACAAAAAAAAAAAAAAAGAGAGAGAGAGCATGGTTTTCAGGTCAATTCCAATGAGCATGATCATCCTGCCTCTTGATCCTGCAATTCCTATGATTGATTGATTTTGTCTCTAACTTGTAAGATGAGAGCTTTTCTATGAGATAGAAAAGCAAGGTTCTTAAAGTGTGCATCATGAATGAACTTAAGACATGAAATGATTTGTAACATTTTTTAAGTGCAGAGAGAGTAAATAACAATAATTAAGTTTTCAAAAGAACCCAAAATCCTTAAGTTTAAGAATCTGAAAGGCTGAGAGTAGGTGTGTGTGGAGGGGGAAGGTGGACAAGTAGGAAGAATGAGATTGAGATGAAAAATGAAATAACTCCATGACAATATTGAAGAGTATTTTTGAGGGTCCAAGTTTTAAAAAACAGAAAAGGTATAAAACAAAACAGTACATTTAAAAAATTAAATAGCTCTCAAAAATATTGCTAAATATTTTGTTTAGTGTTTTGAATAAGGGGGCAATTGAAACAGACAATGTTTCTAATTTAGATACTCTAACAGTTGCCACAAACCATTTGGGAAAAGTATTTCTAAACATATACCTATCAAAATCATCTCAATCAGGAGTAGCCTTATATTTATTTTTATATACTTTGCATTGAATTCTTCTTTTAGGATGCCTAAAACTGTCATTTGTACTCTGTGCAATCATTTAATTTATAATTGAGGAAAAATTCTTTAAAAAATTATAACACACACACACACTTTGCTTAGATACTGTACATAGATCAATGCTGTGCCTTAAGAAAAAAAGTTGAAGAAATTAAAAACCAAATTCACCCATATTTTCATGACCTTATTTCCCCAAATGATCAGAAATCATTTTTGTAGTCAAATTAAATACAATGAATGCTTGCATAGAAATATTTTGAAGGAGTAGTTTTTTAATATAGCCTATTCACTACCACTTAGGGGCTTCAGAGTTTACTTAGCAAGAATTACAGCTCTTCTTTACTGAAGTCACTTCCTGATAAACAGCCAACATGAAGAAATAAATAAATATAAGGCGGTTTGTGAATTCCAAGCTTCTTGGCTCGTCACAATTGGTGTGTTGTTATCTTGGCTTGGGGACAATAATTATAATTACTTTCCTCTAAACAGCTGAATCCAATCCAACTTAGAATTTTATAAGTTTATAGATCTGTTAGAGTAAAACGTAAGGTTAGCAATGGAGACAAACACAAGTGGAATATATTTCCAATTCTTCCTTTTTCCCCATCCCCCTTTCTTGTTTCATCAAATTGGATTCACTCCCAACTTTAAAGAAATCAGAGAGAGAACTGTACTTTCCCAGCCACTGTTTGTCCAGTGAGTTAAACAAACACATATGTAGCTAGAAAACATCTTTTCTTTTGTATATGTGGCATTTCATTTGTATTAAAATAAGGAGATCATTTTTTTTGCTTAAACACTATGGTTATTGCATTATTATAAATATATGTATACTTATACTGGATAGGAATTTCTAAGACATATTTAAGTAAGATTATAATAATTTTGTATATTTGTGTAAGTTAGAATTTTCCTAGATTTGAACAAATAAAAATTAAGGATTTGGATATTAACCTATTTTGAAACAATATTTTTAATTCAGTAATATGAATTTAAATCACATTTATATAATGTTACTGTCCAAAATAGTCAATAACCTGAATGCATCTTAAAATTATTCAACCTATAAAAGGGAGAAAGAATTAAAAAAAGAGGTTGTATTCTGAAACAGAGAAACACAGAAAAAAACATATATATAAGAAGAAATACAAGGAACTTGAGTCCTCAGCAAGGAATTTCAGGTTTCAAGTATAAGAGAACACAGAGTTTAGGTGGAGGATTTATTTTTTAATTAAAGGAGCATCCACGTGGAAAAAAACTGCAGAATGAGACTAATGTTTTCGCCAGGGAATCATCTAACAGGGCAGATAAGAGGGGACAAATGAAATCAATTTTCTCTCAAAGGAATACTAAGGAATATTTTGCAAGATTTTGATTCTGAAAAGAGTGAGAAGAGGAGGAAACAGGGAAGACTGAAATTTCATGCCTAAGGGCCTGGAAAGATGATAGTTGAAATCATACAAGAAAAGGGAGAGTGTGAGAACATTTAAAGGAAAACAGATGGGCTAAGGTCAAACATGCCACAGTTATAGGTCATTAATGCTCCTTAGACAATCATAACATGTGTATTGTGCATTTTCTGTCTCCTGGGTTTCCCTGTACATGATGCCTCATTTGGTTTCATAGGGAAGAGGTGCAGACATTTAAGAAAAAGAAGAAATGTTGAGGTCAACCAAGTAGTAAATTATAATACATACCTTTAGAAAAAAAACTGGTGAACATCTTTGTTATTTATTTGTGCTACTTTATGCTCTGGATGCTACATATTCATTGTTTTCTCATCTTTATAATAAATTTTTTCAGATAGGATATTTTGTTTCCATTGTGCAAATGAGAAAACTGAGACTCACAGAGCTTTGAAATTTGCCCAAGATCACACAGTTGGGAAACAACAGAACTAGCATTCATCTCAAACACAGCAGGAGAGAACCACTTCATTTATTAAAAGGTTCTACCTCAATAATAGCTAAGGGACCTTACTGAAACTGTGACAAAACTCAAATTCTGTACCCACTCTTTCTGCATTCAGCACTATGTCCTGTTAAAAAATAAATGAATAAAAATAATGTGTGAATTCTATGAACTGAGGAAAAGAGAAAGTTAAGTGAAGAGATTAATAGGTTCTATATCTCAGGTACTCTCCAAAATAGTTTGCCATTCAATCTTCCTGACTTCTCTGATGTTATAATTTCACTCCCACACTTGTGTTTATATTACCCAGGATCTAAAAAACAGAAGTTGGGTACAAAGTCTAGGTATTTTTTTCCCTCTAGATGAAGACAAGTGACAAAAATAATGGCTGCTCTTTTGAGTCATGCACTTTTCTGAGTACATCACATACACCAACTCAGTCCATCCTGCCAACGACACTAGGAAGGGGTGTCATAACATGGTCTTCATTTGATTGATTAGTGCAAAAAGGCAGTTTCCAGAAGGTTATTGAGATGAGTAGCAGGGATACAGGATACAGGGAGGGAGTCTCTCCACCTCTGGGAGCCTGTACTCCTAGTCAGGACACCGCATTGACTTGAACAAGTTCATGTACTATGTGGCAACCCACCATGATTTTAGAAACCTTCCAAGATCAGAGCAGAGATAATATTCCCCATGTAAAGAAATTGAAAAATAAAAACAAGATAAGGAGCCACAATTCTGGTTGTTACCATCCCCCATCAATAAAATAAAACCAAAAAGTGACACAGATCTTATAAAACCTTTCTAGTAAAAATACACTGATAGAATTGAAACCTGCTGGATAACATTCAGACTTTGATCTAGCATTAATACTTAGGGTGCAAATACTGGACAAAGCAACAGCTCACACATCACCATTCAAATTCTTCCTGAATTTAGGCATTGTGACAAGTTCTATTCATAGCATTAATTCCATGTACTTCAATTAAAATTATTCCATTTGTAGCAGTTACTAAATTGAACTAATCTTTCTGTCTCCTAGACTTTCCGCATGTCCATTATGTAAAGTATATTCTGGAAATGATGATAGTGCCCTTCTTTCTTAGCTCTCCACATCCAAGAAAATATATTTTTTTATTAATGTTAACATGGCTATCAGGGAAACATCAAAAACTGAGAAGAAAGAAAGAAAAAGAAAGAAAGAGAAAGGAAAGAAAGAAAAAGAAAGAAAGAAAGAGAAAGAAGAAAGAAAGAAAGAAAGAAAGAAAGAAAGAAAGAGAAAGAAGGAAGGAAGGAAGAAAGGAAGGAAGGAAAAGAAGGAAGGAAGGAAGGGGAGAGAGAGAGAGAGAGAAAGGAGGGAGGGAGGGAGAGAAAAAAACGAAAAGAAAAGAAGAGAAAAGGGGAGGAGAGGGGAGAGGAGAGGAGAGGAGAGAAGAGGAGAGAAAAGAAATCAACAAAAAGCTGATAATAGTATCTGTGCTTTATGTGAAGAGTAATTCTTTCTCTTTCTCTCCCTCACCTCTCCTCTATTTCTATCTCCTAAAATCTACTGTAGTTGTGTAGAGTTTACCTCTTGTCAGTATCATTTTTGAGACCAATGCCAAGAAGATCTCTCATATTCTCTGCAACAATCCTGAAAAAAATGAAAATATTTTCACCTCTTATTTAATAAATTAATACTTCTGAATTTATTATTTATGACTATTAGGGTTTATTGACAAACTATAATGTGTGGGATAACTGAATGAATAATTAAAACAATCTTTCAGTTGGCTTTAAATGGTTAATAATTTTCTTCAAGATCTCAAGGGGTAAACTGGATTTTTATTACCCACCCAATTCATTGACTGACACACCATGAACTAGGGCAAATGTCATACCCTCAAAGCAGTCTTTCCAAACACCATCTCTAATGTTTGCCTCCTATCCTTTAGTCTTCATCTAGATACCTATAGTACAGTAGAAGGGAAATAAAATTAAGAAGTAGTATAATTATGAAATATTTTTACTTTTAATCATTTTAAAATAATTTTGGAAACATCTGAAAGTCAGGTTTGTTTTAAATGCACATATTCTTCTAAAATGCATGAAATAGAACATTTTTCCTCCTAGGAATACTTTCACTAGTTTATTTTCTTCATCTCTCATGATGAACATAAATAGGGCTTTGTTTTGTTTCCTTTGACATGAAGAACTGAGGCACCTTGCAAAGAGTTGCAGCTGGCAGATCTTTTCCTAGCTTAATGAATATTCATCACCATTTGCAAAGATAG
Source organism: Glaucomys volans (assembly GCA_020662805.1). NCBI lineage: Eukaryota > Metazoa > Chordata > Mammalia > Rodentia > Sciuridae > Glaucomys > Glaucomys volans. The sequence continues at coordinate 424,482 of JAJEJO010000342.1, read as the reverse complement.
GATGACAAGAAAAACTCTCAGTTCTTTTAATACATAACAGAGTTTGTCTCACTCCTAATGATTGCTTCCTGTTTTTAAACATTTAATTACACTGGTAGGGAATTAATGAAAGAAAACTCCCCTGCAAAGAAGAGGAAGAAAAATGCATTAAAGAATCACATGAACTGGTATAATTTTAAAAGTGACTTAAGAATTGAGTTTCAAAGTTTCAAAGAATATTTTGTTTATTCTGGAATTGCATGTGACTCATACAACAGCATGTCACATTTAGATTAGTATGTATTCATCTTAAAAACACTTGGAGGGTTTCTGAAGTGAACTACAGGAATGTTCATTTTGGACTTTAGCAGAAGAAACTGTTAGAATAGTATAGTCTTATTTATTGAAATTAAGATGTGCTTCATTTTCAACACCCCCAGATCTAAATGACATTAGTGTTCTCATTTGCTCTGCTGAATAGAGTCTCCAGGTAAATTATGATTACTGTTTGAGATGGGAAGATTTTTTAAAATTCCTGCTGCATGGCTTTTGGGTAACAGTACTGTTAAATTCAGAAAAAAAAAAAAAGCTAAACACACAAAATAACAAAAACAAACAAACTGCTGATGTTATGTAAAATTAAATATAATCTCATTTAAAACCAAATAAACAGGTATAACAAAAACCAGACCCAAATATTTACAAAGAAACAAGTTCTCATTTTAGTTGTCTTTTTTGTCAAAAAGTCTTAGTTCTTTTTCATTAAAAAAGAGATGAGATGTTGGCTCACCTAAAATATACAGAATGTAGTATATAGCAAAAGAGGAAAAGTATGGAATTTTAAAAGTTAACTTAAATATATGACATGGCTAAAATGAATTCTAACATCAAGAAAATGTTTGTTAATAGAAAAGATTGCTCTTTAAGTTAGATGACCATTATAGCTAAAAATAGATAAACTCTTTTATGTTCTGAGTATTTCAGACACTAAGAATTCTTCAGAGTGTGATACTCAACTACATTATAATTCTTTAGAAATACTATGAGGCTCCTAAATGGTAACACACGTATGTGGGCACACACACACACACACACACACACAGACACAAATACAAGGTCTTTAGACTTTCCTGAATAGTGCAACAACAAACTATTTTTGTTCAGACACTTTATACTGGAGAAAGCTATTTTTAGAGTGAATCACATCCTGGTCTTCAAAAACAATGGGATAAAACTGGGTACTAAATACAAGGGCAATATTTCCACTGTGAACAGGAAAAGTGTGTGTATGTGTATGTGTGTGTGTGTGTGTGTGTCCGCGTGCGCACATGTGCAATATTTGTACAAAAAAAAGTCAATGATTGATTGAATCCTCTTTATATTTTGTAATCCATTTGCTCATGTGAATGTTCTGCTTTCAAATAGTTGCAAATTCTTTCTTTTTTGTTTCTTTATTCTGGGATCTTGGATAAATTACTTACTATATAGCAATGTTTATATTTGTTTTCAGTATATTCTTATTATTAACAAATTAAGGATTCGTAGGTTTATATTTTGTATCCATTTCTCTTTCTGACCACCCCTGAAATTTCTCTTCAAACCTTAGAGAAACATGTCCTTTTCTGAATGAAAATGGAACTTCTGTGAATCAAATGGTCCAGGACAGCTTGCAAACAGATGGGAGAGTCCTGCTGCTTTTGAACTTTTGCCACCAAAGTCAGAACACACAGAGGATCACTCTGGTGGTCACTTGTTTGTATTTCTCTAAGTGGAGATGGTGGTGTCCGGATGCACATTCTAAATGATTCTTGCTTTAAAAAATACAATGAAATCTTGCCATATCAAATCTCTAAAAAATAATATGGACTGTAGTAAATGAGTGTTTTTAATATCAATATTACATGTCTAGTTTTTGCTTGTTTTTTTATTAAGAAAAAATTAAAATTAATGTGAAAATAAAAACCACTTAAGGAGAATATTTCACTTTCATTTAAAACTATTTTGTAATGTGAAAAATATACTTCTAAAATTAATAGAAATATATTTTTATTATAAAATTCTTAAGAATCAAGATAAAATATTTTCATTATAGTTAAAAAGATTTCTTCCCAATGTTTAGATGCTAGAAGTGAAAATTATAAAATATATATTTTATGTATACATACATATACACACACATGCATATATATGTATCTGTCTATATACATATATGTATATAAATAGTCGTAATTCACTAATTTAATGGTAAGAACATTGTGCTTCAGCATTTCATGCTTAAGCATACATTCATAAATATATTGCTATTAAAATTGAAAATCTCTGAAACAATATGTAAATTTTTATTTTGACATTTGAAAATCTTAATTACATTTCCATTTTCCAGATAATTAGTAAAAGCTTTATAGACATGGTTAAATAAAGATATTAGAAACAATTTTTAAATCGAGGTTATTATAGTACTCTCAGAATTTAGGTTTTCTTAGAGAAAAGTTTTTTGTTGCTGTGACAAAATGCATGAGAAAAATCAATCTTAAAGGAAGAAACATTTAGTCTGACTCACAGTTTCAGAGGTTTCAGGCCATATTCAGCTGGCTCCATTGATTTGGGCTTGAGAGGATGCAGAACATCATGGCAAAAAGGTGTGGAGATGCGAAGCTGCTCACGTCGTGGAAACAGAGAGATGGAAAGCAAAAAAGGGGTTGGGAACAAAAATACTCTGCAGTGTAGGTCCCCAGTGATTTACTTCCTCAACTAGGTCCTACCCCCTACAGTTTCCACCACCTCCCAATAATGCCCACAGCTATGAACCTCTCAATAAATCAATCCATGGATAAGGTTAGAGCTCTTATGGTCCAATTTCCCCAGGGCCCCACCTTTTAACATTACTGTGTTAGGAACCAAGCTTTCAACATAGGAGCCTCTGAGGGACATTCTAGATCCAAACCTTAACACTCTATTATAATATGCTTTTAAATTATAGATATGAAAATAGACAATGACTTTAGAAGGTTTGTTTTTGTTGTTTAAAGGTAAGAAAATATTTCTCAAACAAGCCTTTCAACAATGGTATTAGTGTATGGACTCTGGTATTAGAGCAAATAAAGTGAAGAACAGATTTGTATAAAGCTATCATCAGTAATTTCCCTAACTGAGCAACATTAACTTTTTGTACCAGTAAGTATTGGACATGTTATTTTACATGACACGATAAACCTGAATTAAAATTTAAAACAGAAAAATCTAAAGTGCTATAATAATAATTATAAAACACTGAATGTGACTCAAATAATTAAGGAAGTAAATAATTTGTAGGCCAAGCAGGGCGGAGTTGGGAGGAAATGTGCTAATAAGCAAATAGTAAAGGAAGAAAATTTTGTTGGGTAGAACTTTTTTGTATAGGGCATTAAAAAAAGTAAAGAGTGAGGTGAGATAAGTAGGGACATGCTTGAAATGTATATTTTAAATTGTGGTCTTCCAATTGCACCCTTGTGCAAATATGGCTACATTGGCAGGAGTTAACAAAGTGCTTTGCATTGGCAGTTTTCTGTCAGGCTTGTGGGGTAGATGGAGCCTTTCAGCATCTGCTTTCTCTAAGAATAAGATCTCAATTCAGAGAAAATTCTGTCATACAACAGAAAAAGAATTGTGTAAATCTGGGCTGCAATGACCCCTTTAGTTACTAATAAACAGTGAACCACTTTCAAATGCAAAGTGCTCTATGACAGCATGAAAAATAATTTCATCTATACTGGGGTAAGAATTAAGAGTACATTTCATTCAACAGGTTGCTGGAGAGCCTGTTATACTCTCCTATACCAACCACCTGAGCAGTTTAAACTTAGGAAATAGGGAAGAAAGAAGTAGATGTGTCCATCAACAACTTAGTACAGTATCTTAAATTAGACACACAAAAAACCTAAAATGTAGGTTCATCAAATAGGAAGAAGGCTGTGGGCCTAGAAATTGCTGACCTCTGAATAGATCATTCTCAACTTTAAATGTCAAACTAAGATTTTGGGCAATGAAGAGATGTCAAAAGAAATGTTTTCCAAAAAGACAAATCTTGTTTACCCTCATGAGCTCTCACACTGATCTGAGCATGACAAATCATCTTTAACCAGGAGGAAATCTGTCCAAGCCTCAGAATCAATCCCAACCAAACCTTCAAGAAGTTATAATGTATCCTTCCAGACTCTGTCACCTTATTCTGGCCCACTTCTGCTTTCCTTTGGCCCTGATACTTGGACCCTCCCTTTGGCTATTGTTTTCTGCCTGTTATCATTCCAGTTTTTTCAAGATGTCTTGGCCAGGTTATCTAAGAGAGGTCTTGGCTCTATTCATTCTGGTAGTTCCCTCTTTGGATGTTGTTTCTCTCAGGCAGAATCTAGTTAATAGATAATGAGAAGAAAAACCATATCACTTTTATATCATTTTTTATTTTGTCTACCATATTAGATACTGTCTCCTGTACAAAGACAATGGATTAGCATCTTGTTCCCCCTACAGTTCTTCTCATTCCCATTCTCATATCTCAGGCCATTCTGTCAAGTCCAAATTTCTGGCCTGGGCTACACTTTGCTGCCCTCTTCTGACCCACCATCATTATAGTTTCCATCTTGCAGAAACTAATCAATTTTTACATCTCTAAAACTCATAAGGCTTCTGCTGTTGCCACCCTGTGTATCCTTCCCTATAATAATAATTGCTATTTCTATCAGATTTAAGGAAAAAGTATATGCATTTTATATGCATATATGATGACTGAAACACTCAAGTGTTCTACATTTAAATTAATGGCGGTAATAAAAGCTTAGCGTATTTCCATGATCATCCTAACTATTCCAAATTATCCAAAATGACTTCTAATTAAGTGACGTGAAAATTCAAAGTGAAAACATAAATAGACATGCACTAATTATAATAATCACACATTTTAAAAATTTTTTATGGATATTCTGAAGTTATATTCATTTACTTTACATACATTTATGTTTTTTTATGTACATTCTAACTTTTATTAGATTGGATCGTTTTGTATTCATTCATCCATTCAACAAAAATTTGTGTTTGCTCTATTTCTGATACTAACTTGGAATAGGGAAGTGATCCACTCAAAGAATGTACAGTCCAGTGGAACGATCCAGCTGTTTTTAAGTATTTTCATTTCAAAAAGTAAATGCTAATGGGGTATGTAAAAAATTCTAGAAGATGGTTAATTAACTACCTATAGAAGAAAAACAAAAAGATGCCTTTCTGGATATTGTAATACATTATCAAAGAAGAACAGAAGATACAAAAACAGACAAAGAAGGGAAAATGACACATTCAAAGACATGAAGACATAATATTAGAGAAATTCTTCAAAACTATTACATTGTAAAGAAATTCTGGGAAGGGTGGGAAATAAGACTGAAACAAAAAACATGAGTCAGTTGATGAGATACTTGAATTCTTAGCAAAAGACCTGGAATTTAAACCTGTAGGCAATTAAGCGACAGTCATTAAATGATTTTTAGCAGAGGAGTAATGTAGCTAAAATTGCATTTTGGAATTGAATCTTTAATAACTGCTTGATTATGGATGGAAATAGTGGATGTTAAGAAAGTGACAACTAGAATAGAGATATAAAATGGAGAATAATTGAGATACATTAAGAAAGTATAGCGAGTTTTAAATTAAACAACAGAGAAGGCAAAGCAAGGTGCAAGACCAGAAGCAAAGACTACATTTTGACTACAATGCAACAGCCTCCAAATTAATAGATTCATGACTCTAAGAGAGATCTCTTTAAAATATTACATTTCCAGGCATTTATGAAAATTTCTTAATTTTAATGACAACAAATTTTGAAAATTTTCACATCAGATTTTCTTAAAGCCTATCTGACAGTAGTTCAAATTCTCAGGTCTACCTTGCCTACTGAAATTCAGACTTTGGTTGACCCAGGTTCCCTGTCATCTCTTCTTATTTCACTCTCTCACTATTCCTAACATCTCTTGTCAGCCAAGTGAATTTCATTTCTGCCTAAAATCACTGTGTGTTTTCCTATATCTCCTCTTCCATCTCCATTAGTTGAATTTCTATAAATTTGTATAAATTATTTTAACTTTACTTCTTTTCTTAATTCTTTACTTATTCTTGCATATGCTCTATCTCTTCTTGGTACTATTGTAATAGTTTAATAATTCTTTGGTAAGATTCTTAAAATGTTTTAGCTGGGCATATAATTCACACTTTTTTGAATCCTCTATCTTCAGTCTAAAATACACTTAAAGATGTAATTCGTATGCCCTACTATTTTTTTCTACCACCTGGATTTCCATCCGCAGGTCTATATCCAAAATAGTTTTCAAAAAAGCAGTAACAAGGTGAGAAAGAAAGAGGGAAAAAAAAAAAGATGGGAGGAGGTAAAATTAATGTCTAATTCTAAAATAATCCTGGACAATAATTTAATGCTATGGATTTAATAGAGCAATGTCTCTTTTGGCAGGAAGGCTTTATTATTTTGATTCTTAAGATCTCATTAGGTAACTATTTTCTGGCATGTTTAATCACTTATATTATGTGATTGTGCTAGAAAAGTAAGTGAAATTCAGGTGAGTTATGTGATTGCCTGGGAACCAGAAACATCGGATCATATGTGTCTAATGAAGAGACTATTTATAACATCAGAGCTCAACTTCAAAATATGTTACTGTTGTGATGAAACACTATAGCACGGATTTGATGAATGAGCACAGAAGCACATTCTCATTCAAGAACAAGAAAGCCCTAGGGGTCCATCAAGTCAGACTGATGCACCATTCAGGCACTGTTTTCCTTATTCCCATGATGTCTATCTCCTGCATTTTTGAGCAGCACTAGCAACAGAAGCTCATTTTGCTAAGACATGTCTCTGGGCAGTCCACCTGAAGTGCACTCTCCCTCTCTATTTAATTTCTCTTCTTTTCTGGATATTAATATTCAATTCCTCCTCCTCTATTCCTTATGTTCGCCTCTAAAATCAAGGCCCTCTTTCAGCTTGATGAGAATTGACTGAATTAATCTAGGAGATAGTTACAAATGCTTCATAGATTTAAGAGCTTTTACAAATGCTTAAAATTTTTAAATCACTAAAATGCTATACATGATTCTTGAGTTTTCAGTTTAATTATTTCACAACTGTCAGACATATTTTAACAGATCAAGAATTATTAAATTACTACAATAACACTGTGAAGAGATAGAGCACATGCATGAATAAAGAATTAAGAAAAGAAGTAAAATTAAAATAATTCATGGGGCTGTGGTGTGGCTCAGAGGTACAGTGCTCACCTAGCACAGGTGAGGCCCTGGGTTTGATCCTCAGCACCACATAAAACTAAAAAAATAAAATAAAGATATTGTGTCCACCTGCAACTAAAAAATAAAAATAAAACAATAAAATAATTTATGCAAATTTATAGAAATTCAAATTCTGAGAAAAAATGTAAGACTATTTTAGTTTGTGTGTACGCACACATGGCCCTGCTAGGGATAGAACTGAGGGCCTTAGGCAGGCTAAGTTTAACTCTACCACTGAGCTGCACTCCCAGTTCTATTTATTTGATCTTTATCTGTACACTAAATCATAAAAAACTGAACTTTTGTTTTGTATGGTTGTACAATAAATTTTTAAAGATAAAAGATTATTTAAATAACACAGTTTGAAAAATTTATGTACTCATTAAATAAACCTGGACTCTAAAATTGGAATGTCTAATTTATTTTATAAAATAATATACACTAATCATAGTTTCTTAAATATATAAAAATTATAATAGATGTGGTAATAATAAAAGCCATCTCTGGGATAGGAGAAAGTGCAATAAGTTGCAAACATTTAAACTGCATCCCTTATGTGTTAATTCTTAAAAATGAGACAGATCTAAAAGCAAACATAACTAAATATAAAGATTTGATAAAACAATATTGCATGTAAAATGGCTGTTTATGGAAGTTGCACTAACTTCTAAGTCTTTTATACCTATTGTCATAATAGTTGATATGCAAACTAAAAACATGCTTTCTGTTTTATAGAATGAAAACTGTGGCAGAGAAGTTAAGTCAGCTCCCCCATGTTACATAGCAAAGAAAGGTTAGACTGGGTTGGAATCCATACACTTTGGCTCCCAAGACCTTGTTATCAATCACTATGTTCCATAATTTGTTTTGCTTTGTTTTTTCCTTTATTTTTATTGTGCCCAAAGCAATTTTTTTAAAAAAGAAAGAATCATAATATAAAGGTTAAGTTATAATTACACTTTAAAATATTCACATAGAATCTTTAGAGATTCATATTATGCTTTGTAAATGAATAAAACATTAGTAATGAACATTTGTAGCGTCACTCATTCTTACAACATAAATTAAGCACTGTTTCTCAGAAATATATGTTTAAAAGATATGAAGACTGAGTATTTTCCTAAGAAATGCCTGAATTCTGATTATTTAACTCAGAACAACTAAGGTCAATTTTCAGTCTGTGCATCTCTTTTTAAAGATGTCCTCAATGGTAAGTGTAGGAATGAAGATCAAGACATATAGATATTCCAAATCCAGATTAGATATTTCTGAAATATGTTAATAATGTAAAGTGGACAATTGTTCTAATAGACTTTTTCCAATGCTCCATTCTTGATTTAAATATTTGGAGCTAATTACAGAACTAATAATGGAATGACTTCCTGCTCTCTCTACTCCTCTTGTTTTTCACTGGGGCCCAGTTCCAGCCAATTTAGTAGCCACCACTGAAGGACAATTAATAATTCTTCTCCACTCGGTGTGACTGCCGTGATCTTACTTACTCTCCTCTATGGAATACATCCAGAAAGTGCCTCCAGGCAGGAAACTGACAACTCTGGGGTCCATCATTCCCTTTATTTTTAGTATTATAGTTTTGGAAATTTTTTGTTCAAAAATGGAAACAGTTTGTGAACTTCAGAATTTGAATTATGGATGGTGGGATGCCAATTCAACCGGTTATTCCATTATTTCTGAAAGCAGAAGATACCATTATAGATTTCAAATGTTCAGAAAATACTCATCCTTGATATATACCTGCTATGTAAATGTAATATTTATTAAATCAATGTTTATGTAATGATTAGTAATTTACTTCCCAACCACTGTCTATTGTTGGGCATATATTTCTATTAGTTTTACTCTTTGCTTTTTTTTAATGGATTCAGATGCTTAGCCTACAGTAGTTAAATCATTTGCCTGAGATTTCTCAGACAGGCATTAGAACTAGGTATTTTCATGCTAATTTCTGTGTTCTTCCAAAATGGCATAATGCCTCCTTAGATAGACATAAACAATGGATCCAGGGAAGCAAGGAACATCTTCCTGAAAATGCAAAGTTTTGGCAAGCTTAGACCTCAATGCACACATTTATATTCCATCATCAGGCTTTAATTCTGACAAGCTAAGCTACAGAAGCCATCTGGAAAAGAGAAAAGAAATCTCCCCACCCATCGCTTCCCACTGACTTTAATATGACCCATGAATACTGTTAACAAACACCAGCTGTCTTAACTCCATACAACATTTAGCTCCTTTTTTTTTGTCTTGGTTTCTCACAAGGATTTCAAGAAGAAAAGGGGGTTGAATTCATCCTTGATATCCTGATGTATTGAACTAAAAAAAAAAAATTACTTGGTTTGCGTTATTTTGATCTCTTTAATGTCACATACATTCTTGCAAAGCGTTTGAAGTATCAACCAAAATAATAATAATTCATAGTAATTGCTGGTTTAGAAAACAGTATTTCAGATATGAAGTATTATTAAAAATTTATTGTAGTTGTATGTAAGATAAATCATATGCCAGAATTACTTGAATAATGGACAGTTCGTTTTTCCTTAGAATTTTATTTACTAGATTAGGAAAATGTATTTTTGTCCTCTCAGTGTAACAATGTTTTTCAAACTGTTTACAACAGTCCCTTTGTTCTTATAATGAGTGGGTTGAATCATTGAAGTCTTTCTGTTTTTTCATAATTAATAATTCTAATTCCACAAAGATAATTCTGTTGAAGGAAGGATGTAGGCATGAGTACATCACCTCCAGCACCCTGCCCCTTGATCCTTCCTCAGTGAGCACACTCAGGAATGCTCTCAAGAGTAATTTGTTAAATGACTCTCTCTCTCTCTCTCTCTCTCTCTCTCTCTCCATGTATGAGTATGAGTGTGTGTGTGTGTGTGTGTGTGTGTATCCTCATTGGGAAAGTTAAAATAAGAAAATATGTACATCAAAACATGTTTTAAAGAAGAAATAAGTGTGTGAGAAACTACTCTGCAAATTTTGAAATATTACACAAATGTGAGGCAGTCAATGCAATATTAAACTGAGAGAGAAAAACAGAATAACTTCAGCGATACTACTCACAAATTTGTCTTAGCAAAAGGAGTTTCCATTCCTTGTGCTGTTTAAGAATATAGGAGACAGAATTATGAAAATAGGAAAAGTTGGTCAATCAATAAGACCATGTCAATTCTGTAATAAAGAAATCGCAAATTTTGAATAGTATGTACAACTTAATTTTGTAATAATTACCATTTTTCAAGTCTTACCCACATTTTGCAAATGCTAAGTAACTAAGTAAAAATGAAAGGTAATTTTAATCTTATATGCATCTTCCCAGTATTCAATGATGGGAATTACTAATTTCTGTAATTCCATCAGGGAAAAGGTAGTGTTTGGGGTTTCTTCTTCAGTTAGGAAGAGTCATTTCAAATATTTTTAATTCTGTCTCTAATAGCTCTCACACCACAGATCAGGAATCCATGTGGTATTGTGTCCTCTGTTGCTAACTTGTATCTTCATATCATTACTCATTACTTTCATAGGTACAAGTGGCATCCACATACCCACTGAGTCCACTATGAGATGGACTTAATAGCAATCAATACCTATCTTCAATAGTACCCTCTCTTACCAGTACACTGTAATGATTAAGATCCTCAATGATTAAGGTCAGTTTGAAGCCATTATTCTAATAATCCCTTAAATGGCTATTTCCATTTTCCAAAGCACAATAGTTATGAAAATGGGCCACTGGTTTCTTTGGGGAAAACCAACAAGAAAATGAACAATACACAGTTATACTCACATCTCAGGTTTCTTCTTAAGGTAACTGGCCTACCTTCCATTAAGTGGTTCTGTCTTTGGACTGGCAAATGAATATAAAGTGGCTAAGTTTTTGACAATAGGTAAAATTATGCATATTTGAATGACCCAAGTCATGTCATATCTAGATTTAATATTTTTTTCATTTTTTGGAAGTATTGGGGATGGAACCCAGCTCTATCAATGAAATATATCATAAACACTTTTATGTTTTTTACTTTGAGATAAGGTCTCATTATATTACCCAGATGACTGCGAATTTATAATCCTCCTGTTCAGCCTCTTCAGTTGCTGGGATTATAGGTGTATATCATTGTGCTTAGCTAGACTTGTTATTTTTTTAAAAAAAAATCAATAATATATCAGTATGTTGTCCATATATTTCAGTCCTAGAAATTGAATGATTAGCTGAAGCTACAGGAAAATTACTCTGATTGTGTCCCAAGCTCTGCTGTGTTTTATGGTAACTATGCCCATCTGTCTCTATCAGTTAAGAACTGCCACTGACTTTTTGGCTTTTCCACCATCTCCAGTGAAATCAAGGAATACATTTTTGAATCAGATCTTGCATTCTCATCCAAGTTTTAGAGAGCAAACTCTACAAATATTTTCAAGATTTTCCAATGCACTAACAAAAGGAATCTCTTCTAGACTGTGGAGGATAGGAGAGAAAGAGACAACTGTTAAATTTACTCTAACATTCTCATCTCCATAAGCCTTGGTATATTCTCCTTTGTGATATTCTAAAGAGGTAGCTACAAGGAACATTCTGACATCACCTAACTGAACAAGGGTCAATGTCAGTCAATCAAAGTAATGAAGCCACTCTGAGCTGCTGCTTTAAGTAACATACTAATATAAGAATCTTGATTAAGTGAACTAATATTGATAAAAATTGATCAAGTGTTATGCTTTAATCTTATTGGTCTAACACCCTCAGAAAAATTCCCATACATATTCCCTAAGTTTCTGCAAATAAAAATTGAGAAATTTATTAGTTGTAGAAATCATTGGCATTATAATGTGTATAAGCATTCTATTCCCAGGTTGGACTTCTGTATAAAAATTGACGGGGCTGTGAATTTAACTTACTGGGTAATTTTTCATCCACAGTATCAAATTTGGGGCCTGAATTTTATTTATAGAAGCACTGGAGGCGATTGGAAAAGATAAGTAATTTTAGGACAATTACAGGAGTTCTCCAGTTGTCTGACAATGACCAAAATGAATTAAAATTTGTGTAATGCTTCTTTTCAAGTTTCTCCAGTCAAAGGCAGTTATCCTAACTCTCCACTCACTTGTATTTTATTCAATTATGATTAAGTGCAGCAGACCTTTATTTCCGAAAATTCTGTCTTCTGCAGACACTTCACACTAGGTTATCACAGAAAATAACTTGAATAACCATTTTTCTGCTATATGCTTTTGACTACCAAACTCTAATTTTCTTCATTAGGCAATTAGGCCATTAGGCCATTAGCAATTAGGCCATTGTTGCATTTAAATTCACCTTGGTTAAGTCACAAACCCAAGTTGCATATCCTGTGTAGATTTGTGTCCTGATTCCAAGATCTCTATCAGTAAGTATTTAGATGGGAAAATAAGCAATTCTGGAACTCTAGTGGGTGACAATTACTTAAATCTTCAAATTAGCTGCAATGCTTTTGGTATTACTAAAGACCAAATGGTATAAATGGTACTGGAAACATAAAAGAAAAAGAAAAGGGTTTTGATCCAAAGATTAAGAAGTTGTTACTAAGTCTGATGCTGAGTTTCTAGAGAGCTGCTATTCCCTTTGCTTCTCTTGGAAGAACCTAAGAACTTTCCATCTTATAAACAAATTAGTGCCTCTGAGCAAGACATCTGGGCTCTGTACTCCCACTAAGGCTGTGAAAACATTCACAACATGGTAGAGCTCAAAGCTACCCCAAATTGCTCTCAGAGATCAGCTTTTGTGTCCAATTCCTCCAGATACCATAGGGGAAGTTGAAAGGAAATAACTAACTCTCTTTTCTTTCTTCTAATCTCCCATAAATACCACCAACCTGCATAATATAATAGGAATTAGGGAGTATTAAATTAAGTTTCACTCTTCCAGCCCCAATGATAAACAAAATAATAATGACAGGAGAAACTCTTAAGCACAGAGAGAGAGTGTAATCCTTAGCTTGAATTACATCAAAATCCAATCATTCCTAATATGTCCAAGTAATCACACTAATGTCATACTCAGTGACTGCCATCTGGGCACTAAAATAAATCAGCCCAACAAGAGAGTACTGGTATATTCAAAAGTGCTTATCAGCTTTGAGTTATATCCAGTATTATCAAGTATGGTTTTAGGTAGAATTTTTGGTATAAGAGAACTGATGGAGCCTAGTTGCCTGGCAACTTTGATCATGATGAAAGCTCGATTTCTTCAAAAATTTGGAAATTTTCAGATAGAGCATTAATCTCCAGAATCTACAAAGTACTCAAAAATCTTTACACCAAGAATACTAATAACCCAATCAATAAATGGGTCAAGGAAATGAACAGACACTTTACAGAAGAAGATCTACAAGCAATCAACAGATTTATGAAAAAATGTTCAACATCCCTAGTTATAAGAGAAATGCAAATCAAAACCACCTTAAGATTTCATCTTACCCCAATTAGAATGTCTTTTAATAAGAACACAGGCAACAACAGGTGTTGGCGAGGATGTGGGGAAAAGGGTACACTCATACATTGCTGGTGGGATTGCAAGTTGGTGCAGCCACTCTGGAAAGCGGTATGGAGATTCCTTAGAAAACTTGGAATGGATCCACCATTTGACCCAGCTATCCCACTCCTTGGCCTATACCCAAAGGACTTAAAATCAGATTACTACAGTGATGCAGTCACATCAATGTTCATAGCTGCTCAATTCACAATAGCTAGATTGTGGAACCAATCTAGATGCCCTTCAATAGATGAATGGATAAAGAAACTGTGGTATATATACACAATGGAATATTAGTCATAAAGAAGAATAAAATTATGGCATTTGCAGATAAATGGATGTTGGAGACTCTCATGCTAAGTGAGATTAGCCAATCCCAAAAATCCAAAGGCTGAATGATCTCTCTGATAAGTAAATGATGATGCATAATGCAGGGTGGAAGGGAGGCAAGAATGGAGGAAGGATAGATAGCATAGAGGGAAGGGAGGGGTGGGGTTGGGGTGGAGGGGTAAGAATAATAACAGAATGAGACAGACATCATTGCCCTGTGTACATGTATGAACGCACAGATGGTGTGACTCTACTTTGTGTACAAGCAGAGAAACAACAGCTGTACTCCATTTGTGTACAATGGATCAAAATTTTAAAAAAAATTGGAAATTTTTGCAGAAAAACAAAGACGATGGAAAGGAAGACTTTTCTTAAAGTATGCTTATCTTTTATATATGGATGCATTTTCCACAACGGCTACACTCTACAAGGGTTAACAAAGTAGTCTAGGGGGCCAAGATAAACATCTTTATAGCAATATGAATTGATGAGGTACTAAATTCATTGCTCCAAAATTGCCTTTTTAGACATTTTTTTCTTCTATCTTTAGATATGACTGAAGGAAAGGCATTTTTCTCTATTAGGTAATAAGATTCTACAACTGTAACTGTAAAAAATAGAGGAGCTGGTGGAAAAGAGTAGTTTCAATGAAAATTAATCAAGTCACTGGTATTCAAAACTTTGACAAATGCTTTTGGAGGAGGTACTATTTCTTCTCATTGGGAATCCCTCCTAGCCCTTAGGTTTGGAATATCCCTATGAAAGTTGAATAGATCTGAGAGCCTGAAGCATCATCATAATTAACTTTTGGAAGGCAGTTTTCCTGTCTTTTGGATAGCTATCATGGACAAGCTACTATACCAAAAAGACAGAAACCAAGTTTTTCTTTAATTTTTTTTTTAAATTTCCCCTTACATATTCTCTGTGTGTCCTATTCATTCCAAATAACCCTGAGCCTCAACATCTATGACTGACAAAAGCAAGAAATAAATAATGTAATGTTCATTAGATTCTGGGTCCATTATTACTTTTTTTACACAATGGAAACAGAGTTTCAATGATGAATTTCCACATTATCTCTGGTGTTTTCTAAATTTATCAGGTGTGGAGCTATTTGGGGAACCCAATTATTCTTCAAATTTTGGAAAAGTGGAAGACAGGAATTTACAGAATAGTAGGAAAACAAAACATGTTATTTTTAAGGATGAGATCCCTCAAACACATTTTGAGTCTTAGAAGAGGAGCTAGAGAATATGACATTGAAGACACTGACAAGAAGAAAAGTATCAAATAAACCTTGAAAAAAATGAGAATGGAGGAATTAATCAAAAGATTAATCAAAAGCAAAAGATTGACAGTTTTCTTTGAGATAGGTGAAGAAGGAAGAAAAAACAAGCAGGGGAGTGTTTAAAGAGAAAATGGGAAATTTTTTCAATAGGTAATTAAATACTATATGAGAAAGTTTAAGCTTACAAATGTGTTGATAGATTTGGTCACATTATGAATCAAATCTCTTTTATATATCACATATATTTCTTCCTTATTAGAGGAAATGTTGGAATGGGCAAATATTGGGTCATCTTTATTGATATAATAAGTTTTGAGAAGCAAAACATTAACTCATACTTACTACAATTTATCTTGGACACTCTATCCATAACAGGAAGAGTAACAAGGGTAAGAATACTCTAAGTCAGGTTTTCACTTTATTCTTCAGGTTAAATAAATTTCAATATCCCTTTTTGTAGTAGAACCAATTTAAATAAATGTGAGAATAATGTAAAATTGCTCTTTCCATCTTGTAAATAATTTTCATTGTACTGTTCTCATTTTCAACAGTCACAGTTCTGAAATTATCTGTGCTTTGAAATAGCTTTGGGGATCATTTATTTTCTCCACACATCATATATGAAAAATAATTTTGTTTATAATTTATAAAGTGCTAATTTTTTAAATATATGCATTTATAATAATTCTGAGTCTTAAAGAGAATGTTTCTTTATAATATTGTTGATTACGAAGACCTTTCACAATTTTAACCTATTTGATCGACTGTGAGGTAGGCACTGCCCTCACCAGCTTGCAGATCAGGAAATTGGAACTCAGTTAAAAGTTACTGTGCCAAGATTTTACCTAATACAGAGAAGGCTGGGGATGGAATCTGATTTTGTTATTCTAAGCTCTGTATTAATTCTAACATACAATATGTTCATAATCATATGAAAAAAGTTTATTCTCTACTCTAGTTTTACTCTCTGGTCCAATTTCCATGAAAGAAATTTAAATAAGAATAACAAAATTGGGACACCTCTTCTTCTAAGAGGGAATGTTAAAAAAAAAAGTATTCATTCTTTTAGAAGTAAATGTATAAGGTTTAATAGACAGATCCAACTAATTGCCTGGTTGCATTAAAATCTTATAATGCCCTACCTCATTTCATTTATAGTTTTGCCTATTACACTTTACTTGATTTTCAAATCACAAATAAAATGCTAACTACTTAAACATGGTAATTTTGCAAACTGCATCTCATTTTGGAACATAGAAAGCATTTTTTTGTGTGGTAAATTGCATGCATAATTGCCACAGTCTTGAAGGAAAAAAATTTATTGCACTCAGCATTAACTTTGCACAATATTTTTGGTGCACAATTAATAAATAAGTATTTCTCATTATAGAGTGAAAAAACAATAGCAATTACTCAGAAAACATTACAAAATGTCACCAATATGGTATGATTTCAAGTTCTGCTAGTGACTCACTAAGAATGTGAATTTATATTTCTGCCTCCTCCCCCATTTCTTGGGAACAATAACTAATATTATTTTCATACATTAGCCCAAAATTTCTACTTACCTGGAGACTGACGATGGAGATATTTATTCTTATAAAGCACCTTGAAATATTCCAGTTCATAAGTGAGAAGAAGAATAGCAACATTATTATTTACCAGAAACATTGTAAATGTAAAGTTAGCATTACTTTATGTTTGGAAATCAGTATCCTTGAGAACACATCTATTCAATGGAACTGGCAGGATGCTTAGGGTGCACAAGGCCCTGGGTTCCATCCCAACACTGTATTTTCTGAAAAGGAAAATAAGACCCCTACAAGGTGATGGCTCCATTATGTCGGGCTCCTTCAGTTGGACACACTTCCCTGTCTCATAAATGAAAAACATCACCAAGTCACAGAAGGGGAAGAGCTGGCTGAACATTCTCCCCTTCAGAAGAAAACTTTCTTTCATCTTTAATCTTTTATCATTCACATTAGATGCCAAATGTTGTCTTCCAACTTTAAAAGTTTCATATTTTTCCCTCAAGAATAATAATAAGAAAAGTCACACACTCTGTAATCTTCTGGAGTGCCAAGTTTTGTAAAACACGTTTCTCTCCATAGCTGCTTTTTCTGTCTTACTTAGCAGCCTGAAATTTTGTTTGGGTTTTATGCTATCAACAGCAATTCTGATAACAGTTTCTGCAAAATCTATTATTTTTGTCACTTTTGTTTTATTTCAAAGCTTGATCTTTTTCAGCATTATGTATACTTTCAGTAATCAGAACTTCACCTTATTTAAAAAAAAGAACAACTTTGTCTTCTATATTACCAAAGGTAATTTTATCAGATCAGTTTTTAAATCTGTTAATGGTATTGTCTCTAGCAAATCACTACTTTTTTCTCATGCTCACATCAATAATTGCTGACTTATTTCAAATATCATACTCATTTACAAAGTTTATTCTCTTTTTATATTATCACTACGCTTTTGTAATTCCAAACAATTTCAAAGTGTAAATACAGGAGATTATTGTATTTTTTTATTTGTTCTTTTTAGTTATACATGACAGTAGAATGTATTTTGACATATCATACATACATGGAGTATAACTTCCCATTCTTGAGGTTGTACTTGATGTGGAGTTACACTGGTTGTGTATTCATATATGAACATAGGAAAGTTACGTTTTATTCATTCTATGATCTTTCCCATTCCCATCCTCCCTCCCTTCTCCCATTTCCCTCAACCCAATCCAGTGAACCTCCACTCCTCCCTTCCCACCCCACTGCCTATTGTGAGTCAGCATACACATATCAAAGAGAACATTTGGCTTATTTCACTTAACATAATAGTCTCCAGTTCCGTCCATTTACTGGGAAATGCCATAATGTCATTCTTCTTTATGACTGAGTAATAGTCCATTGTATATATGGACCACATTTTCTTTATTCATTCATCTTCTGAAGAGCACCTCGGTGGTTCCATAGCTTAGCTATTGTGAATAGCTGCTATGAAGATTGATGTGACTGCATCACTATAGTAGGCTGATTTTAAGTACTTTAGGTACATGCCAGGGAGTGAGATAACTGGGTCAAATGGTTGTTCCATTCTGTTTCCTGAGGAATATCCATACTGTTTTCCATACTATAGCACCAACTTGTAATCCCACCAACAATGTATGAGTGTATCTTCCCCCTCACATCCTCACCAACTTTTATTGTTACTAGCATTCTTCATAATTGCTATTCTGACTAGAGCGAGATTAAATCTCAGTGTATTTTTAATTTGTATTTTTCTAATTGCTAGGGAGGTTGAACATTTTTTCACATATTTGCTGACCATTTATATTTCTACTGTGGAGAGTCTGTTCAGTTCCTTTGCCCATTCATTGATTGGGTTATTTGCTTTTTCGGTGTTAAGTTTTTTGAGTTCTTTGTATATCCTGGAGATTAGTGCTGTATCTGAGGTGCATTGGCAAACATTTCCTCCCATCCTGTAGGCTCTCTCTGCATGTTCTTGATTGTTTACTTTGCTGTGAAGAAACTTCTCAGTTTGATACCATCCCATTTATTGATTCTTGATTTTATTTCTTGCACTTTAGGAGTCTTGTTGAGTAATTTGGTTACTAAGCTGACTTGATGGAGTGTTAGGCCTACTTGTGTGTCTAGTTGATGCAGGTCTCTGGTCTAATGCATATAGGTCCTTGATCTACATTGAGTCGAGTTTTTGGCAGGGTGAGAAATAGGGCTCTGATTTTATTTCACTACGTATGGATTTCCAGTTTGCCCAGCACCATTTGTTAAAGAGGATATCTTTTCTCCAATGTATGTTGATGGTGCCTTTGTCTAGAATGAGATAACTCTATTTATGTGGGTTTGTCTCTGTGTCTTCTATTCTTTATCAATGATTTTCATGTCTGTTTTAGTGTCAATTCCATGCCATTTTTGTTACAATAGCTCTGTAATAGAATTTAAGTTCTGGTATTGTGATGCCTCTGGCTTCACTTTGCTTGCTTTGATTGCTTTGGCTATTCTGGGCCTCTTATATTTCCAAATAAATTTCATGATTGCTTTTTCTACTTCTGTAAAGAACATCATAAGAACCTGAATGAAAATTGCATTGAACCTGTATAGTGCTTTGGTAGTATGGTCATTTTGACAATATTAATTTTGCCTAACCATGAACATGGGAGATCTTTCCAACTTCTAAGGTATTCTTAAATATCTTTCTTTAGTATTCTGTAGTTCTAATTGTAGAGGTCTTTCATGTCTTTTCTTAGATTGATTTCCAAATATTTTATTTTCTTTGAAGCTATTATGAATGGGATAGTGTTCCTCATTTCTTTTTCAGTTGATTCATTACAGATGTATAGGAACACAGTTGATTCATGGATGTTAATATAATATCCCATTACTTTGCTGAATTCATTTACGAGTTATGGAAATTTTCTGATGGAGTTTTTTGGGTCTTCTAAATATAGAATCATGTCATCAGCAAATAGGGATAGTTGGAATTCTTCTTTTCCTATTTGTATCCCTTTAATTTCTTTCTTTATTATCTGATTGCTCTGCTAGAGTTTCCAGGACTATGTTGAATGGAAGTGGTAAAAGAGGGTGTCCTTGTCTTGTTCCAGTTTTTAGAGGGAATGCATTCAAGTTTTCTCCATGTAGAATGATGTTGACCATGGGTTTAGCATATATAGCTTTTATGATATTAAGGAATGTTCCTAGTATCACTAGTTGTACCAGTGTTTTCAACATGATTGGATGCTGTATTTTTTCAAATGCTTTTTCTAACTCTATTGAGATAATCAAGTGATTCTTGCCTTTAAGTCTATTGATATGATGAATTACATTTATTGATTTCCATATGTTGAATCAACCTTGCATCCCTGGGATTAACCTCACTTGATCATGGTGCACTATCTTTTTAATATGATTTTTATGCCATTTGTCAGTATTTTGTTAAGAATTTTTGCATCTATATTCATTGGGAATTTGTTGGGTTGTTTATTTTGTTTCAATTGCATTGATTTTAGCTGATTTTAATTTTTTCCTCTCTTCTGATTTTGGTGTTGATTTGTTCTTATGTTTCTAGGTCTTTGAGATGTAATGTTAGGTTATTTATTTGTTGACTTTCTATTCTTTTAATGAATAAGCACAATGCAATGAATTTTCCTCTTAGCACTGCCTTTGTAGCGTCCCACAGATTTTGATATGTTCTCTCACTATTCTCATTTACCTCTAAGTATTTTTTATTTCATCCCTGATTTCTTCTGCTTGTCATTCATCATTCAGTAGCATATTATTTTGTCTTCAGGTGTTAGAGTAGCTTCTATTTTTATTTTATTATTGATTTCTAATTTCATTCCATTGTGACCTGATAGAATACAAGGTATTATCTCTTTTTTTTGTATTTGTTAAGAGTTGCTTTATGGCCTAATATATGGTTTATTTTAGAGAAGAATCCTTGGGCTGTAGAGAAGAAAGTATATTCAGTCATTTATGGATGAAATAGTCTATATATGTCTCTTAAATCTAAATTATTAATTATATTTTTTAGTTCTATAGCTTCTTTATTTTATTTTTTGTTTCAAGGTTATATCCACTGATAAGATAGGTTTGTAAAAGTCACCCAGTACTATTGTGTTGTGGTCTATTTGATTCTTGAAATTGAGAAGAGTTTCTTTGATATATGTAGATGCTCCATTTTGGGGGGCATAAACATTCATGACTGTTGTATCTTGTTGATGTTAATTTCTTTAAGCAGTATGAAATGTCCTTCTTTTTCCCTTCTGATTAACTTGGACTTAAAGTCTTCTTTATTTGATGTGAGGATAGAAACTCCTGCTTCTGTACAAGATCCATGTTAGTGATATTTTTTTTCCTTTCTTTTACCTTCAGTCTGTGGATGTTGTGGCTATGAGGTGAGTCTCTTGGAGACAGCATATTGTTGGGTCATGTTTTTTATTCCATTCTGCCAATCTATGTCTTTTGATTGTGAGTTTAGTTTTATAGTCAATGTTATTATTGATAATAGCATGATTTTTATTACCTGTCAATTTTTTAATTTCTGTTTTTTACTTTGAATTACTTTCTCCATTGATTCACTATTCTTTAGTCTAGTTCCTCCCTTTTCTGGTTTTCATTTTTATTTTTCATTTCTTCTTTATTAAATATCTTAATGAGTATATTTTGTAGTGTAGGATTTCTACTTGTGAATTCTTTTATCATGGAAGATTTTTATTTCATCATCAATTCTGAAGCTTAATTTTGCTGGTATGGTATTCCTGACTGGCATCCATTAGCTTTCAGAGCTTGGTATATATTAGTCTAAGACCTAACTTTGAGGGCTTGGTTTGAGAGATCAGCTGAGATCCAGATTGGCTTACCTCTAAATGTTACCTGTCATTTTTCTCTGGAAGCCTTTAAAATTCTATTCTTATTCTGTATGTTAGGCATTTTCATAATGTGCCTTGATGTGGGTCTGCTGCAATTTTGTATGTTTGGAGTCCTATAAACCTCCTATATTTGATTTTCCTTTTCATTTTTCTGGTTGAATAAATTATCTGATATTATTTCATTGAAAATATTGTGCATTCCTTTTGTTTATCTCTGAGCCTTTATCTTTCCCAATAAGTCTTAAATTTGGTCTTTTCAGGTTATCCCCTATATCTTGGAAATTCTGTTGGTTATCAATTAACATCTTTTCTCCATGGTCAACTTTGTTTTCAAGATTATATATTTTGTATTCTTCCAAATGATCTAGTCAGTTGGTGATGCTTTCCATTGAATTTTTTATTTGGTTTATCAATTCCTTCATTTTGAGGATTTCTGCTTTTCTTTTTCAGAATGTCTGCCTCTGTATTGAAGTGATGTTTCACTTTGTGTATTTTCTCTTTGATTTCACTCCTTATTCCATCCTTTGCTTCACAGATCAGTTTAGCAATGTACATTCTAAACTCCTTCTCTCACAGTTCTTCCTCTGTGGTGTTGATGGATTCTGTTATTGGAGTATTTTGGTTTATTTGGGGCAATTTGTTCCCTTGCTCTTTCATGATGATTGTGTTTCTACCCATCTAACATTATGGTTCTGAGGCAGTTGAGTTTCAGCCCTGTGGACTTATGGTGACCCTCCAGGTTTCCAGTACCTCACTGTCTATGGGGAGACAACTAATAACAACAACAACCAATGCATACAATATAGAGCAGTAAACCAAATAGTTCCTACTATGACATCCACAATGCTAATTATCACACTAAACAGAAATGATATAATAAGTTATTGCCTACAATGGAAAGAACAAATTTTCAATAGGGTTTACAATTTCAAATGGTAAACAGTGAGAGAACAGAAGTTATATAGGATGTGATAATTATGAGGGAGAGAAGAGAAGATAGAAGTAAAAAAGGAAGTAAAAAAGGAAGACTGAAAGAGCAAACAATAGAGGTTGGCTATCAGCAGAAGAAAAGAGAAAGAGAATCAAGAAAAACAGGTAAGAGAAAAAAATTTATAAAGCAAAACATAAAAAAAAAACAAGAGTACCAAAAAATCTAAAATATACTAATCAAATATCCTACTCCTCAAAGAACTAATCCATGAAAAATAACCAGTTTCAGAAATGCTTGAAATAAGAAAAAAAAAGAATTTGAATATGTTTAAATGTGCACATACCATTAAGGTCACAGTTAAACAGAAAATTTATTTTTAAAAAGAGAGAAAAAAATCTTGATGAAATGTTAAAGAATTTTTTCTGTTGGAATTCAAAAGATTCTTAACTTCTCTTCTCAGCTGTTTTAGATGGTGTCATCTGGAGCATGATGCTCTACCCTCTGGATTCCTCACTGAGAGAGGTAATAATGTAGGTGGAATTCCTGCGGGCAGGGCCCAGGCTTAGGTGGGTTTCAGGCTCTTCACTGAATGCCAATTGGCGTGGAGATTTTAAATCAGCCCACCTCTAGGGCCCGATAATTACTGGTTCACACTGGATGATCACCCTTAGTATCTTCCCTGGGTTCCATTCAAGTAGTGGAGGAGCCAATTTTTAGTCTGCTACATCACCCACAGCCCCTATTTTCCTGGTCTTGGTTTCAGTGTCCAAACTCAGTCTTTCCCACATCTTGTTCTGAATTCCAGGCCTGATGCATCTCTCTCAGTCAGTCCTGCAAGCAGCTGGGTTGGCATCTTGTTCTGAATTCCAGACCTGATGCATCTCTCAGTCAGTCCTGCAAGCAGCTGGGTTGGCATCTTGTTCTGAATTCCAGACCTGATGCATCTCTCTCAGTCAGTCCTGCAAGCAGCTGGATTGGAGGAGGCAGAGTAGATCTGGGTGGGGTTTCATGACCAGTTCTCCCCTGTGTAAACCTCTCTTCATGTTTGATTTTCTCCTGGTTATCTAAGCACATTCTATGCCATGCTGTTTGTGTTTATTAGACTGTATTTTGGGCCAAACTTGAGTCTGCCAGGAATCAGCTCCCTCAGCTGCTGACTCCAGTGCTGCAGCTTCACAATTGTTCCTCCCTTTGTCCTCTGCACACCACCTAGAGAGAAGTCTGCTTCTTTCCTGTACAAGGATATTGTTCAGAGGACCTTTCAGGTCCGTCAGGCAATGTCCTTGATCTCTAAATGCTCCATACCCAAATATGCTTTGGGCCTCCTAAAAATGCAAATTCCTTCAATTCCCTTATCCCTCTACTTTGTTTGTGGAGGGAATGTTCTGACTGGCATTTCCAGCTCAGCCATGGCAGTGACTGTCCTGCTGGGGACTTCTTCCTTATTTTATTATATCCAACCTCCTGAGTCCCTGATCTGCTTTAAATGTCCAGTTTTAAATTCCAGTAAAATCTTCCCCCATCTTTTTGTTGTTGCTGTTCACCCACCTTTTGGAGAAGCTGCCTGTCTGCTTTCTTGGTTTCAAGCCACACAGAAGCTGAGAAAGTAACTTTTCCTATTTTACCATGTTGAAAACCCCCCAGGAGGATGTTGTTGTTATCATCAAAATTTCTTCTCCCATTGTCATGGAGAGTTAATAATAGGCACTATTTACTGCATTTCCACCACAACCACCACCATCCCTTATACCCCCAGAAAACAGAAGTGATGTTTTCCTCAGTCACATAAAATTTCACAAAGAACTAGAGCAGATTCTCCTGTAGCCATTGTAGGTTTGTTTTTCGAAGTTGTGAAGAGTGAGGAGGGCACAGGTATTTTATGGCATTCATTGCCTAAATGGACCCCTGCCACCCTGTTCTATTTTATTAATTATACAAAAGAGAACAGATTAGATTCCCTTGCTTCTCTTTAATTATTAGGAAAGAATTTTTTTTTAACTATAAGTAACAAGATAAAATTTTAAAGTATCAAACTTAATTATCTTTATTATGTATATGGTAAAGTAATTATGACTTTATACAACAGGATCGCTTGATTATGCATGATCATTATGCTGTTTGGTTGTCTAATAGTCTTAGAAACTAGTAGTTACAAAACCTGTAAGAGTAGAAATAGCACTGTTTGTAGCATGCAAGGGACTATGATTATCTAAATAATATTACTACACCATATTGGTTAAAAATATATATGTAAATTTAGGAATTATGGGAGAAGTATAACTTAAAAATCCATCAGACATTCTCAGAATATAAATTGTCATTTTAATTTAACTATTTTATCTAATTTTGTTTGATTACCAATCATTTCCAAAAGTAATTGCTTAATTATAGTACAAGAAATCTAATTGTGAAATTCATGCAAGATATAGCTCACTCAAGTATATAGCTAGGGATAGTATGCACATCATTGAAATCAGTGAACATAATTTGAAAACCAATTTAGAAATGATTAATTTTAATCAGATGTGGTAAAGCTTATTCTTTCCTATAAAACTGATAAAATTTGACAACTTATGAAAATATCTTTACAGAGTTCACCCAGAAAAAATTCCAGCTAGATCATTATATAAAGCTATTTCATTAATTTTAGTCTAAATCATCAGAGTATTCTTGTGGGATCTGCAGAAGGCAAATAAAGACAGGAACAGCAAAGCCTAAAAGGAAAACAGGGCACTCTGAATTATGATTCCACTTTACACAATAACAATTGATATCTTAGGCATATTTTCCCATTTTTACCTGGATATTTTCATCTGTTCTAAACATTTGAATTCTGATATTATTTGTATAAAAATTGTACCTTACCGATAGAGATACTAATATAGCAAATTGAAATAAAAGGTACACTAAAAATAAGTTTTTTTTAATAAAAACATCTAAAACTTGAATGTAGATCATTTAGTGACTTAAAGAAGAAAAGTGATCATGGGGGGCTAATCACAGTAGTTCAAAATTTATAATCTCTCCTTGCATGTTAAACCTACCACATGGGGCCTTTTTCATCATTAAAATCAAATAATATATATATGTGAACAATTTTTTACATAGAACTTAGCAGAAGCACACAGCAAAATTGGTGGGTGCCCTTCCTACCTGGAAATACTTTTTTTAGTATTTGATCTTCATTACCTGCTAGACTAAAAGCAGAGAGGGCCTTTGTACAAGCCACATATGCATCTAAAACCTTAATCTGTGACACAATTTTTCCAAAATTTCTATTTCTAGGAATGTATTTTTCGGAAATGTGTAGAGATGAGTACATAAGTGTATATATGAATATTTATTATAGCATTGTTCATAAAGAAGAAACGCTATAAAAACTCAGTGAAATTTTTCACTTTAAAAGTGATAAAATAGTCTTTTCCTCAATAAGTAACCACTGTTTAGTAAAACAGGCAGTTTCCTGGTTTGATCTTGAACTAATAATATAATAAGCATTTTCAAATGAAACTTGAAAACTTAGATTGTTTTAGTTTAGTTTTTCCAAGACTCAAAATCAAATCTTATTTCTCTCTCTATAAGATCTAAAAGCTGACTCAATTGAATTTAAACATTTGTTCCAGTTTCATTCATTTACTCAAAAAATATTTGTTGAGAATTCATTAATTTATGGGCCCTGTACTCAATATTGAGGATAAAGAGAGAAATTAAGAGTAATATTATTCAGAGAGAGGTATGCCTTTGCCTTTCGAGGTATGCTGTAAAGGATTGCAAAAGAAGTGGTAAAAAGAATAGTGATTATTATTATTTATGTCTACCTTAATTTCTCTCCAAAGACACATGATTTGGTTATGGAACATAGAAGTCACTCATTGAATTGAAGATACTTTCAAATATATATGTACGTGGTTTAATTATTGCTTTATTTTTTGTATTAAATAAAAGCTTTTATTATGTCCTCTGAGGTATATCATGGAAAAATCTGTGCCTAATCTCAAAATCAAAGCTCTTATATTGCTCTGTGAATGTTACATAATCAAAATAAAAAAACCTTGTTGAATCTTCTAAATTGTTAACATAGGGCATTTACTTAGATAAGGCAAATTATTGATAGCTTTGAATTACAAAAACTCTGGATTTTCCACACATACTGTTTTCTTCAAAACCAGAATTTTATTGAATAGTCTCATAATTAAGGACTTAATCTATCTATTGGCAGAAAATTTTAATTTTATATTCTTTCTCTCCAATTAATACCCCATCAGTGTATAGATACATATGCAGAAAAGTGTTACAAGACACACCTCAAGATGTATAATAATCTTCTTAGTAAAGTATCTTAATCATTTACCCACATTTTATCCTTCCTGTCTTCTGTTTTAATACAAGATTTCCTATGCAAAAGGACATTATAAAAACTACTGCCTTTTTATAATCACACTAGTTTTTCATTAATGTTTTACCATATATATTGTTTTATTGAATGTCATTTTTTAAAAATTCAAACTTGCTAAAATATAGATAAAATGTTGAAATGAAGAAGATAAGAAGATCAGTTAGTTTTTTAAGTACATGTACAATAGTTAACACATATGAAATTGCAGGAAAATGGGTCAATCTTAATCATAGCCTCCAAAATTTTGTTTATTAAATTGGCACAGAAATAAAAATTATGAAAACACTACAAATAACATTTGTAAATTATAAGAAAGCATATTATCACTATGCTAAACTATGTAATAGATGCAGAGATTAAGACACAAATATATATTCACTACAATCTACTTGCTAACATGACAACATACTGACCACTGTTAGTTTATATGGATGAGATAGGTTCTTCAACTTCATTGATAGCTAGGTTCCTCTTAGTAACATTAATATTTTTCTATCTAGAGGAGCACAGTGTTTCTTCTGGCAACATTGCCTTCTATTCTAACAGAGCTTAAATGAGAGTTGCATTCTCAACTACCTTATACCTAAGACCACAGTTCCCAGGGAAGACTTTGTATCCCTACCCTGATAATATTGAATTTTATATGAAAAAGAGAAAGTCTTGATTTCTGTCTTGGTGATGAAAAGAAAGATGTGGCAGTGAAAAGCTGCTAATAGGACAGTGGTCAGCCTTGTGGAAAAAGCCAATTTGGAGAGACGAAGCCAGATCACAGAGAGGAGAAAGGAGAGATGAAGAGAGAGCACTGGCAGCATCAGAGTCCCAGCCTTATGTCCTGCTCCAGCCTTTCCAGCAGTTTTGTGTCAGGAATCAAGAAATTCCTTCTTTTGCCTAAGCAAGTTGAAGTTGAGTTTCAGATAAGATTGGGTGTGTTCAAGCTGGCATGGCTGTACATCGAGGTTGGTTTTCAGTCTTTGCATTCAAAAGAGCACTGACTGATTCAATTGTTCAATATTGCACCCCTTAAAAAATCACTTTGAAGCAACTGTTGAAAATATTGCTAAATGTCTAATAATCCTGAAATGCAAGCTGTTTTATCTAATATGATACTAAATTTTTTTTCAAAAGAATGGATTTGTCCTAACCAGATGAAATTTTAGTCACATGTTTAAAAGATAAAATTTTCAAAATTTAAAAAACAAGAGTATATCTCCATCAGCCTAGGAAGGTATCATCTCTACAAAGATTTCCTTAAATACTTTAGTAAAGAGTATTTAGGTTAGCAGAAGGAGGAGGAGGAGGAGGAAGAGGAAAAGGAGAAGGAGGCGAAGGAAAGAAAGAAAGAATAAAGAAGAAAAAATGTGAGATTTCAAGGAAAAAAATCAGTCTGCTTAAACAAGCTTTTGGAACTATTTTTAAAAGAGTTCTTTGTTGAGCAGTTTTGGTTCATAGCAAATTTGAGAGGAAAAGAAAGTGAGTTACGATGTACCTTTACCACAAGTATACGGTCCTCTCCTATTATGAACATCCTGCTCCATTTGTTATAAGTGAAAAAACTTCATTACTCACATTATCACCCAAGTCCAAAAATATTTTGTTTTTAATCAGCTGTCTTAATGAGTTATAGTTCTTCGTCAGACTCAATCCATAATGACATATGGTGGTTAAAAAAGAAAAAAAAAAAGCAAATCCCACCTATTTTAGAGGTGAATTTCCAGGAATTATTTTAGAGCACCATGAAATGAAAAAGGACAGGATTCCAAATAACACAACTTTTTGTGGGGGATGGGAGGGGTTGGGTTCCAGGGATTGAACTCAGAGGTACTCAACCACTGAGTCACATTTCCAACCCTATTTTGTATTTCATTTGGAGACACGGCCTCAGCTTCAGAGCCACTGGGATTACGTGTGTGCCACCACATCCAACATAAGACAACTCTTAAGAAATATTTTTGTGGAGCCGTGGTTATAGTTCAGTAGTAGAACCCTTGCCTAGCAGGTGTGAGGCACTTGGTTCAATCCTCAGAACCACATAAAAATAATCAAATGTGTCCATCTACAACTAATTTTTTTTTTAAAGGAGGTGTACATGTCCCTTAAAAAGGTAATATTTTCTTCCTTTTTCCCAGAAACTCCATGTCAACAATAAATAGACCAATTCCCTTTGTAAGAAATTTAGAAATCAGTTAAGAACTTCATGTGCCCCAGGTAGGTGTAAAAACAGCACACCAAAGTCAGTAGAAAAATCTGTGGCCTTTGGTTTCCATAGTCCCTCTACCCATCTCAGCCTAACTTAATGGGAAGAAAACTCTCAGCTTTCAGCTTGGGAAAGAGAACACTGGAGTCTATTTCCAATATTCAGACACATCATCTGGGGATTGTCAGGGGGACTAATTTCTGCCTTGCCTAAATCAAAGAACTGATGGGAAAGTGCATCAATTTACGGGCCACTGAGAACGAAGTTAATGTTTTTCATAAGCATCTATTCATTTCCTATTATCCTTTTCCACCCTGGACTCAGCATGGAACAGGCAAAAACTCCTAAATACTGGTGTCTCTCTTGGAAGAAAGAGTTGGAATATGTTAATAATATTCCAGCTTTTCAAAGGACTGCAGAAGAGAATGGTTTTATGCCTTAGAGTGCTAATGGGATCAAGCATACTCTGGATGTCTGCGGTAAGCAATGAGAACAAAAGGGAGGTTGGCACTAGTCCTAGCTCCAGAGATCAATTTCAGGGAGGGCAAGAGATCACAAACACCTAAATAAAGAAACTGTGAAATCCCTCTAATTGGAAATTTACCTGCACAAGTCCAGAGAAAACACATCCACAGAATAGGTTAGAGAGCTCCTCTTCCCCCAGAACCTCTGGATGGCATAATTGTTGAAGGTTGTTCCCTGTAAGAAGCCGGTAGGTAATGTCTGAGAGAAATGGTTGTCCTTTTAAATGTGTGAATCGCAATGCAAATTTACATGGCATACAAAAAAAGAAAAGAAAAGAAAGGGAAACAGCAATCAAAGGAACAAAAGGAATCATTCCCCAGAAACCAAACATACAGAAAGAGAAATATTTGAATTCCCTGAAAAAGAATTCAAAATAACCATAATAAAGATACTCAACAAGCTCAGGAAAACAATGATTGAATATCTTTGAGACTATCAACAAAGAAATCAAAGGAAATATTTTTTGACATTGAAGAACACAAGAGCTGAACCTTAAAATTCACTAGCATGATTTAATAGCAGACTACATGAAACAGAATACAGTATCAGTGAATTCAAAATGGGTGATACGAGATCCTTCAATGAGAGAAGCAAAAAGAAAAGTAAATTAAAGAAAAAAAGAAGCTCTAAGAGACTTGCGGAAAATCATTAATATATATACTGTGGGAGGTTTAGAGAGAAAAGAGAGAGAAAAAAGGGAAGACATCTTATTTGAAGAAATCATGGCCCAAATCTTTCCAATGCAGGGGAAGGAAATGAACATCAAGATTCAAAAAGCACAAAGAACTCTAAGTAGAAAAATCCAAAGAAATCCACACCAAGACACATTATAAGTGAATTGTCAAAACTCAGAGAAAGAAATAAGAACTTAAAGAATTTTGAAAGCAAATAATCACAAGAAACTCCACCCCAATATAAGAGGATTTCTCAGGAGAAACATTGCAGACCAAATGGCAGTAGGATGATATATTTAAAGTGCTGAAAGAAAAATATGCCAGACAAAAATAATATATTATTCTGTGCTTCAGAGATGAAGACGAGCTGGGCACGGTGGTGCACACCTGTAATTCCAGCACTTGGGAGGCTGAGGCAGGAGGATCGTGAGTTCAAAGCCAGCCTCAGCAACTTAGCCAGGCCCTAGCGACTCAGTGAGACCCTGTCTCTAAATAAAATACAAAATAGGGCTGGGGATGTGGCTCAGTGGTCAAGTGCCCCTGGATTCAATCCCTAGTACAAAGAAAAACAAAATGAAGGTGAAATAAAGACATTCTCAGATAAAAACAAAACCAAACCCCAAAATCAGAGAGTTCATCATCACTAGACTTCCTAAGGGGAGTCCTTCAAGTTGAAACAAAAGGACAATAGACAGCAACAAGCAATCACATGGAGTCAAACTCATCAGTTAAGGTGAATTATAGACAAATATGGTAAACTGTAAGACTGTAACAAAGGTTAAAATTTACTTTTAATGTTGGTATAGCAGTTAAAATTAAAAATCCAAAAACACTGTGACTACAAAATATGTTGACACACTCACGATATAAAAGACAAAGTTTATGATAGCAAATGTGTGTAGGGAGCTAAAGAAGTAAAAGAGTATTGCATGCAAGTAAAGTTAAATCATTACCATTTTAAAATAGATTTTATTTTATATGTAAGAACAAATAAAAATTCATATAAAAATATGGAAAAGATAGGATATGAATGAGGCAGGAATCAAGGCATGCCATTAGAGAAAAAATAATCAACAAAACACAGTAAGGGTTTGTGAAACGTAACTCAGTGGTGGAAGGCTTGCCTAGCTTCTACGTGGCTCTGTGTTCAATCCCCAGCACCAAAACAGCACACACACACACACACACACACACACACACACAGGACAAGAGAAGACAAACAGAAGAAAAGAGGGGAAATAAAGTTGTAAGACAGACATAAAACAACCAATAGAATGCTAAGCACTTCTCTACCAGTAACAACTTTGATAGCAAATGTATTAAACTACATAATCAAAAAACATAGAGTGACTGCATGGAAAACAGAAACAACAAAACAGTACAAATTCCTATTTTCGACTACATCCTGTCAAGAAGAGACTCATTTAAAGACACTCATGGACAGAAAGCAAAAGATTTTTAGTTTTTAATTTGAAATACAAACAAAAGACAAAGGTATTATATAATAACAAAAGTGTCAACTCACAAAGAAAGTAACAATTATATATGTACACAATGTCAGAGCACCCACATATATAAAGTTAACCTTGACAGAACTGAATTGAGAAATAGGTATCAACACCATAATAGTAAGACATTTCAGTACCTCACATTCCATAGTGAAAAGAACATCTAGACAGAAGATAGACCAGGAAACAGGGGACTTGAATAACATATAGACCAAAGAGACCTGACATTTACATAACATTCTCAAAACAGCAAGATGATACAACTTTTTCTTTAATCTTAAAAAATTTATGAAGATTAAAATTATAACAATTATCTTTTTCAATCAAAATGGAATGAAACTAGAAATCAATAGCAGAAAGAAAACTGGAAGTTCACAAATATGTGGCATCTTAAACAGCACATTCTTGAACAACCATATGTCAAAGAAGATTAAAACGAAAAATGAGAAGGTAGACATTGTATCCGATGCCACAGTAATAAAACACTTGCAAGGGATTGCTATAAACAATTATACACCAACAAATTAAATAATCTAGAAGAAATGGAAGAATTTCTAGAAACAAAATCTATAAGACTAAATCAAGATAAATAAAAATTCTGAACAGGTCTATAACTAGTAAGGAGATAGAGCCATTAATCAAAAGCCTCCTAACAAAGAAAAGCCTAGGAACTGATGGCTTCACTTGTGAATTCTACCAAATATGTAGAGATAAACTAATCCACTTTTTCTTAATCCCTTCCAAAAATTTTGAAGAGGAGGGAACACTTCCAAACTTATTTTATGTAGTCCGCATTACCATATCAAAGCCATAAAAAGACTCTGAAAGAAAATTTCGGACCAATATCTCTAATGAATATAGATATAAAAATTTTCAACACAGACCAGCAAACTGAATTCAAGAGCACATTAAAAGAATTACATAACATGACCAAGTGTGATTTATTCCTGGGATGCAAGGATGCTTCAACCTATGAATTCCATCAATGTAATTTACCACATTAACAAAATCATATGATCATGTTGAGAAATGCAGGAAAAAAAGTGACAAAATTCACTACTCTTTCATGATGAAAAAACTCAATAAATAGGGATAAAGGCAATCACTTTGGTATGATAAAGACCATATATGAAAATCCCACAAGCAACATTATGCTCAATAGTGAAATACTGAATGTTTTTCTTCCAAAATCAAGAACAAAGCAAGGATGCCCACCCTAACCTCTTCTATTCAACACATTACAGGAAGTCCTAACCAGAACAATTGGGCAAGAAAAAAAATAAAAGTCATCTAAATCTGAGAAAAAAGGAGCAAAATTGTCTCTGTTTGGAGGTGGCATGATCTTATATAGAGAAAATCCAAAAAGTTTCATTTAAAAATCGTTAGACATAATAAACTAATTCAACAGACATCTAAGATTCAAAATTAACATGAAAACATCAACTGCATTTCTATACACTAACAGAGCAATACAAAAAGAAAATTACAAAACAATTCTATTTGCAGTAGCATCACAAAGAATAAAAAACTAAGCAATACACTTATCCCAGGAGGTGACAGTTTTGTACATTCAAAAATAAAAGAAATATTAAAAGAAGTAAAGAAGACACAAGAAAATGGAAAGATATTTCATGCTCATGCTTCTGGTCTGGTGGACTTAACATTGCTAATATGCTCTTAGTACCCAAAGTAATCTACAGATTCAATGAATCTCTATCAATATCCCAATGAATTTCTTTCTTTTTTTTGTTTTGAAGAAATAGGACAAACATAAAATTTACATAGAACCACATCGAACCCCAAGTGGATAAAACAATCCTGGAGACTTCAATTTCCTGACTCTAAAACATATTACAAAGCTATAGTAATCAAAAGAATACTATCTAGCATAAAAACAGACATATAGACCTATGAAACAGAACAGAGAGCCCACAAATAAGCTCACATATATATGGTCAATGATCTTCAACAAGCATATACCCTTGAGAAAGAATTGTTTCTTCCATCGAATAGATTTAGTTAAAGTGGATATCTATGAGCAAAATAAATAAATAAAGAATAGAAAAGAAAAATAGTCTTTTATACTATATCAAAAAATCAACTCAAAATTGACTTAAAAGCTGAAAGCATAAAGCTAGTAGAAGAAAACATAGGGGCAATTTTTTATAATGCTGGTCTTGGCAATAATTTCATGAATATGATATGATGAATATGATACCAAAATCACAAATAACAAATAGAGTACTAGATAATTTGGATTACATCAAATCAAAGCAGCAAAGGAACAATGTGCAATAAAGGAAATAATCAACAAAGTTAAATGGTATCCTACAGAATGAAAAAAAATCTAAAACCATACTTATAAGTGGTTCACCATATATGTATGAAATTCACACAACTTTCAACAAAAGATAAGAAATGACATAGGATGGCCAACAGGTATGTGAAAAGATATCCAACATCATGAATCATCAAGGAAATGAAAATCAAAAGCGCAAGACCTAATAGACCCAGACCTAATAGGAAGGCAAATATAAAACAACAACAACAAAAAAAAAACAAATATTAACAAGTAGGATGTGGAGAAATTGAAACCCTTGTGCACTATTGGGGGAGTGTAAAATGGTGCAACTACTATGGAAAATAGTATAGAGGCTCCTCAAAACATTAAAAATAAAACTCCCATATGAACCAGCAATTCCATTTCTGCTTATTTATTCAAAATAATTGAAACCAGGATCTCGGGTGGTATCTGCACTCCTATGGTCATTGCAATATTATTTACAATAGCCCAATATATAGAATCAACTTAAGCATCCATAGATGAATGAATGGATGAAAATATGTGGTACACTGATAATGACAATATTATCCAGTCTTACGAAGGAAAGAAATTTTTTCATATGCCACAAGATGAGCCTCGAGGACATTCATTTTTACTAAGTGAAATAAGCCATCACAAAGGACAGATGCTGCATGATTCCACTATTATGGAAGTATCTACAGTCACCAAACTCACAGAAGCAAAGTAGAACAGTGTTCATCAGGGGCTGAAGGGAGAGAGAAATAAGGAGCTATTGTTCAGTACGCGCATATAGTTTCAGTCAAGCAAAATGAAAAGCTTCCATGAATCTTCTCTACAACACCGTGCATACAGTTCAACAACTGCACCGTACACTTAAAAATTTGTTAAGAGGGTATATTTCATATGTGTTTTTACCACAATAAAATGTGTCATGATTACTTCATTGGTCCCCTATATTAGGTTTTTCAAATCATCATTGAATATTCTTAAAAAGAATTAAAGTTATATTCACAATCTGTATGTTCCTTATAATTTCCAATTTTCTAAAACGGTTAGGTTTTATGAATTATTTTAAATTTATTTCTTTTTAAGTCTATGTTTAGCTATATTTCCTCTAAGATCATCTATCTCTTTCTAGTCAATCAGAGCAACTTTTTCAATCCATTTACATCCTCTATTTTTCTTTGTCTTCCTCTTGGTAATTTCATCATGATTTCTTATGGGCACTGACTTCCTTAGCATAATATTTTTGTACTCTATTTTATTATTTTACAATATTTATGTGACTATAAAATCTATATGTTGTCATATTTGTATAACATCTTTCGTTTCACATGTCCCATAACTCTTGCTGATTTTGCAAAAAATATTTCTGTCCAGCATTGAATTTAAGCTCTTGTATGGTCTAAAGCTTCAGCAGGGAATTATTTCCTTCTATTTAATTTCTTGAACTTATGGTATAACTTGAGCCATTACTTTACTGAAGTGTATACTCAAAATCGGGAAAAACAGGTCTATTAAATTCTTGCTAATGTTATCAGAAAAGTCATCATTGAAACTTCAGGAAAAAAACAGAAGAAAGATAAAGGTCTAGTGACATGATCCCCACAAAATATTTCCACTCACACCCTTTCTCTTTCTACCCCCACCCACCAGTGTGCACCCCCACTTAAAAAAAAAAGAAATGCTTTCAGTGAAGAAAGGTAATGTGCCCAGTTATTGAAAGAACCAGGAGGACTCAGTCCTGCACTATCACAAGGAAACAAATGTGAGAGAAGATAAGAAAATTCAATGAGAAGCAATAGGAAGAACCAGAGAAAATAGTCTAAACAACAGAATAGCACGTAAGAAAACGCTCTTAATGGGAGGAAGCAGGCACAGCTCTTGAGAGGTAATTAATAAAAATCAGAGGCCATCGAGGTTTCTGAATTTGGAAATAATCTTTTATAGAGCAAAATTTAAAACAGAAGTGACCATTATGAACAAGTTCCTTCCCTCTCTAAATTTTTTACTTGCAATGTTAATTTTGCAAAAATACTGCCTATACAATTATACTGTGCTCAAAAGTACTACCTACAGCAACTAGCCTTAAATAAACCCCAGAGTATAATTTTCTTGGAAGTACTCAACCCCTCTGCTGCTGCAGGAGAATAGTCACATTGTGCCATTCCATTAATACAGGACTGGAGAGCTGCCTCAATTAGAAATGCCTGAGTCCCAACCCATGCTCCATCCATCTAGCCCAGGGCTTCCTGCACTGCCCTGGGGCCTTGTCTCTACAACTGCACACAAACGACATTCCCTCCCACATCCTCGGTGATCCTGCTATATTAAGCATCTTCTTCACAATTCTGTTCTCCTTTTTCTGTTTTGTTTTGCTTCTGTCCCTATCACCCTTGCATCAAATTAACTTAAAAGTACAAAACAAAAAACAAAACAAAAATGCCCTCTCTCAGTATTGTTTTCCTACAGCCTATTCCAACCCGTTTCCTTCTTGTGGTTCAAGCATGTTGAGTTTTGTATATGAATTGGCTACACTTCCTTTTCCTCACTTATGTCTCCATGCATTTCAGTGGGACTTCTTCCCTGATACTAGGAAACTGATTTCAATCTTTGCTACTGACTCCCTGGATTCAAAATGCAAGGAGCACAATAACTCAGTCTCTGCTTTCACTCTTTACTACTGCTCTTTTCGGTTCTCATGGTGCTATTAACAAGAGCACTTTGGGGGATAGCCCTTGATTTCCAAGACACTGTTCTCTATTATTTGTTTTGTTGTTGCTGTTTTGCTATTTAATATATCTCTGGATTTATTTTCCTCCATTATTCCTTACAAATTCATGTTTTCCTCTTCAGTTCTTACGTCTTATCTGCTAATTACATTCTAACTTTAACTAAAACCTGTATTTCATTCTCGAATCTTTTCAGAAATTTAAAGTCATATTTCCAAATTCCTGCCAGACTTCTGCACTTGGAAGTTCCATAAGTGCTTAAATTCAGCATGGCTAACCCTGAACTTGTCATCTCCAAACCTTCTTTTTCAGTTTTATTTTAGGCAATTGCATCATCTAAGTCTCTCTGCTGGGAATGATATTCAGTACTCTACCAAATTTTTCCACCAAATTATTAAGCCCTATAGATTCCATCTTCTAATTATCTTCTAAATTGGACAACAGACTTAATGCTTTCAATTTATCTGTCAATATCATTCATATGTTTAAACACTTGATGTTAAAGACAAAATGATGGGATTTTGTGTCAAATCCTCCCTGTAGCTCTTACTAATTGTGACTCTTCAATTCATTTAATACTTCTTCAGTTTTAACAGAAGTGAAAAGTATCCTTCTTACAGGGCTAAATTAAATCATGCATATAAATTCCTACCCCTGGGTAAACACTCAACCATATTATTATCTGTAGTCTTATTATCATCATCATCATTAACTGTACTAGTCATAGGGTTCTTATGCTGCTTCATGCATGGCAGAGAAGTGGAAGTGCAAGTGGGTGTGCACAGAGATGACATGGTGACTAAGGTAGCAAGAGAAAGTTGAGGATGCCAAATTTACTTTATAACCACTTTTAATTGATTCAGTCCCATGAGAGCTCACTCTCCAAAAATGTGTTTATCTATTCATGAGGGCTCTGGCCCTAGAACCCAAACACCTCCCACTAGAACTCACTTCCCAATGCCACTACATGGAGGATTTAAGCCCTGACACAAGTTTTGGTGGGAAAGGGCCATATTTAAATAATAGCAAAGACTCATTCTCACTTCGTTAAAAACAAATAAGAACCAATGAAGAACACTAATGCATTTATTACAGATAATCTCTGCAGCTCTGAATACAAAGAACATCTTAAAATGGAAAAAAAAATATGATGAGAAAATGGGAACATAATATCCACAGCACTGAAACTTCTAATACACCAAGAACAACCTTTACTGGAAGGAAAAACAGTTCCCACTGAACACAGGCATTTACATGGGTCGTTACTGTTGTGTCCTAGAAAGCAACATACCAGTGAGCATGAGCCTGTAAGAAATGCATGTCAATCGGCAGGCAGGGCTCCTGGGATTATAGAAGGAATCAGGGGACTAATTCTTCTTCTTTTTTTTTTTTTCTTTTTGAGATCAGTTGTCATTAAGTTGCTTAGAACCTTGCTTAATTGCTGAGGCTGGCCTTGAACTTGCAATCCTCCTGTCTCAGCCTTCCAAGTCACTGGGATTGGAGGTGTGCATCAAATTACAATACAAAGGATAAGAGGTTAAATGTTCTAGTTTTGAAAAAACATTTCAGCAGTTAGTATGACTGATAACTCTACTTTAATTACCTACTTAGAAAATCATCTTTATTCTTGGACTAGGAAGAGATACAATGTAAAATATACTCTTCCCTAAATTAATAGTTTATATATATCATGTATGAATTAAGAGTCCAAATGAAGAATTGCAAGTAAATAAAATGATGCTTAATACTGAACCAATTATTGTCCCTTCCAAGTCTACAGTTTCCATAAAAAAAAAGAGACCAGATCTCCCACTGATGGAGTTTTGCTCCATACTTTCACCCATATGACCTAGCCACAAAATAGGCCAAAAGTGGATATATGATCCAAGGGCAGCTAATCCTCAGATTGAACAGGTATTTGTGAAGTACAGCATGAAAGGTAGAAAGCCCAATGAGATTGTCAGATTTAGACCTGAGGGTGCTAAACCAGGGTATCAGGGTTTCTGACAGATTTAGAACCTGAGCAGCCATACCAAGAGGATACAGATTGAAGGAGAGTGGTACAGGGCTTTATAAAATGCAGTTATTGGGGTGTCAAAAGTGTAAGTAAGCAGAAACAAGAAGACAGAGAAAAGATCCGGAGAAGAGAAGAAAAAAGCTAAGTGGTAAATCCCAGAAGTTTGAAAACATGAAACTGTCTCAGTTATGTCAAAAAGTTCATCATTGAAAGACCTATGTACAACTCTGATCTAACAACAAGAAGAAAGCTCAAAGAAACAAGCTTTTTTACGTGTGTGTCCAGCTTTTCTGAATTAACCATTTATATGTATTCTTTCAACAAATCTATAATCTCTTAAACTAAGGGAGACTTCCCTTTTCAAAACAAAAACAAAAAAAGAAAAAGAAATTTAATGGTAATGCCCTGTACATTTTAGGCATCAGAACACAACGTTGTCAACTAGTATTTTATTTGTATAAAACAGGGAGAACATTAACCTTCTAAGAAGCAAAAATACATTTTTACAAAAATACATTTTTATAAAAATACTGTTATCACTGAACAGTATTCTCTCAACAAAGATTTCCTTAAATACACTGAAGAAAAATGACAGCAAACCCCATGAACTCCCATTGTTTCCTTCTTCTCAATGACTTGAAAATCAGCACGCACAACTTTAACTTTGTAAACTGAAAAGGCATAGTCTCATCATTGTTTCCATAACAGAAAATAAATAATGTTCTTAATAGAGCCAATAAAAACAATGATATGAATACCATAGTTCATGATGAGAATCTTGCTTTTTAAGGTATTAAGTTATAAAAACCCAGTACCAAAAAAAAAAACAATATAATTCCTAAAATTTTAAATTCATAATTTTGGAAGACACAAAATTATAGAGATACTTTGATGTAATATATCTTACATCTGATTTAATCTTTCCTCTAGTAATCTCTGTGTACATGGTCAGATACACATAATAAACACAAATGAACCTCTTGTTTATATACTTGAAATAATCAAGGAACAAATTTTTTATATTGAATACTAATTTCATTGTTTCCATTTGTAATATCCTGTTCTAAGACGAAATTTGGTGGGGCTCAGCACGTCACAAAATAGATGGTAATCATCTTATCTGGGGGCTTCCACTCACTGGGCCAATGTTTTCTTTTTCCATGAGGACACTTTGTACTGCTAAAGCACCAAATACCCCTCTCCTGACTTATGATATGCAAAGCATTGCCAGTGTAGGGCATATTATCTCTGCTTAGAGAAAGAAAACAGAACAAAGTGTATATCTTCTAGAAATAAACTGCACCATTCTTTATCCTGGCCACTGCATCTGTGGTGCTCAGGATATACTGTCCTCAATCAATCACTGACACCTTAGTAAACATTTCTAAAGCATTACACCCTTGAGGATGGTGAACCAGACACGTCAAGTAACCTAGGTGTCTGACAGAGGTATTTCCTCAGTACTATATGTATTGCCAGTCCTATGCATGTTTATTTGACTGCTCTAATTCCCATGCCACCCTTCTCGTGCCACTCATAAATAAATGTTATAGTCTTTTTTTGCTTCCAGCTATCCTATATTTCAGGGAAAACCTTTCCCCACAGTTTTATGTGTTTTAAGAATTTCCTCCACTTCCAAATCCTCTATTTCCATGTTCATTCCTTCCAAATACAAATTACTTTCTTATATTATTATCCACTTGTCCTAAGGGTAGAACTCAGACCATGTGGGTTGGAAACTAAACTATATAGACCTGGAGGACATTTGTTTTATTAATAGATCCTCAAATGCCTCAAACTACAGTGCACAGCAGGGCACCACAAGTTTGAAGAAGTAAGACATTAAAGAAATAGAAGATAAAAAGTGAAAAGTTTTTGTTTTGTTTCTAAGGAAAAAAAATATTTTTTCCACTTCAGATGAGGAGGTAACTATAAGTCCTACAGGTTATGACTGATTCTGAATCTGATTTTACTTTCCAACCCACATCTTTCTGGGACAGTGATCAAACATCTTATTGAAAAATAATAAATAAGCATCATGGAAAAATCGTTTCTTCATCTATCAGATCAATAAAATTGCCAGCATTTATGGTTGTGTTATCACAGATGAGAGTAAAATAATTAGAGGTAATCAAAGAATGAACATCATAATTTTGTTTTAATATGTATTTAGAAAATATGACCAGCACATTAAAGTTTCAGTTTCACAGAAATTATTTGCTTGCAATGATTTCAAAGTAGACCATTTCCTAGCCATATATGGTTTCATGGTTGACATGAACTATGGGTAAAAACTCTGATATAACCAAGTGCCTTTTAAAACTGCAGGAACTAACCTGACACAGTCACTGTCAATAAATATAGTTATTTAGATGTATGTGTCCAAGAAGAAATTATAGCACTGTGAAAGATGGCATAAAAGGAATGCCAGTTTGGATATCATTGAGGAATAAATTATATAATATGCACAACAAATACTCTTGAATTAAATTAACTTTGAATCATCAGTGAGAATGCCATAGTAGAACTTTCTCTGGACTTCACATGACTGAATGGTTTTATACAGGAAAAATACACAATGCAGGATCAGTGAGAATAGGGAGATAGTAATTAGACATTATTCCAGAAGAGCTAGAAAAATAGAAGAAAGTACTATGGTTTAGAATGGGAAAAAGCAATATCCTATGTGAACACTGGAAGCTCACTAAGCAAAAAAGGTATTAAGAGTCTTTAGAGAGATCATGTAAATAGAGTACAAACTATCTGAATGATAAATAGCATCTACTTAGCCATATACCCACAATTAATTATTTTCCTTTTTTTGTTTGTTCGGTTTTTGTTTGATTGAAACTTGGTCCACAAACATGCTAAGCAAATGCTCCACACAGGGCTTTATTCATGGTCCAGATTGTCATTATTTTTAAATTTTGCTTTTTATAAAAATAGAACAAGTCTGATAAGTGGATGATGATATATAATCGGTTTTGGGAGGTGGGGGTGAGAGAAGAATGGAGGAATTTTAGATTATGAAGAGGGATGAGAAGGGGAGGGACAGGGGTGTGAAAAATGATGGAATGAGACAGACATCAATTGCCCTATGTACATGTATGATTACATGAATGGTATGAATGTACATCATGCACAATCATAGAAATGAAAAGTTGTACCCCATTTGTGTACAATGAATTAAAATGAAGTCTGTAAAAAAAATTTTCAAAATTTTAAAAAATAGAAAAATTCAAATAAATTCAATATTTTTTACAAAAGTCTTTGGACTAGATATTTTAAACCTATATTGATCTATATTAATGAAACTTCATGGTATAAAAATCAATATGCAAATACTATGATTTCTGAAGAAGTTAGAAAATATCAACTTACTGCATAAGAATTGTAACATAGATTGAGACACAGTTTTTTTTCAACTGTTGGGCAGGAAATTTTAAACTTACAACATCCTCTAATGTAAGTAATCTCTTGTTGCTGTTAAAGGTCTCTTGTAAACTAATTGTGTTTTCCTACATGGCTTGATCGCATTTTAGTTACAAATGAAGCCACATTAATATTCTCTTTGTGTCCATGTGTACTGATGCATTTAAAGTACAGAAAAGCCAGTCCTGAGGAGACTGGGAGGTCCCAAAGACAAAGGACAGGCCAAGAATCAACCATCTGTACTTCCTTTTATCTGCTGCTCCCAATGCAGCGCAGCTTCAGAACAGCTGAATCATCTGAATAGAGTGCACCTTTTTTCTAAAACTGAGTTTCACTCTGAATCTCATTATGCATCTTACCACAATGAATCTTTTTAGTAACTTCTTGTTCAATAAGTTATTACCAAGGGATTTTTTTTAAAAAATATCTAATCAGTTGATTTTTAGGGGCTTGCTTAGCTAAATACCAAATGTTAATTATCATCAGACTTTACAAATGATTTGCCTCAAACTTTAGAGGAAAAGAATGCCTTTGGATATAGAAAAATAAACCAAAATGAAATAAATAAATAAATTGGAACTCAGAATATCTGCTTCATTTTTTTTTCCTTTTTTCCAGTATTTGATGATTTTAAGAGTCAGTGAATTGACATCCTCCTTGGTCTATGGTAGAGACTCTTCCCCATGCTGGCTTTTTTTGTTGTTTTTGTTTTTGTTTTTGTTTTTGTTTTCATTTTGAGCCCTTCCCAGAGAAAGTACATTTTATTTTTTTCAGTATCAATTTTATTTATTTATTTTTATTTTTTTAAATTTTTTAAATTTTTACAGACTTCATTTTGATTCATTGTACACAAATGGGGTACAAATTTTCATTTCTATGGTTGTGAATGATGTACGTTCATACCATGCTGTTTTTAAACACCAGTCTTTAAGCCAACACCTTGGCTTTAGAAGTGAAGTTTATAAGGCTGAGGGATAGAGGGCTTGCCTAGTATGTGTAAAGCCCTGGTTCAATCCCTAATACCTAATAATAATTAATAATAATAATAATAATAATAATAATAATAAAGTAAAGCTTAAGAGGCTAGGTTAGGTGGGAGTTCTCCAAGACAGTAGTTCTCAAAGTGTGGGAAAGGGACTTCTTCCAGTTAGCTTCGTAAGTACTTTCTGTTGCTAATAACATATAAGCAGCATAATTTTTAAAACCAAAACACTTTGTGTTTAGGACGTGAATTGATAAATTTTAAACATTTTTACTCTCTTGAAATGATGAGTTTTAGAGCAAGATGGAAGCTGGACTACAGAGGGCATTGAATACCAGATCCAGTAACATAGTAAGATCCTGTACACTGAGCAACCATTGGAGGGGAATCTTGTTGGCAAGTCTCTTCTGTGCTAATGAATTTGTTTGAAAGAGTGATTTCACAATGGTAAGTGTGAACTGCTGCATAGATGAGAGCCATTGTTTCAGGTCATGTCTTAACTCTATTGTTGCTGACCCAGTATGTTCAGAAGAGTGAAGTATATGTCTACTGTTCTTCCATAGCACAAACTGCTTTCCCTTTCAATGATTTATTTAATTTTCAATAAAAGATTAAAACAGTGACCTACCTTAAATGAGAATAGCCTGCTTCTCTCTAACCTATTTTGGAACTGACTGTTATCTCAGCAACCAAGCTTTGTGTCTATAGAATTCTCTCTGTGCCTCTAGATAAACTGATTTGCTAAGATGACACAGTATTGTTAATAAATATCCTATGAAGGCAAAATAATAAAATAAGAGCAAAGTAATGTTAATCTAGTGTCATACCTTTTATGTGGTGGGTATAAA
The DNA here is from genome assembly GCA_020662805.1 of Glaucomys volans. Lineage (NCBI taxonomy): Eukaryota > Metazoa > Chordata > Mammalia > Rodentia > Sciuridae > Glaucomys > Glaucomys volans. Next base: position 380,098 of record JAJEJO010000342.1, on the reverse strand, counting down.
TGTATTTCAGCACAATGCCTTCTTAACCTAAAAACAAGCAACTGGTTTTGTTTTGTTTTGTTTACATTTTTTATTTCTATCATTTATATTTAGTTATACATGACAGTATTTTTCCACATTTTTTGTACACAAATGGGGTACAACTTTTCATTTCTATGGTTGTACACAATGTAGATTCACATGACTCATGTAATCTTACATATACATAGGGTAATACTGTCTGCCTCAGTCTATTATCTTTCCTTTCCCCACCCCACCCATCCCATTTTTCTCTACACCATCCAAAGTTCCACCTTTCTTCTCTTGCCCCCCGCCCTGTTATGTATCATCATCCACTTATCAGAGAAAACATTCAGTTTTTTTGTTTTTTTAGGCTTGGCTTATTTCACTTAGCATGATATTCTCCAACTCCACCCATTTACCAGCAAATGCCATAATTTTATTCTTCCTTATGGCTGAGTAATATTTCATTGTGTATATATACCACAGTTTCTTTATCCATTCATTAATTGAAGGGCATCTAGGTCTGTTCCACAATCTAGCTATTGTGAATTGAGCAGCTATGAACATTGATGTGGCTGCATCTCTGTACTTTGCTGATTTTAAGTCCTTTGGGTATAAACTGAGGAGTGGGATAGCTGGGTCAAACAATGGGTCCATTCCACGTTTTCTGAGGAATCTCCACACTGCTTTCCAGAGTGGCTGCACCAATTTGCAGCTCTATCAGCAACGTAAAAATGTGCCTTTTTCCCCCACATCCATGCCAACACTTATTATTACTTGTGTTCTTGATAATAGTCATTCTAATTGGTGTTAGATGAAATCTTAGGGTGGTTTGAATTTGCATTTCTCTCATTACTAGAGATGAAGAGCACTTTTTCATGTATTTGTTGATCACTTGAATATCATCATCTGTGAAGTGTCTGCCCAGTTCCTTAGCCCATTTATTGATTGGGTTCTCTGTATTTCTGGTGCAAAGATTTTTAAGTTCTTTATAAATTTTGGAGATCAGTGCTCTGTCTGAAGTGTGTGTGGAAAAGATTTTCTCCCACTCTGTAGGCTCTCTTTTCACATTATTGATTGTTTCCTTTGCTGAGAAAAAGCCTTTTAGTTTGAATTTGTCCCATTTACTGATTCTTGCTTTTATTTCTTGCACTCTGGGGGTCAAAAACAAGCAACTCTTTAGGTGTGTAAGTGTATGTATAAACTTTTTTAAAAATTTTAATTTTATAACCTTGGAGATATTTTTTAAATCATCAACTATAATCCTCCTGCTAGAATAAAATCTCTACTCCTTAAAATTATCATTCACATTTCAGAAAAGATCTTTGATCATTGTTATTTCTTCCATTTCATTCCCACAAATGATCAATGATGACACATTTGTTAGCATCAGTGGGTAATTAAGATAGGTTGGTCAAGAGCTCCAGAAAGTAGAACTATTTGATTGAAATAATTTATGTCACAACATTTAAACCTCTACATAAGTTATAAAATTACTTCAATTTTGTTTTCAGATGCTGCTTTCAAGTGAAGTCATTTCCTGAAATTTTAGTTTTAATAGCCTTTCTTACCCAATGTAATTTTTTTAAAAAATTAAGAGCCTTTCATACCAGTGAAGCAATTTACCACTCTTTAGTTCATTTATTTTGAAGGTGAGTTAAAACAGATGGAATTAGCACCAATATTCCTGCCTGCTTGTTTATACAACTGCATATTTCATTTGAAATTCTGAGGAAGGTAAGCTAGTGAGTTTCATATGTAATCTTTTTCTGATCTATATTTTCCTTTGTGAAATGTTTTGGAGTTCAATATTAAAAAAGGATATAAAATTGCAGATATCCCAAAGCAAAAAGAATTGGGTTCCTCAGCTGGAAGAGGAGGCACATGCCTATAGTTTAGCAATTTGGGAGGCTAAGTCAAGAGGATCACAAGTTCCAGACCAGCATCAAAATCTTGGTGAGAATCTCATCAACTTAGATCCTGTCTGAAAAAGGAAAATGGCCTGAGGTTGTGGTTCAGTGGTAGAACACCCCTGGATTCAACCCCCCAGTGCCACAAAAAATAAAATAAAATGAGACAAAATAAGATAGAACATAAAACAAAAAATTAAATCTTCTCATGCTTGGATTAAGTACCCACCTCTTTAAGAGATCAGCTGGCTAATTCTTAGGAGGAACTCTTTGATGGATGACTAAAATAGTTCATGATAAAACCTTAGCAGTACAAATGATACGTAAAACCATAGCAAATATCCTCCAATATTTAGAACTAAATATAAATGTTACAAAAACCTGTTGATGCATGAGAAAAAAATATAATCTAAATAACCATGAAATAATTTTTACCAAAAGATTAATTTATCCATTTAAAAAATCTGAAAATTTAATGAAATTGTTGCATTTTTCCAAAAGAAATAACAATGAAAATTTTTGTATGTTTGTTTTTATTATTAGAGCATTATATTAATATATAGTCTTTGGGTTCATTTTGACCAAAATATGCATGCAAGGAATTTGAGTTCAATCCCCCGCCCCCGGCCTTTCTCTCCCTCTCCCCTCCAGCTATGCTTCTTCCTCTACTCTATTTCCTTTATTTTTATATTTTTGATTGGTAAATAAGGGTGAAATTCCCTTTGGTACATTTATATGTGTGCTTAATACGATTTTGTAAAATTCATTACATTTTTCTTCTGAGTTCCCTTCCTCCCTTCTTGTTCTTCTTCTATTCCACTGAATTTCCCTGCATCTTTATGATCATATGATCATTTTTATATCATAAAGATGATATTGATCCACTCCATCAATACTCACTTTCCCTTATTTTGTTCCAGCTCCCATATATGAGAGAAAACATTTAACCACTGATTTTCTGAATCTGGCTTATTAAACTTTACATGATTTTTTCCATTTCACCCATTTACTGGTATGTGCCATAATTTCATACTTCTTTATGGGTGAGTAAAATTCCATTGTGTACATGCACCACATTTTTTTAATGCATTCGTCTATTAACAAGCATCTGCACTGATTCAATCATTCAGCTATTGTGAATTGTGCTACTATAAACATTAAGGTGGCTATATTGCTGTAGTATGCTGAGTCTAGTTCTTTTGGATAAATACTGAGGAGTGGGACACCTGGGTCATGTGGTGGTTTCATTCCTAGTTATTTGAGAAATCTCCACATATCTTCCCAGAGTCGTTGTACTAATTTGTATTGCCAACAAAAATGTGTGAATGTACATTTCCCCACACTACCTTGTAATAACTTATTATTACACATGTTATTTTAAAAAATTATTTGTTATTTTTAGTTCTACATGACAGTAGAATGTATTTTGACATATGCATACATGAGGTATAACTTCCCATTCTTGCGGTTGTACATGATATGAATTACACTGGTCACATATACATATATGAACATAGAAAAGTTATATCCAGGTCATTCCTCTATCTTTCCTATTCCCATCCCCTCTCCCCTTTGTCTAATCCAATGAACTTCTGTGTCTCCCTCCCACTGCTTATTGTGTCTTAGCATGTGCACATCAGAGAGTACATTCAGCCTTTGTTTTTTGGGAATTGGCTTATTTCATTTCGCATGATATTCTCCAGTTCCATTCATTTACTGGCAAATGTCATAATTTCATTCTTGTTTATGTTTGAGTAATATTCCATTGCATATATTGCATATATATATATATATATATATCTTCTACCTTTTCTTTATCCATTCATCTTCAGAGGTAACCCAGGTTGGTTCTATAGCTTAGCTATTGTGAATTGAGCTGCTACAACCATTGATGTGGCAGCATCACTATAGTGTGCTGATTCTAAGTACTTTAGGTACATGCCAGGGAGTAGGATAACTGGGTCAAATGGTGGTTTCATTATGTTTTCTGAGAAATTTCCAAACTGTTTTCCAGAGTGGTTGCTCTAATTTGTAGTCCCATCAGCAATGTATAAGTGTATATTTTTCCCCACATCCTCGCCAACATTTATTGTTACTAGTGTTCTTGATAACTGCCATTCTGATGGAAGTGAGCTAAAATCTCAGTGTTTTAATGTGCATGTCTATAATTGCTAAGGGTGTTGAACTCTTTTTATATATTTGTTGACCATTTATATTTCTTTTTCTGTGAAGGGACTATTCAGTTCCTTTGTCCATTTAATGACTGGATTCTGTGTTTATTTGTGTTCTGGATTTTATTTTGGGGGAGTTAGGTTTTTGAGTTCTTTGTATATCCTGGAGATTAATGCTCTGAGGTGCACGTGGCAAACATTTTCTCCCATTCTGTAGGATCTCTCTTCATATTCTTGACTGTTTCCTTTGCTGTGAAGAAGCTTTTTAGTTTGATACCATCCCATTTATTGATTCTTGATTTTATTTCTTGCACTTTAGGAGTCTTGTTGAAGAATTTGGTTCCTAAGCTGACATAATGGAGTGTTGGTCCTACTTTTTCTTCAGTTTGGTGCAGGGTCTCTGGTCTAATGCATAGGTCCTTGATCCACTTTGAGTTGATTTTTGTGCAGGGTGAGAAATAGGAGTCTGATTTTATTTTGCTACCTATGGACTTTCTGTTTCCCCAGCATCATTTATTGAAGAGACTATCTTTTCCCCCAATGTATGTTTGTGGCTCCTTTGTCTAGTATGAGATAACTCTATTTATTTGGGTTCATCTCTGTGTCTTCTATTCTTTACCATTGGTCTTCATGTCTGCTTTGGTGCCAATACCATGCCATTTTTATTACAATAGCTCTGTAGTAGAATTTAAAATCTGGTATAGTGATGCCTCCTGCTTTGCTTTTCTCACTAATGATTGCTTTGGCTATTCTGGGCCTCTTATTTTTCCAAATGAATTTCACGACTACTTTTTCTGTTTCTATGAAGAATGTCATCAGAACCTTAATGAGAATTGCATCAAATCTGTATAGTTCCTTTGGTTGCATGACCATTTTGACAATATAAATTCTGCCTAGCCTAGAACCTGGGAGATTTTTCCATTTTCTAAGGTATTCTTCGATATCTTTCTTTAGTGTGGTGTAGTTTTCATTGTTGAGTTCTTTCACCTTTTTTCTTAGATTGATTCCCAACTTTGTTTTTTTCTTTTCTTTTCTTTTCTTTTTGAGGCTATTGTGAGTTGGATAGTGTTCCTAATTTCTCTTTCAGTTGATTCATCACAGATGTATAGGAACACAGTTGATTTATGGATGTTAGTATTATATCCTGCTACTTTGCTGAATTCATTTATGAGTTATAGAAATTTTCAGGTGGAGTTTTTGTGGTCTTCTAAATATAGAATCATGTCATCAGCAAATAGGGATAATTTGAGTTCTTCTTTTCCTATTTGTTTTATTTTCTTTATTGTCTAATTGCTCTGGCTAGAGTTTAGAGAACTAAGTTGAATAGAAGTGGTGAAAGAGGGCATCACTGTCTTGTTCCAGTTTAAAAACTAGAATTATGTTGGCATTGGGTTTAGCATATATAGCTTTTAGAATGTTGAGATATGTTACTACTATTCCTAGTTTTTCTAGTGTTTTGAACATGAATGGATGCTGTATTTTGTCAACTGATTTTCTTGCATCTGTTGAGATAATCAAGTGATTCTTGTCTTTAAAGTCCATTTATGTGATGAATTATGTTTTTGATTTCCATATGTTGAACCAAATTTGCATCATTGAAAAGAATCCCACTTGATCCTGGTGCACTATATTTTTCTAAACTTTTTTTATGTTATTTGTCAGTATTTTATTAAGAACTCATGCATCTATGTTCAGAGGGGATATTAGTCTGAAGTTTTCTTTCTTTGATGTATCTTTGTCTGGTTGTGGTACCAGAGTGATACTAGCTTCATAGAATGACTTCGGAAGAGTTCCCTCCTTTTCTGTTGTATGGAATAATTTGAGGAGGATTGGTATTCTTCTTTGAAGGTCTGGTAGAATGCCACTGAGAATCTATCTTTTCCTGGGTTTGTCTTTGTTGGTATCCTTTTGATGTTATCTTCAATTTCATTGCTTGAAATTTATGTGTTTAAATTTTCTATGTCTTCCTATTTCAATTTGGGTGGGGCATACGTCAGTAGAAATTTGTTGATGTCTTCAAGATTTTCTATTTTATTAGAGTATAAATTTTCAAAATAGTTTCTGATTATTGTCTGTATTTCAGTAGTGTCTGTCGTGAGATTTCCTTTTTCTCTCTCAGATTTTACTAATTTGAGTTTTCTCTCTTTCACTTCATTATCTTGGTTAAAGGTTTATCAATTTTATACATTTTTTCAAAGAGCAAACTATTTTGTTTATTTTTGGATTTTTTTTCAATTCATTGATTTCAGCTCTGTTTTTAATTATTTTCTGTCTTCTGCTTTTGGTTTTGATTTGTTCTTTTTGTAAGAATTTAAGATGTAGTGTTATTTTATTTATTTGTTGACTTTCTATCCTTTTAATGAATGAGCTCAATGCAATGAACTTTCCTCCTAGAACAGCCTATAGAGTGTCCCACAGATTTTGATGTTATAACTCTATTCTCACTGCTAAATATTTCTTTTATTTCATCCTTGATTTCTTCTACTATCCATTGATCATTTAATAGTGTTAGTCTCTAGGTGTGTAGAGTAGCTTCTTTTTTTAATATTAGCATTTATTTTTTATTTCATTTCATTATGATCTGATATTTTTATTTGCTAAGAGTTGCTTTGTGGTTTATTTTAGAGAAGGATCGATGTGCTGCTGATAAGAAAGTATACTCAGTCATTGATGGATGGAATATTCTATATGTGTCTGTTAAGTCTAAATTATCAATTGTATTTTTATTTCTATAGCTTCTTTACTTAGTTTTTGTTTGGATGACCTATCCACTGATGAGAGAGTTGGATTAAAGTCAGCCAGTATTATTGTATTGTGATCTATTTGATTCTTGAAATTGAGAATAGTTTGTTTGATATATGTAGATGCTCCATTGTTTGGGGCATAAATATTTATGACTGTTATGTCTTGTTGATGTGTAATTCCTTAAGCAGTATGAAATGTCCTTCTATGTCCTCTCTGATTAACTTGGACTTGAAGTTCAGTTTATCTGGTATGAGGATAGAAACCCCTGCTTCTTTACAATCCATGTGAATGATATTTTTTTTTTCCCATTCTTTCACCTTTAGTCTGTAAATGTCTTTGGCCATGAGGTGAGTCTTTTGGAGACAGCATATTGTTGGGTCTTTTTTTAATCTAATCTGCAAGTCTGTGTCCTTTGATTCATGAGTTTAGGCCATTTACATTCAATGTTATTATTGAGAAATGATTTTTATTCCCTGTCATTTTGATTCATTTCTGGTTTTTACTTTTAATTAGTTTCTGCATTGATTGACTATTCTTCTAGTGTAATTCCTCCCTTTGCTGGTTTTCACTTTCATTTTCATTTCGTCCTCATGAAATAGTTTATTGAGTGTGTTTCATAGAGCAGAATTTCTAGTTTTGAAATCTTTTATTCTTTATCATGGAAGACTTTTATTTCATTATTAATTCTGAAGCTTAATTTTGCTGGCTGTAGTATTCGTGACTGGCATCCACTTGTTTCAGTGCTTGGTATATATAATTTCAAGATCTCCTAGCTTTGAGGTTCTGGGTTGAAAAATCAGCTGAGATCCAGATTGGTTTTCCTCTAAATGTGAACGTCACTTTTTTCCTGGCAGCATTTAATGTTCTGTCATTTTATATAGTCATAATATGTGCCTTGGTGTGAGTCTGCTTTAATTTTGTATATGTGGGTTCCTGTAAGTCCTCTTATTTGATTTTCTATTTCATTCTCTATGTTTGGGAAATTTTCTGATATCATTTCATTTAAATGATTGTGTACTCTTTTAGTTTTTATCTCTGAGCTTTCATCTATCCCAGTAAATCTTAAATTTGGTCTTTTCAGTTTATCCCTTATTTCTTGGAAGTTCTTTTCATTGTCACTTAACATCTTTTCTCCATGGTCAACTTTGTTTTCAAGATATTATATTTTTGCTTTCATTGCCTGAAACTCTGTCTTCCATTTGATCTAGTCTGTTGGTGATAACTTCCATTGAATATTTAATTTGTTTTATTATTTCCTTCATTTTGAGGATTTCTTCTTGATTTCTTTTCAGAATCTCTATCTCTTTATTGAAGTGATATTTCATTTTCTGTATTTTCTGATTTCATTCCTTACATTGATTGTCCTTCGCCTCACAGATCAGCTTAACTATGTACATTCTAACCTCCTTCTCTACAGTTCTTCCACTGTGGTGTTGATGGAGGATTCTGTTATTGAAGTATCTTGGTTTGTTTGGGGTGATTAGTTCCTTTGCTTTTTCATGTTCTTTGTTTATCTACCCACCTACTCATCCCTTGCTTTTTCATATTGTTTGTTTATCTACCCTTCTACCTATCTATGGATCTGAGGCAGTAGAATTTCTACCCTGTGGACTTATATTGTCCCTGAAGTTTTCCAGTACCTCACCACTTAGGAAAGACAAATAATAACAACAGCCAAAGCAAACAATTTATAGCATTAAATCAAATTGTTCTGTTATGGGTCAGGCTATACAGGCAATGACCAAACAGACTCCATTTTACCCTGAGATTCCTTGTCATGTAAGAAATGTTTCTCCCATAAGAAAATTCCACCACTGCTATCTTGATCCTGCTTAGCACACCTTCCTTAGAAAAGCAAGTGTTTCTGTTCTTCTTATACATTGTAAAATTGTTCTCTTTTTGGTTCCCATTTTTTATGGACAATGTACCCTGTCAGAGAATGATTGCCTAGATGTTAGTAATCATCCTTGAACTTGTATTCAACTAAGGTCACTTTGACCTACTTCCCCTTCTGCTTATGATTTTAAATCTCATGATGTTTGTTTGTAGTTTTGAATCACAGCCACAGACTTATGATTAATGTGGTTTTGAACTATAAAGATGTACTACAACCCTTGAAGGGAATTGAGGAGTATAGACTTGTAGTCTGCCATTGTCCTGCCAGCTGGGGGTCCACCAGCTGGTGAATAAAGATGGTTCCATCTTCTGTTTTAAAATCAACTCAGTGATTTATTACAATCTCACCATAACAGTTCCTGCTATAACTCTACAATGTTAATTGTCACAATAAACACAAATGATCAGTCATTCCCTAATATAAAAATAAGAAGTTTCCAAAGGGTTTATAATTTCGAATGGTGGACATGGAGAGAACAGAAGTGATGTAAGATATGATGACTATGTGGAAGGAGGATAAAAGATAGAAGTAAAAATATTAAAGGAAGATTGCAAAAGGGTACACTAGAGATTGACTATTAGCAGAAGAAGAGAGGAAGAGAATCAAGGGAAACAGATAAGTGAGAGAAAAATACATAAAGTAAAATTTTAAAAGTTAAAAGAATAAAAGCAAGAGTGACATACACTAACCAAACATCCTAGTCCTCAAAAAAACTAATCTATTTAAAAAATGGCTTCAAAAATGCTAGAAATGAGGGAACAAACAAATATAAACATGTATAAATGTCCATGAATCATTAAGGTCACAGTTAAACAAAGAGAAAAAAAAGTCTTGATTAATAGCTAAAGAATTCTTTCCATTGGAGTTCAAAAGATTCTCAGCTTCCCTTCTCAGCAGTATTAGGTGTGTTCATCTGGAATATGATGCTTGTTACATCCTCAGGGTGGTGTTGCTAATGTGAGAGAAGTCATCTATTAGGTGGAACTCTTGGACATGGGATTTAGGTTTAGGAGGGCTCCAGGATCTTCACCAAATGCCAATTGGTCTGGAGAGTTTAAATTGGTGCACATCCAGAGCCCACCTATTCAAAGTTCATGCTGGAAGACGGCAACCCAGAGATTTCCCCTGGGTTCCACTCCTGTGTTGGAGGACCCAATTCTTGGTCCACTACATCACCAGCAGACCCCAAGTTCCTAGTCTCAGGTTTAGTCTCCAAACTCAATCTCTTCTGCCCCTGCCCTTTTGAATTCCTGGCCAGGCACATCTCTCCCAGACAGTCCTGCAAGTAGCTAGATTTGAAGGGGAAGGAGAAAGCCTGGTGGGTTTCCATGACTAGTAGTCCCCTGTGTAAATCTCTTTCCGCATTTGATTTTTCTCCTGGTCACTTAGGCACACTCTGTCATGCAGTATGGGTTTGCCAGGCCTGCATTTTGGGCCAAACTAAAGGTTGCCAGGAATCAGCTCCCCCAGCTCTCATTCCCTATGCCACTGCTGCAAACAGTTCCTTCCTCTGTCCTCTGCACGTAGCCAGGAGAGATGGGGGTTTCTTTCCCACACAACAATATTGTGCAGCACACCTTTCAGTTTAGTCAGGCAATGCCTTAGATTTTCATACCCAAGCATACCTCAGGCCTCCTAAAATGCAGGTCCCTTTAATTCCCTTATTCCTCCACTTTGCTCACAGAGGAAGCACTCTGACTGGTGCCTCTGGTGACTCTGGTGCCTCTGTGGCAGCAGCTGTGGCACTGGGAATTTCTTCCTTATTTTATCATGTACAACCTCCCAAGTCCCCTATCTGCTTTGAATGTCTAGTATTAAATTCCAGTAAAGTCCACCCTTCCCCCTCCCCTTTTTTTTTGATTTACCCACCCTGTTGAGAAATTGCCTCTCTGCTTTCTTGGTTCCACACTTTGAAGTAGCCAGGAACGTGATCTCTATTTGGCCATGATGAAAACCACACTTATCACATGTTCTTGACAATTGCCATTCTGAATGGAGTGAGATAAAATATCAATGTAGTTTTGACTTGCATTTCCCTGATTACTAGAGATGTTGAACATTTTTTCACATATTTGGTGGCCATTTGTTTTTCATCTTTTGTTTAGTTTGCCCATTTATTGATTGGATTATTTGTAGTTTTGGAGGGGAGGTGTTTTGGTTTTTGATTTTTTTGGAGTTGAATTTTTCTGAGTTTCTTCTATGTTCTGCATATTAATACCCTGTCAGAGGAGTGGCTAGAAAAGTTTTTTTCCCCATTCTGTAGGTTCTCTCTTCACTCTCTTAACAATTTCCTTTAATATACAGAATATTTTTAGTTTGATGGCATTCAATGTATTGATTTCTGGTTTTATTGCATGAGCTTTACTGATTTTATTGAGAAAGTCAGTGTCTGCACCAATATTATGGAGTGTTGAACCTATGTTTTTTTCTAGCAGTTGTAAGGTTTCTGGTCTAATTCTTAAGTCTTTGATCCACTTTGATTTGACTTTTGTGAAGGGTAAAAGATAGATATCTAATTTCATTCTTCTTCATATGGATTTCCAGTTTTCCAGCACCATTTGTGAAAAAGTCTGTATTTTCTCCAACATATATTTTTTGCACTTTTGTCTAGTATAAAAGACTTTAAGTGTATGGGATTGTCTTTTATCTTCATGTCTATTTAGATGCCAATACCATGCTGATTTTGTTACTATAACTCTGTAGTGTAATTTCAGACCAGATATTATGATGCCTCCTGCATCAATTTTCTTGTTCAAATTTGCTTTGGATATTCTATTCTAGGTCTCTTATTCCTCCAAATGAATTTAAGGACTGGTTTTTCTAATTCTGTTTAGAATGTCATTGATATTTTGATGGGGATTTCATAGACTCTGTATACTTCTATTTGTTGTTATGGCCTATCCAAGAACATGGGAAATCTTTTCGTCTTCTAAGGTCTGCTTCAATTCCTTTCTTCAGAGTTCTATAGTTTTCACTATAGAGATCTTTCACCACTTCAGTTAGATTACCTCCCAGGGTCTTATTGTTATTGTTTTTATGTTTTATTTTGTTTGTTTTTGAGGATATTGTAAAAAGGATGGCTTTCCTTATTTCAAGCTTAGCTGAATTGCTATTGGAATATGGAAAAGCTAGTGATTAATGAGTGTTTCTCTTGTTTCCCACTGCTTTGCCAAATTCATTTATCATCTTAGAACCCTTCTGGTGGAATATTTTGGGTCTTCTAGATATAGGATCCTGTCATCAGCAAACAGTGATAGTTTGACTTCTTTTCCTATTTGTATCCCTTAATTTCTTTCTCTTGCCTGATTGCTCTGGCTAGAGTTTGGAGAATTATATTGAATAAAAGTGGTGAGGGTAGACATCCTAGACTTATTCCTAATTTTGGAGGGAAAGCTTTCATTTTTTTCTCCATTGAGTATGATATTGGTTTTGGGTTTATCATATATAGCCTTTATAATGTTGAGGTAAATTCCTGCTATTCCTAGTTTCTCCAGCATATTTTACATGAATGGTTGTTCTATTTTATCCAAAGGTTTCTCTGCATCTATTGAGATGATCATATGATTCTTGTTCTTAATTCTATTTAAGTGGTGAATTACATTTATTGATTTGTGTGTGCAGAACCAACCTTGCATCCCTGGAATGAAACCAACTTGATTAGGATGTATTAATTTCTTAATGTACTTTTGAATGCTGCTTGCAAATATTTTATTCCTTTACCTGCTTTTGTCTGGTTTTAGTATCAGGGTTTTACTGATGCATAGAATGTGTTTGTGAATATTCCATCCCTTTCAAGTTCATGGAACAATGTGAGAAAGACTGGTGTTAGTTCTTAAAAAGTATGGTAGAACTCAGCTGAGAATCCATCAGGTCCTGGGCTTTTCTTTTTTGGAAAGCTTTTAATTACTGTTTCAATTTCATCACTCAATATTGATCTACTTAGGTTTCTTTATATTCCTGGTTCAATTTGGGCTGGTCATATGTGTCTAAAAATTGGTTTGTTTTTTACCATCTATTGGAGTATAATTTTCAAAATAGTTTCTAATGATCCTCTGGATTACAAAAGTGTCTGTGGTAATAGATCCTTTATCATCTCAAATTTCATTGATTTGGGTGTTCTTTTCTCTTTCTTTTTGGATAGTTTGACCAGTTTGTCAATCTTACTGATCTTTTCAAAGAACAAACTGTTTGTTGAATTGGTCCTGTGTATTATTTTATTTCCTGTCTCTACTGATTTTGGAGTTAGTTTGTTCTTTTTCTAAGGCCTTGAGGTGGAGCACAAGCTTATTTATTTGGGATATATATTTTTTAATGTAGACACTTAATGAAACACATTTTCTCGATTTCTCCTCTCTTTTCTTCTTTAATCCATTCTCCATTTAAAAGGGTATTATTTAATCTCCATGTGTCTATGTGGTTTGTACTACTTATCTTGATGTTGATTTCTAGTTTCATTTCATTATGACCTCATGGGATGCATGGAATTATACACACACACACACACACACTTTTTTTTTTTTTTTTTTTTTTTTTTT